>JAGDQO010000730.1:0-540000 GCA_018342035.1 Solanum appendiculatum
TCGAGCACCAGTTATCAGCATTGAGGTCGGGCCTGGAGCTGTCTAGTTGATTTTTTCCGGATCTGAGGCCTATCTAGAAAAGCAACTACCACTCCGAAGGTGGTTGAAAAAGTCATCAATCCTGGGGATGGGATATTTATTCTTGATTGTGACTTTGTTAAACTGACGATAGTCAATGCACATCCGGAGGGAACTGTCTTTCTTATGCACGAAAAACACTGGAGCACCCAATGGAGAGATGTTGGGTCTAATGAAGCCCTCATCTAGAAGGTCTTTCAACTATTATTTCAATTCTTTAAGCTCAGCTAGAGCCATTCTATGATGAGGAATCAAAATAGGCTGGGTATCTAGAAGGAGATCTATTCCGAAGTTGATTTTCCTTTCAAGAAGAACTCCGAGAAGATCTTCTGGAAACACTTCTACAAACTCATTCACCACTCGGACTGACTTAAGAGTTAGGGTTTCAGAGTTTGTGTCCTTAACCCCAACAAGATGATTGATATACCCTTTGAAATTCATTTTTCTGGCCTTAAGGTAAGAGATAAATTTACCTATAGGTACTGAGTTACTACCCTTTCACTCTAAGAATAGGTCGTTTTGAAAATGAAACCGAACGATCCTAGTTCTACAATCGATTGAGCCATAAAAGGAATGTAACCAATCCATGCCTAGAATGACATCAAAATCTATCATCTCTAACTCTACAAGGTCTGTTAAGGTGACTTTCGGGGAAACTGTGACGGGGTAATTTCTGTATTCCCGTTGAGCTATAACTGGGTCACCAACTAGAGTGGAGATTGAGAAGGGTTCTGGGAGAGTTTCTAAACTGACACCGAAGTTTACTGCTATATAAGTAGTTACAAAGAAAGTGTAGCCCATAGATCTAGCAATGCATAAACATCTAAATAGAAGACTTGTAACGTACCCATGATCACATCAGGAGAATCCTCATGGTCCTGTCGAGCCTGAAGAGCATACAACCTGTTCTTGCACTGACCACCACCTGTACCAGACGAGGAGCCCCACTGAGTGGGGCGATCTGTTGGAGCTGCTGAAGTTGTAGACTGAGCTTTGTTACCTCCCTAACAATGCCTGGCTAAAGCGCAATCCTTCAACCTTTGACAAAACTGACCGCACCTGAAACACCCCTCTCTGCAAATAAGACACTCACACAGATGGTTCTTACAATACTTTGGACAAGATGGAAAAGTTTGGTTACCTTAGGCAGTACCCTGAGACTTAGAGCCTGATGCCCTCCCCTTCTGATCCTATTAAAGATGGGGGAACAGAGCGCTAGCTGATGAAGGCGCTAGGGCTATAGACCTCTGCTGAAACTGTGAGAAATTTTCGCAACCTGACCTCTGCTAAAGAATATTCATAGTTGCCTGTTATAGCCTTTTTGTTTTCCTTTGCCATTTTCTTGAGCTTATCTCCTTCAACCTATTGAGCATGGGTCATTAGTCTGGAGATATCCATATCCCCTAATAGCATAACATTACTGCACTTGGTCTATAACACATCGGATACTCCAAACAAGAACTTGCCTATTTGTGCTCTCGGATTGGCCACCATATGTGGAGCATACCTGGAGAGTTGGATGAACTTTAGCCCATATTCCTGGACTGACATTAACCCCAACCTCAAGTTCATAAATTTCTTGGCCCTAGCCTTGCTCAACTCTCTCGGGAAGAACCTGTCCAAAAAAGCTCCAGTAAAATAGTCCCACGTCACAGAAGCTGCATTCGCACTACTGTTGTCTTTCCACTCCATGAACCAGATATGAGCCCCATCCTTAAGTTGATAGGATGCTAGTTTAACACTATCACTATCATTTACTTGCATTACCACAAGAATCTTCTTGATCTCATTAATGAAATTTTGTGGGTCCTCACAAACCTTCGACCCTAGAAACTCAAGCGGATTCATACAGAAAAAATGTCAAACCCTAGCTACAGTTGATCCACTAGTGGGGTTTACAGGAACTGGGGCCTACAAATTGGCTCGGTTGGCTACGGTCTGAGCCAAAAACTGGATCGCATTACATAACTCTTTATTCATAACCTTATGGTCTGGGACAGGAGGAATTGGGTTAGCATTGCGTGCATTAGATCTGTGAGGAGGCATGGTCTGAAATGCATAACAATGGATTAGGAGGGAGAAGTTGAATCACAATCTAGCGCATGATAGAGATAGCAAAATAGGTGAAGTTTTTCTTAGAACACCTCGTAGCCTCCCCCTCATAGGTGTGGCGCGCTTCACACCCATGAAAGAGACTTTACTTAGTGCGGCTTTCAGGCGCCCTAGGACTCCTGAACCTGATGCTCTAATACCAAGTTTGTCACGTCCTGAGGCTACCCCCTAGGTGTAACACAGTGCTTAGTGTAACAAGCAACCCCAAGAAAACCCATGGCATGGCATATCTATACAAGTTCAATTTAAAACATGCACTGAGCGGAAGCTAAAATTAGTTTAATATCTGAAATTGGGAAAAGCCCAACATGTCTGAATATATAAAATATATAAAGAGTATAGTGATGACTGAAAACTACACTAACAACTCAAGTTGAATTTTATCTATGTTTGAAAGCCTCTAACTTATCTAAGTTGCTGGGTCATGCCCCCAGCTAACTCTAACAAGACTGAAACTGAATAGTGAATACTTAAAAGTAAAGCATGTTAATCATCCTCGAACTATGAGGACTCACCATTGAAGTTACTGAGTACGGACTGGAAGTCGAGCTAAGTGTGGTTTGGATGCTGAGCACCTGAACCTACATAATACAATGATGTAGCACAAAAGTATGCATCAGTACTTTGAATGTACTGAGCATGCGGGAAATAGGTTTAGCTGAACACTATAATAACTTACATGGAAATAGATATACTGAAGCATAACTGAAAGCTGAGCTGGATGCAATGACAAAGTACTAATCATGAAGATATAACATGCTGAACTGAATACTGAAATACGTATTCAATACATGATCAATAACAACATAAATCTGACTATGGGAGAGTCTATTAACCGGCATAAATTATGTGAGCTAAACAGGCAGTTTGATGTATACGCTGCATCGAGAGGACCCAATATACCTTTCTAGGATATAGAGGCATGGTTGTGGTGTGATTAGTACAACTGATGCCCAACAAAGGTGACTTACAAGCCTATGCGGGCACGTAGTTTTGGGAATTGAGGGTACGCTGAACCCTAATCCAACTCGGTGCTAAACACTACTTCTAAACTTGATAGCTCAAACTATTGATAATTATCAGAGAATGTATCATATATATACTAAACGATATGACATGCGAATTCTAAAGCATGATTGTCTAAGTAATCTACCTAGCAAGTACAATTCATGAAATATGGATGATTAACACAAGCAAGGGTTTCTGAGTTTTATACATGGGACTATGCTAATTCTCCAAAAAACATGTAGTTAATATCATAGAAACTATAAAAGTTAAAATGTAATAAATCCCTAAGATTTAGGAACCTTAGGCGTGAACAATTTATGGAGAAGCTGAAGATTTGACGTAATTCTAGGGACCAAATGGGTGAAAGGAACCCACTAGTGAAATTCCACATACGTGGTGAAGAAAACTACGGAAAATCATTTGGATTTCAGGGCTAAACTTGAAGGAGAGCTCTGCTTGTTCTTGAGAGAAAATTGTCACATCTTTATCTTTTTTACTTTCTAAGTCTGACGATTTTAGGAGAATGAATGTTTTAGGAAGTTTCTGGCTATTAATTAGGCTTAGACTAAGTAAAATGACGTAGTTTAAGTACCAAAGTAGTTTAAGTACCAAATGCATAGGGGAAAAGACCAATACGACCCTTACTTAAAACTGACGAGGTGACTTTCAAGAGGGTCTTCACGAGCCGTCTAAGGCATCATGGCCCGTCTAGTGGGTTGTGATGTTTCCCTGCCTGGCAGGGCTTCACTAAAATGGGCATAAGGTTTTACTCCAAACTCATATTGAGGCAAACATGGTGGCGTTGGAAAGAGGACTCAAAGACCTTTAATTTGATTGGTCGTGGGCCATATAATTTATTTTGTGGTGAGATATATGATCTTTTGAATTTGACCCAAAACTCAAAACCTGATAAGTCCCTTTCAGGGACGACTTCACGATCTGTGTGAAGCCTCACAGATCGTTTAGGGGTCCATGGTCCTTCACAGTGGCCTTAGGGTGCAACCTCACTATCTGGGTGACTAGTGTGGACCCCTAAATGGGCCGTCCAAGTAACCACGGGTCGTCTAAGGCACCTTCTAGGTGACTCTTGCCTAGGGGCAGTCCTGGATGGTCTCACAATTCCCTTAACGGGCTGTGGATCCCTAAACATATTTTCTATGATGCCGTGAAGGGTCCATGGTAAATTTTGGGTTCGTGGACTTGCCCATTTGTCCTTTTTTGCTCTTTCTCAAAGTTCAAGGTGTTACAAAAAAGATAGATAAATTACACCCCTTGATCGTCCCAAACTAAAAGAGCAAGCTGGACTTGAGGTAAACCGAACAGATGATATGTTAATAAGGATTTTCAACAAGGTTGAAGGGTCCGATAAGGTGTTGAAGGATTTGAAAAAAGACTTCTCCATGTTAACTCTATTGGTTACTTCTCATTTTGTGTCAATCAAGCAACTCGAGACTCAGATGTGTCAACTCTCTACGCATCTAAATCCAAGGCTAAAGGGAATGTTGCCTAGTGACACCATCCCCAATCACAAAAACAATTGTTGATGAGTACGAATTGTGCCGTGCCACGACATTAAATGTGGTGCTTCTTAGGAGGCAACCCAAGTTTATTTTATTGCTTTTAATAATGTGTGTTGTAAGTGCAGGTTGAATTGAAGTCAATCAGTTGAAAAGGATGCAATAGGCGATATAAGTACCTAGTCGGTGATGCACCAAAATGATTGTGTGGACATCTTCATATTCACCTTTTGAGTCAAGAATTTTTAAAAAATGGTAATGTCAACTTCGGTGAACTAGAACCTAATCAGTTATCCGCCGAATGACACAAAACAAACTACATCGAGTTCACCAAGGTGAACATTAGGTTTAGTATATGTTCAAGCCTTATCGGTGAGCTTATGCTCCTTCGTTGATTCGCCAAAAATGTTAGGCGACGTTAGTCGCACTCCACCGAATGTGCCTGAAATAAAAAGGCCAAGAGTCTTTTTAAATTTTAAAATGCAACCTTTTATCTTTGCAAGCTCTTTAATTTCCCAAAACTCCCCATACCATTATTTATATGATATTGTGTCCTCATTTGCGTGGATTTGCTTACTTGGAGTGCATATTTATGCGTGATTTTTGATCCCAAGACCCCTCCTCCCTCATTTTTTTCTATGTGAGCTTCTCTGAGGTTGGTTTTCGAGGCTTTCATTAGTAATTTTGCTTAATTTTGATATTTATGAAATGGGTCTCATGATATATTGATGTTGTGTTGTTTAATTTTTCTCGGTGTTGATAAATTCTATTGATTGAACTTTGCCCATGAACTAGAATATAAAATTGTGCCTGGAATTGCTAAAATTGAATGTGAAGGTTAAATGTTGAAATTGAGTCATTAAAATTGGTGGGTCTTGCTTGAATTCAGTATGGGTGAAGTCTGATTCACCCAATCTTATCCTTATAACTTGTATTTGTCCAATGATTGATAGGCTGACGTCTTTCTTAATGGAAAATCCTCAGTTTAGGCAATAATTTGTGATATTTGGGTGAAATTTGAGTACCCATAGATAGAATAGCACGTGGGTAGCTTGTAAAATTTATCGAGTAATGAATATTGTTGCATGTTAGTGTAAAAATTTTGAAAAATAAGCATTGGGCTAAAATTACATGTTTGGTGGGCTTGTCATAGCTCGTCAAGGTGATTAGGAAAACCACAAAGTAAGCCCTAAACACCTTCTAAGTTTGAATATGTGACATAGGTATTGTTCCATTAGGCAATCTTGTCTTAGCTCGCCGTAACCAACTCGGCGAATCACCGAGTTGGAGTGGACATTGCCCTTCTGCCTGTTCCTTTTTAGTTTTGCACTTTAACTTTCAGTGGTCTTATCTTAGCCCTGCGAAACCAACTCAACAGATCGTCGAGTTGGAGTTGAATCGGCCGTTCATGCCTAAGTAGAATTTAATCTTGTCCTGTCAACTTCGGCGAGCTCGCCTAACCTATTAGGTGAATCGCTCTTCCAGTCGGCGAGCCTCACAACTTGTTTGGAACTATGTTGATTTTTTATCTTACTTTTAACTAACCTTCACTCGATCTTTGGTTTGATATGTTGTTCCTTGCAAAAATAGTGTAGAGCAAGAGGCAAAAGAGTAGTGACCTCCGACTCCGATCACGACTCTCCTCCTCCACCCCCTAAAAGAAACAGAGGGATAACTATCAATGAGCCCCCTAAGGATCCTCACCAACAATCCACTCTGTACTCTTCCACTCGTGTGAGTGAAGCCTCAAAGAAGGTGGTTGACAGCAAAAGAACGGACATCCGGTCGAAGAAGCCATAGACCTATCAATCCCAATCACCAACATCCTGTGTTCTCACATTATAGCTTAAAGAGCCCTCAATAGGCTTAATGCTGTAGGAGAACATACTACTTTTAAGGAGAGTTGACTCTCCACTATTGGGGTGATGAGTTACTACCCCACAATCTGGGATATAATAAAATTCCATGGGTTTGAGCTGTTCACCAGATCTCGGCCTCCATATGTCCCAGCTTTATGAGGCCTCTGCAACGGCCTTGCAAAGAATAAAAAAGGTCTTGTTTGGAAACCCCTCAAGGAAGTTGAAGTCTGAGTAAAAATCGTATAATAGCATTACGGTGCCACTAACAATATTCTAGGCACCAAGGGCAACCGGGCTGACTTATACAAGATCTAAATGAATAAGGGTTTGGATGCACTCATAGGGTGGTTGGTACCCCTCATTTATGATATCACCCCTCCGTGGATGGCTGACAGAGTTAAAATAGATAAGAAGGATATGAACATCACTTTCTAGTATTGGTTCGGGTTTTTTAGCAGCATCCTCATGACATCCCAAAATAAGTCCATCCTCCGACATCTGAAGGCCGTCTTAGTTGGCAGCATCATTTATCAGACATAGATTCACATCGATGCTATTATTGAGGAGGAGATATTAATGAGACTTTTTCAGGAGCAGACCTCTCTCTTTTTCGTAGTCTTGATCACTTAGTTGTGTGAGGCTGCTGGAGCGCTTTACAGAGAGAGGTTAAATGTACGAGTTACCCCGGTCTCCTCCTATGACATTCAAAGAATAGAGGCTGGATATTTGAGAGATGATGCGGCTAGGATAAAGCCATCAGCACAAGATACCACTCCGGTAGTGGATCTCACCACTTTAGAGTCATATGCTACTTAGCCCGCTCTTTCTATGGAGCCTTCAGGTATCATACAACTCTCCACCATGCATTCTACTTCAGTTGTTCCTTCTACCTCAGTTGTACCTACTCGTGCATCCTGACCTCCCTTTACCCAGGCCTTGATATATTAAATGGGCAACCTTTCCTATTCGGTGGATGCTAGGGTGGCTAGACTAGAGGCAGAATTACCTAGGATTATTGCTAGGGAGAATGAGGCTGCAATAAGTCCAGCTGAGGTTGAGATTATGAGCCACTCGGTCACATTGGCTTCTTATGGGGAAAGGTTGGACAACGTTAAAACGAGAGTTGAGGCTCAAGAGAAGAGTGAGAGTAGTCCTGCTAATTTTACTTCTTTAAAGGGTGTTGTGAATGTTGTTAGGGTTGATGTGGACCAGCTAAATTCCATGGATATATCCATTTTGTGGGGTGAGGTTATCTTACCTGAGATGCCCGAGGTAGTGCCCCCTCCAAAGATGAGAGCTAAGACACCTTCTAGAGTAAATTAGCAGTTAGTTGGTGATGATGAGGTTGATGATCAGGCTGCTGAGGAGATAAATGAGGGGGAGTGTAGGAGAGAGGATGAGCAGAGGATAGTCGAGAAGCTGATAGAGTTGCAAGACATTGAGGAGACAATGGTTGATGCCACGTTGGGGAGATCTCATCTTGAGACTTCCACAGTTGGCACTAGTGGAGTTTCTTCAGACCCTGCTATTCCTCCCACAAATGTGCATGGCACTGATGCCCTGATCGATGCTACTGTGCAGCCTTCTATTTCAGTTTGCCGGTATTAATGCCTGAGATGATGCCATCCCATTTGAGTTGCAGGATCAGAGTTCTTCACACGCATATACTATTAGGGAGACCTTTCACTCACACTCCTCATGTACTTACTTTTAATAGCATTGAGAACACTACTGATTTATTTTTTGTGGGGTGAGGGCACTTTTGCCTATATTTCTCCTTTTTATTGTATTTCTTATTTTTCAGTTTTTTGAGATATTTGAAGTATTTGTACTATTTTGAGTTTTTTTATGACAGCTGATGGTTTTGAGTTCATTTTATCTCTCTACTCATTGTCTAATGATTTTTGAGTTTTTAGAATGTTTGCAAATGCTTGAGTTTTCATTGTTGATGTTTAAACATCGACTGTGTTCAATATCAATGTCTTGAGTAGTACTCATGATGAGAAATGTATTTTGTGTTGATGTTGCAAGAATAGTTTGGTGCGGCTTCACTTTTTAATGATCTTTTTGATTTGTGTGTTAACTAGCTGCATTTTGATGTGAGCCTTGCAATGAACATCGCACACAAGCTTCTTGATTTTGTAGAGTTGTGCTAAATAATTGTGTTTGAAGTTCCATGTGTGGTGTGGTCCTACTTGAAAGCATGCTTGTTGAATCCTAAAATATGTCATGTTAGTCTAGTTGTATAGCCTTGGTGAATGCAAGAAATAATCTTGATTACAAGTGTTTAGAGGGAACACTTGTAACCATCTTGGCACCATTTGAGCCTAAACCGTTTGTTGTCAAACTTGTTAAAACCTCTTGAGACAAATTATCCCTAACTTCTCACTCATAAATCCTTTTCGAAGCATTGGTTTATTTGAATAGCTAAATTAGGCCAAAATCCTAAGTTTGGGGTGTGAGAAAGAAGCTGGAAAGAAAGCCAAGTGGAAAGTAAAGAATGAAAAATTAAGACTCAACTTTGATGTTTGTTGCAAAAAGAAGGAACCCCTCCTTATAAAAAAACAGTGAGGAAAAGTTTGAAAATTGAAATGAAAAGGAAAGTGTGATGAAATAAAAAGGGGTGTCCAATGAATAGAGTGAAAGATTCAGTTTTGAATTTTCAAGTAAAAAAATGGAAAGAACATGAGAAAAGGTGAAGATGAGTGCAACAATGCCTCGAAAAGGTGAAGTAACTAAGCCAAATTGACAATACATTTACCCTTAGCCCCATTACAAGCTTGAAAAGAACCTTGAGATCTTGCATAAACTAAGTTGTGTGATGATTGGAAAATACGGGCAAGCCTATGGTATGAATCTTGTATGTATTTCTCTTTAAGAGAGTGAGAGTTGTATTGATTCATAACTTCCTTTTTGATATGTTTTGTGAAAGCATGGAATCGTTCTTTATGTGAGGGCACTTGAATGCATTTTTTTTAACATTGTTTTGCATTAGAAAGAAAGCACTAAGTGAGCTTGAGTATGGATTTGTACCGGTTAGTCATCATTTGAAGATTTTTGAGCATGATTGATTTGCATATTCTTGATAGTAATCTTGTGGTAGCACATGCATGTTAGTTCTCATTGAGAACTGTTGTAGACACTCTTGTTGAACTGATTGTATTCTTGATTTTCTTGAGGAAAAGAAAAACTTTAAGTTGGAGGTGTTGATGAGTGGTAGATTTTGCACTCATTTGTGGCCTTTTTCGTTCAGCAATTAGTATCCTCAATGCCTAATTATGTCCTATTCTAATAATATTTTGATGTTTTGCAGCTATGAAGGATCAGGGAGAAGGCAAGAATGAATACATGAAAAAAAAGACCAATAACGTTGAAAGGAGTACAAACTCCCAACTGGTAGTCGCCTAAACAAACAAATGAATTGCCCAAGTGGCCTGACCTCGCCCAAAGTGAAAGTATTCACAATTTAAAATATTTAAGGCAGGTTGGCAGAATAAAAAATGAAACGGTGACTCACCAAAGATGAATGGGCGAACCATCGCCGAAGGTGATAGATCTCTAAGTTAAAATGAAGGCTTAAAAGGCAAACAAGGTGGTAATCAGTGATCCGCCGAATATAAAAGGAATACTCGACTGAGTCCGCCAAGTGAGGTTCAAACACCTGAAGCCTGATGCAAATGAAGGGCGAGCTAAGGAACATACGACGATCCGCAAAACATATTTTGTTAGCTTGACAAAATCGCCGAGTTGGTGAGAATTTAAATTTTGGGCTAAATTGTTTGAAACAATAAATAGTCCAAAAGAGAGAAAATGTATTACTTTTTGAATATTAGTTTTCAGTATTAGTTTTTGAGAATTAGCTTTAAGATAATTAGTCTTTTTACCTTTTGAAAATATTTTTAGTTTTTGGGTTTTTCAAACAACCTTGTAAGTGACCATTGTAGGTTCAAATTGAGGTGGGTTTTGAAGATTAATGCTCAATTTCAATTCATCAATGGTTGAAATCATCATGGGTATACTCTCTTTTTCTTTTATGATACTTGGCTAAGACCCCAAATCTAGGGGTGTGATTATGAGGTTGAGTGTTGATTTATTGTAGTACGTTTTGGGTCTTGCTCTATTTTACTGTTGTATATTCACGAATTTAAGCTAATTAGTATGGGGTTAATTTAAGGGTTAAGGTTGCAAACTTAATCCTAGCCTAGATCTTCAATTGATGCTCGAAAGAGATTAATTGAAGTGGGTAATTAGTTTAATGCCAGCAATTTAGATTTGTTTACTATAGTTTGCTTGAAAGAGAAATTGTAGTTCAATTCTAGTTGGCAAATCTGCTCAAAAGAGATATTCTTGTAAGGTATTGGGTTGATTTGTGATTTACATAGATGAGACCAAAAGGAGACTCTATGATTTAATACTATGAGATCGAAAGAAGATTAATGTTATTTAAGATTCCAGTCTATCCATGATTTTTTAGTGATAATTAGCAAGCAAAATTATCCCTACTTGACATCAATACCAATCCCTACATCCCTAGATAGTCTTTTACTTGTTTGAAATCTAAATTTTAGTTTAATTGTGTTACTTGATAAGAAAACTCTTTTTATAAATTTTGTGGAATCATCGATCCATCTCTTTTAATTGCTACAAATGAATTGGTTTACACTCTCAATTTCCTAATTGAACTCCTTTCATTATATCACTCTCTGTGGGATGCGACCCTTACTCTTAATGGGTATTTTTATTGCTAACGATCGCTTATTCTCTTATTTATTTTGAGGGTAATGTCATGACCCAATGTACACCCTAGACTTGACATGGTATATAAGGCCCCGAAAGGTCCTACACAAGCCACTTGACATACATTTACACAACATTATAGAAAAAAACATGAAATTTCATAAGAAGTAAAGAGTTTGACATATAAGCGAAAGTATATCAAAGTATAGAAAAGCCATTTATTACATCAAAAGAATGGTCAGGATGTAACCCGTACACCACATACAAAGTCTGAAAACTAAAACATATGGAAACCAATAAAAGTGCCATGGTCCTCGGAACATGAGGACTCCCCAACTCTTGATCTTCGAATATTTAATGAGATCAACTAGCCACGAATGGAGGGATAGGAATCGTCACGTCCTACATTAGTGAAACAATGTAGGCACAACTATGCATTAATACATGGGATGTACTAAGTATGAGGGGAGTGCAATTAAACATGAAACATGATCATAAGGGGACATAATCGGAACCATGATATGCATGACCAAGCTAAACATAGTAAAATCATTTAAGAAGAATAGTAAATCATGAACATGGCCAATGCATCTTAAATCATTAGGAAAACTTCATAAAATGTTTGTAAGTAACTTAGTTCATTTTGTGGGATATTATCTTTAACCGACAATAGATCATGCGAGCTATAACATGGAATCTGATGTAACTCCCTCATTGAGAAGGGAGAGTCTACTCCAAGGTAGAACTATGTATCATGTCACAGGCTATATGTGGATCTACTAGCTAGGCCATTTAAGGCAACCTATGGGGGCACGTACTTTGGAACTATAGGTCGCTACTAGAGACTACCCTATTTGAGCCTCCACTTTAGAGTTCTTTCGGTGCTAAGTTAAATCCCAACGGAATATTCTTATTCATAAACATATTATCAACCATGGAAAAGCACAATTACTAATCCAAGCTAAAATATCATAGAGTAGCTCATTAAATCGTGAATCAAGTCTAAGTGAGAAAACCCTTCACAATTCATTGATGCTCATATTAAAGTAACCTAGATCATAAAACCTTTCTTTTCATAAATCATGCATAAGTTCATGAAAACATTATTCATATATTCATAGCTTCTTCATAAATTAATGTAAATTACTGTTCATAGTAGAAATCATGATCAATGCATGGGTTCATATGGAATTGATTGGAAAACAAGTAATTGAGTTTATATAATCGTAATATGATCAAAATCAAACAATTTATATCCATTCAAATAGAATTCATGAGGAATCAAATGAAAACATAATCAATTTGATTGAAATTGAATTGGAGAATTGGAGAAAAGATTGGAGCTCAATGGGTGAATGGAACCCATTAATGAACTCCCTACATACCTTGATCTTGAAGCCCTAAGCAATTGATGAATAAAGGAGACTTCAACTTGAAGAACCCTAGAATCCCTTGTAAGCCTTGGAGAGAATTGGGAGAGAGAAATTTTGTTAAAATTTGGGATTAGAGGAATGAATATAAAGTGGGTAGTAATAGGACTTAAAAACCTTATATTGGGCCAGGAATGAGGGTCTAAACGACATAGTACTGGCTTTAAGCACATAGGAAAAGACCAAAATGATCCCAACTTAAAAACCACCGAAGGAGATCTTTGGACTGACCTACGGTCCGTATAAATTTCTACTGACCGTATTGATCATCCGTAGAACTAGATACTGGGATCCAATTTCTGAATAGTTTTCATGAGATCACTCTACGACCCATCTAAGGTTCTACAGACCGTAGACCCATTCATAGAACCTCTAAACCATAATCCTTCCAAGTCTGAAACAAACCTTCACAAGATAGGTCTATGACCCGTCAAAACTTCCACGACCCATACAACCCTCTGTAGACCCAAAAGTCCATGTTTTTAACTAAGTCTGGGACCCCTTGTACTGCCACTTTCTACGGGCCATAGGACTTTCTACGGACCGTCTTGGTGGTTCGTAGAAAAAGTTCAGAGATCCAAAATCATGATATTCTTAAGACTATGTCTACGACTGCCTTCTACGTATCCTAACACCTTGTACGATTGGTAGACATGACTTGTAGACTTGGAGCAATAGCCATCTTTTGGCCTTCATTTCCTTTTAAAAATTCTGAGGTTTTATAGGTAACTTGAGCGTTATCATCGGGTTAGCAATCGATTTCTCTTTGACAATAGATATGGCATATATTTCTCTTGTAGCCAACAAGTTTCCTTTGTTTTGTTTTATCCCATATGGAGTTGGGAATTTCATTACTTGAGGGTATATGGTAGGTACTGCCTTCCTAGCATGAATATATAGCCTTCCTAAGATAACATTATACCTTATCTTTCCATCGATAATTTTAAACTAGGTTAGCCTGACCACCCCTTTAATACTCATGGTATTTCAAGATATGTTTAACCCGACCAACAATTTTGTTACCAACACCACTTTATCCATTTGCTTGAGACTCGCATGCTGATAATATTTGTCGAGCTACCTGGATCAATCAACTTACAATTAATATTAAAGGTTATAATATTTAAAGAGATTACAAGAGCATTGTTATGTGGGACATATGAGCAATCCAATCCTTCAAAAAAATGATTGTCTGGATCTTGGATTATGACTCTCTTAGGGTGTTTTAACATAACTTACTAAACTCATAGACTTCTTCATTGTTGATAATGTTATTCAGCTTATATTCTCTTCCCCGATGATAATACTCACCACTTTCAGTGGGAGATGTTTAGTGGAGTTGGGCTAGGCTCCTAGACACTGGTCATTCTCTTACCCAACCTATAGTAATCATCCTCTGTTTGGCCCCGAATTTGTATTATTAACGTACTTCATTCTATGTTTTTGTCTCGAGGTTCATTATGTTTTCTTTCAACGGTGAACAAATGACCAAGCGCCTAGGATTCCATTCCTTTATGAAAGCCTCAATGACCCAATCACCCGGAACCCTCTGTAGCACCATTTATTCCTCTTGTAAACTCTTGATGAGATTCTTGAGTGACTCAGAGTTACCTTGCTTGATGATGAAGATACCCGCTCACCTAATTGGTTACATTTTCCCATCTTTAGCACTCACTTTAGCTAAATGATCCTGGGGTATTCCTAGACTTTGGATCAATTGATGAGTGGGTGATTTTCACTCATTTGGAGTCCTTTTCTAGTGATTTTGTTGTAATTAAGTAGAGAAAGAGGCTAATTTTCCTTTAAATATGGTTGTTTCAGGTACATGTTGGTTAAAAAGGAGCTTCAATGAAAAAGAATGGAAATTGGAGCAAAATGGAGCAAAAAACAAAGATTTTGGAGTTGGTAGTGAAGTACTCTCCGCGAATGCGAAAAGCTAGGTGCGACCACAGAGATCTAGCCGTCCATGAACCGTGAATGTGGGACATCCTCTGTGAATGTGGAGTTCAACCATGCTCAGTACTACGAACCCAGGATATCCTCTACAAACGCAGAGTGCAATTATGCTAAGCTCCTCGAACGCGGAGCTACCTACGCCTACGCGAAGAAGAAATAGTGACTGGCATCTGGGCAGTTTTGGAAATTCACATTTTGACCCTAATTCACCATATACACTGAAACACAGCCAATTTTGGGAGATGATCGATAATCATCAGATAATAGAGAGAAGAATTTTGGGGATTGAGGCTAGGGCATAGCTTTGAGAGCAAGATTCCTCAACAAACACCATTAGAATGAAGATTGTGAGCTTGGGTTGAAATTATTTTTCATCCTTTCTTCAACTCTTTGCTTTGATTTGTTGAATTTTAGGTGTAATTATTGATTGGTGATTTGGATATTTTGTTAGTGATAAACAATATTTGAGTTTTTGATTTCTATCTTGTGCTTTTGTAATTAGTTGAATGCTTTATCATTTATAAAATGGGTTTTTGAATATCCAATTGATCTCATGCTTTAATTGCTTTCCAATGGAATTGATCACTCCTAGGACTTGCCCATTTACTTTGATTAAGTTTGTAAGAATCAATTTAGGTTGCGAAAGATTAATTAGTGCATTATTCGAGGTTTAACAACTCATTAGTTGGATTGTTTCTAGAAATAGTGAATCCTTGCATTGCCCTTAATCGTATTGCTTGTGTTGCCACTTGATTGGGTTCGAAAGAGATAATTGAGAAATATTTGCCTATATTTGATAGAAATAGGTGAGTAATTTTGAGTCCGAGGCATATATGATTTTACCCGTGATTATTTGAGATTGTATGAAGCTAGTTTACAATGGATCATATGGGTTTTAATTGATTTCCCATTCCCAAATCTCTTTGGTAATCTTGTTTGATATGGCTTTTTCCCTGTTCTCCTCTATCCCCTATCCTAATTTGTTACTTCAAATCTTCTCATATTATAATTGTGTCTTTCATTTCGTATTCAAACTCATAGCTTGTAATTCTTTATTTCTTCAATCACTTTGCACATTGTTCCTTGTGGGGTCGACCCCAACTCTTTGTTGGGTTTATACTTGTTAGAGACCGCCCACACTTCAAATCGTAAGAGGTGTGGTTGAGCGTTATCAAAATTGGCACTGTTGCCGGGGAACAATTTAGCGTATTGAATTGATTTAGAATTTATAGTTTACTAGCTTCTATCAAAATTTTGAATAGTTGTTTTCTTTGTTTTTGTTTTTGTTTGCTTTTATGGCTTCTTGTGAAGGAACAATGGTTGGTGATTGCAAGCCCTATGTTGATGACCCATGGCCTTGTTGTGGAAGACTTCATGTTGAGAATAGCTATGTGGACGCCTCTTTAGGTGAATAGATGGGTGTTGTGAGTCAAGAATGGCTCTTGTGCCTATCTCAACGACTTGAAAAGGGTGTGATGCTAAGGGATCTAATGTTCTGAATGAGGGATGAATTCCGCAACTTGCACCTAGCTAGGTGACATGAAATGATCCAACTTGAGTTTGAAATTGCTACTTTGAAGACCAATGTGAGATCAACATTTGGGAGTATGTAAAGCTCCTTGTCAAGTGGTCGAACGTAAAGCGTTGCAGTTGGCATCTCAAGAAAAAGGGATTGTGTTCAATATTGATGAAATCTTGGGTGTTTGCAACGAAACCAAGCAAATAAAATTCCAAGATGCAAATATCAAGGCGATGATATTAGAGTTGCAAGAAAAAGCCAAAAAGTTCATATATGGCAACTCTAATTCATCGAAAAATGATGGTGTCATGCACTTGTGGGCCAAAGATTATGCGGTTCGATGCACGAATGGACTAGTGACCCTATCACTATTGCCCAATGCTCCTCCACGCAAAAATGATGTGAAGTTGAGCAAGAGATTCAAATCTTCGAAGTGGAGAGATCAAGTGAAATGTGTGATGCTCTCAAATTATCCCCATGCCCTTCGATAAGAAAATGATTTGAAGTTGGGGAGAAGGTACATCACCTCGAAGTGGAAACATAAAGGGTGATGCAACCGGCGTCGCGCCGCAACGTGAAATTGTGCGCTTGAGGGGAGGCAACCCATCGTTATCAAATTTTTTAATTTTTAGTAATTTTTACTTCTAGGATATAGATTAGAATTTTATTTTTGACTAATCCTCATGATTTCAAAGCGTTTGGAAGAAAAAATGTACGTGGGATTGAAGTTTGGGGTTGAACTAACTTCAAAATGGGGGTTGGAACACTTTTTGGCAGTTGAAGGTCGCCAAAGTGCATTGGGCAAGTCGCCAATTGGACCCACCCATCGCCAAAATTTCCAGAAAGCTGCCAGGGGTTCAGGCATCCAATGCTCTCCACGAAAGCGGAGTGGTGCCAGCGAACGCGGAGGTCAACGTATCAGACTCTCCGCTAACGCGCCCTTTTGATCGTGAATGCGAAAGCCAATTTCTCGCAGAGGCGCGAACGCGCCTGGATTGTTCGTGAATGCGGAGAAACGTGGTATTTAAAAAGTCAGAACTGCAAAAGGCAATTCAGTTTCAAAAAAAGAAAAAACATTATATATCCCCTTTGTTCTCCCTCAAATTCAAAGGACTGAAAATCCCCTAAAACTCTCCCCTCATCTAAGTTTGCTTCCTAGTCTATTGTTTTTTGATCTACATCTACAATCAAGGTATGATTTCTAATCCTTGCCTTATTTTATATTTTGTTTTTTGGAGAGTGCTACTAGAAAAATTGTGCTTTAATGTGTTCACTGATTTTCACTTGCCTTGTTTATGTTTAATTGTGGGTTTATGGGTAGAATTCATGTTAGTTTTCATGTTGTTGTTGAGCCTTGATTTTTGGGGTAGATTGAATGGCGAAAATGTGTATATACTTTGAAACACAAAGGTGCCATAGTTTCTTGATTTGAATTAAAATTTGTTGTGTTTAACTGTTAGTTTTTTGATAAATTTAATGTTTGTTGGGTTATTTGTTAATACTTGATGTTTGTGGGTATAATTGGGGGTGGATTGATGTAGAAAATTGATGTTGAAAAGTTGCCCATGAACTGATTGTTGAAATGTCCAAATGAACACTGTTTTTCTGGGGACGATGACTTCTCAGTGAACGTGGACCTCTGTCCACGAACGCAGAGGTTAATGTCCCATTGTACTTCACAAACGCGGCCACTTGGTCCACGAATGCGGAGGTCTGCTATGCTCTGAGCCACGAACACGGCTACCTCTCCGCAAACACGAAGGTAAGGCTGCTGACTCTCCGTGAACGCAGAGAAGAAATCAATTATGTCCCAAAATAGTAACATTGCAATGCATAGCTCGGGACAAATTTTAATTATTTTCTTTGGCCTAAATACTTCCTAATAAATTAGTTTAAGTGTCCATAAGAACTTTTAACATGTTGGTTTCTTTTGTAGGTACTTTTAAAATGTCTACCGACAACATTCTCCGAGAGTCTGAAATTGCACAAGAGGAGGATTACATTGATTCTACAATATTCATCTCATCTAAATGTGCTCGGAAGTACGATGAATGCCTGGGTCGGGCTGTGGTGAAAAAAAAGGGAATTTGTTTAGAAATGCTCGAGAGTGAAATGCCGGATTTCTATAACCGGCTTGTGGCCAGTAGATGGATGGTGTTTGCTGCTGAGCCTACCAAGTATAATCACACACTGGTAGCAGAGTTTTATGCAAATGCTGTAGAGATGGATTTTAATGAAGCTACAGTGACTACCGTCTGAGCAGGTGTCTTTCAGCCCGACCGTGATTAATGCTTTATACGGTCTCCCAGATGTGGATAACAAGGTATACTTTGAGCGGTTCAGAGAGCTGGGTAGCCAGTGGCTTGTGGATAAACTGCATAATGGTGAGCCTCCAGAGTGGTTCAAGACTAAGAGAGGGGTGGAGTCCTATGAGTTCATAGCTGAGTCCAAGACTTGGCTTTCTATCATATGTGCTGGGGTCATACCTTCCATCCATCACACCGAGGTAACCTTTGATAGAGCGCTTGTGATTACAACTATTATAGATGGGCTGGAGGTTAACGTGGGGCAGCTAATCATTGATCACATCATTGAGGTGGGTCAAGGGAGAGCCAAGAATATCATTTTTCATTCATTGATCACTCAGTTGTGCTAGAGTGCAAGAGTGCAAAAACTCCCCAATGATGATGAGAAGAAGCTGGGCAATGAGATTCACCCTCTCAAGAAGAGGGGTGCATAGGGCGACAGGCACAAGAAGAGGAAGATCGACGTGCTTGACTCCCAGTTTAGACAGTTCACCGAGCCCACTTCTGAGGTTGGTGCTTCATCTTCTGCAGGACCTCTCCTGTTCGGACCTGCCACTACACACCACATATCCTCCCAGATCAGGGGAGTCAGTGCGTATATTAGAGAGTTGGTCGCTGGCCTTCCTTCTGGCCCGTCTGGAGCTGCCATTGCTGAAGGTTCACCTACTATTGCTTCTGTTGCTACTGCAGAAAAGGCTATGTGCGACAGGCTTTAGCACCTGAGTCGGAAGCAGGGGAAGATTGAGCAGCGTCAGAGGACTTTCCAGGAGCATGAGAAGAGGAAGAGCAAGTTCCTGAGCAAGATGATGGGAAAGCTTAGGAGCTTATGCAGTAGAGGTGCTTCAGATGATGAGGACCTCACATTTCCCTCCGATGAGAGCTCAGAGTGATTGTGCTTAATGGAGTACCTCGTATTCTCTTTTTATTTTTGTACTTTGAGGAAACTGTTCGATTTTCAGTAGGGGATGTTTCCCTTATGACTCTTGTTTTGCATTTCCTGTTTCGGATGATTGGGATTGTTTTGTTGGCTGTTTTTATTTTGTTGATGGATGTTTGTTTGGTTTTATGGATAATGCGCCCTTGTCGGGCTTTTGGATCTTAATTGTGGATTGTGTTGGATTAGTCATTTTTGTTTTATTAGTTTTTATTGCTTTTAATAGCTTCTTTATTTTTGTTGATTTTATTTTGTAATGGTGTTGTTGATTGGAAATGTTGTTGATTGGCGATGCCCTATGATGGATAGAGTGACGACTTTCTTAAGGGTGAAGCATCGATTGGTTGTGTGGTGAAATCTGAGTAGCCATTGTTGTTGTGTGGTGAAGTCTGAGTAGCCATTGTGGTTGTGTGGTGAAATCTGAGTAGCCATTGTCGATGTGCGGTGAAGTCTGAGTGGTCGATCCCGAGTAGATGTATGAGTTTACCGAATGATGGATTGGTTGACGGCTTTCTTAAGGGTAAACTCGTTGGGGTCTTTTTGGGAGGTTGAGAGCCTTTAACTGTCTAGAAGCATAGGAAATAACCTTCCCTTTATGCATTAACACACCTCCCAAACCAACTCCGGAGGCATGAAAATACACGGTAAAATTCACTCCCTCCTGGGGCAAAGTCAACACAGGAGCTGAAGTCAACAAAGTCTTGAGCTTTCGAAAGCTCACCTTGCACTCATCGGACCAATGAAAATCCATAGTCTTCTGAGTCAATTTAGTCAAAGGTGTTGCATGAGTAGAGAAACTCTATACAAATCGTCTATAGTAGCCAGCCAACCCCACAAAACTCTGAATTTCGATAGGAGAAGTAGGTCTCATCCAGCCCTTAACTGCCTCAATCTTTGCGGGATCAACCCTAATACACTCCTTGGACACTACATGTCCCAAGAATGCCACAGATTCAAGCCAAAACTCACACTTGGAGAACTTGGCATATAACTTCTGCTCCCTCAAAGTCTGAAGCACCAACCTCAAGTGACAGACATGATCCTCCTCGGTCCTGGAATATATCAAAATGTCATCAATGAAAACAATCACAAAGGAATCCAAGTACAAATGGAACACTCCATTTATCAACTCCATAAATGCCGCATGAGAGTTAGTCAGCCCAAAAGACATCACTAAAACAAGACCTCACAATAGAGAGCTGTTGCGATGAAGCTGGTGAGATACTATGGCCACCTCGTCCAGACCTGTACGACCCTCAGGATGACTTCCCACCCTCAGCTAATGGCATGGAAGCATGAACAGGCCACTGACACTGAAATGAAGTACCACGTCTCCAAGAACCTATGCCTCTAGATGAGGCACCAAAAAACTTGCCACTAGAATAGGCCTTCTTGGAATCCCCAAACTCCTCTCGAACCAACAACTCAACCTCCCTAGCGATACTCACGATGGACTGGAAGGAAGCACCCTCACGGGATGATCTGAACACATATGATCTGATGGAGAAATTCAACCCCCTCATAAATCTGTGGACCCTCTCCACCTCATCTGGAACCAAAAATGTGGCATGATGGTCACTGACAAAAACATGTCTCGTACTCCGTAACTTACACTCCACCCTTGAGTCAAACCCTCAAACCTTAACATGTTCTTCTCACGCACACTCCAGGGAATAAAGCAATCTTGAAAAGCACTAAAGAAAGCATCCCACTCAATCGGAGGAGATCCCACTGGCATGGACTCCACAGAAGACCTCCACCACTCCCTGGCTAGCCCACGGAGCTAGAGAGCAACAAAATGGACACCCCTCGCATCCACCATCCTCACTGCCTCAAGCATCTCACGACACAACATCAGAAACTCATGAGCATCCTCGTTCTTACCACCCTGAAACTAGGGTGGTTTCATCTTCTGAAACCTCTCAAAACACTGTTGGTCCTCCACTGTCAGAACCACATCTGAAGCAACATGTGCACCAACAGTTGGTGCGGGAACCAATGGTGGCTGACCAACCTGATCCTTAACAACCGGATCCTAATGTTGCTCTGGGGTCTGCACCCCGGCCCTAGTCTGTGAACCCTGTGGTGTGCCTATAGCACAATGAGTAAAGCTCTCCATAACTCTCAGCATCCTTAATAAGTTCTCCGGAAAGAACGATGCCGAGAACCCTGGAGGAACTTGGTCCTCACCAACCTCAACCTGTGGCTCTGGGAAGCCTCTTTGCCACAACCTCTAGCAGGTACCGCTCCTTGGGCATGGCCTCTCCCACGTGCTGCTCCACGGGAATGGCCTCCACTCGGGCTCTACCATGACCTCTGACTGGGGCCTTAACCACGCTTCCGTTGCGCCCACATTTGAAAAACAACATCGAACAGCTACCTCTCCAGTCTCCTCAAATGCCTAATAGTAAGAAGAAGAGAGAACTAGATCACGGTCCGGGCTCGGAACCTACACAAGTGTAGAAGCAAGGGTGAGTACCAAACAACACGGTACCCAATAATCAATTAATAAAACAAGACAAATCTAATAAAATTCACGAATCCCTAACTTCCAACCGAACCTCCAATAACTTCAACCTTCACTGAAAATCAGCCCAACCTAACAGGTTCTAATTCACAGTTTATATAACACATCAAAAATGTTGAAAATTGTGTTTTTGAAGTTGGATTTTAGGGGTTTTACATGACCTCTGAATTTTTTATCAAATGGTAATTGTGGACTGGTTTGAATTCCACTTTAAAAATGGTTTTGCTAATGATCTCCTAAGGCTTTGAAGATTATTTCCATGTAAGAAGTTCTGGATTTAAACCATGTTTTCGAAACCCGATTTTCGTGTTCTTAGTGTTGTTGGTTGAAAGTTTGATTGTGATTCATAATTTAATTAGATTGTATTGCTTTGGATTGCTCTCAAAAGGGAAAAGCTCCAGTCGTTGGTTGATTTCAATTTTTTTAAGGCAAGTGGACTTCTAAAACTTTGCAAATTTTATAATATTCCAGATTTCTCCATCTTGATTGTGTTGGGGAATAATGGGATTGAGGTATGGGTTGAGTTCTTGCATGAATCAATCTAATCTAATATGTGGGTTCAATAAAAATGGCTATGTGTGCTAAAGTGTTAGGCCTAAGTATGTTGGGCCGTGATCTAGATATTGATGTGTAATTGATGAAATGCTATAATAGCCTCAATGTGGTTTTGAAATTGATTATTATTTCTTTTTCTCATTGTGGATTATAGGACTAGCCTTGAAATTCTTTCTTAACGATTGATCCTACTTGTGATGAAAGGAGTAGTGAATTGGAGACTAGGCAAATGATCTTGTTGTAAATGATGTAATTGTTGATGTTGATATATTGTTTATAGTGTGACGTGATTGGCATTGATATGAATTGTGTTGTGATTGTGAACACTATCATTTTTCTCATTATTTATGTGAACATGCTTATGTCCATTGGTTTTGAGACACTTTGATGACTATGCCGATGGGAAATGGTTCCGACAAGTGATGATTATGCCGATGGGAAATGATTCTGGTGAGTGATGATTATGCAGATGGGAAATGGTTCCGGCGAGTGATGATTGTGCCGATGGAAAATGGTTCCGGCGGATACATGGTCCATGTTCGGCCCTCATGGGTTCCGTTCTGAGATTCAGCGAATGTGTATCGTAGGATAGACATGCATCACTCTACTTGACATTGCATTGCATTACATTATCTCATTCTTGTCATTGTGGAGTTGTGTTCATGTCTTGTGACTCTGGGATTGATATACTTGATACTGATGTGAGTTATTTTGGTGATGCTGTTGAGCTGATGTTGACCTATGTGTTATATGAACTATGAATTGGAACTTGTTAGGTTGGGCTGATTTTCTGTTCAGGTTGTAGTTATTGGAGGTTTAGTTGGAAGTCAGGGATTTGTGAATTTTATTAGATTTGTCGTGTTTTATTAGTTGATTTGATGGGTACCGTGTTGTTTGGTACCTACCCTTGCTTCTACACTTGTGTAAGTTCCGAGCCTGGACCAGGATCTAGTTCTCTCTTCTTCTTACTTCGAGGCTTTTGAGGAGACTTGAGAGGTAGTTGTTCGATGTTGGTGATCTCTCTCGACCTTTTTACTTTATGTTTTGTTCTATTTGAGATACAATGACATTGAAACTTGTAATTTCATTTCAATTCGGTATTAGTGGCTTGTATATTGACAACCAGTCTTGGGAATAATAGTTTAGTTTGAAGTCTTTTGCTTATTGTTATTCTCCTTGATTTGCTTATTTTCCGCTTTTGTTTTGATTTGTTAGATTTAGGCTGACTTGCCTTGGTGGCATAGGACAAGTGCCATCACACCCGATTTTTGGGTCGTGACAAATGGACCCATCGACGCTTGTGATTGCAGCTATTATCGATGGGCTGGAGGTTAACGTGGGGCAGCTGATAGTTGATCATATAATTGAGGTGGCTCAGGGGAGAGCCAAGATCATTATTGTCCCTTCTTTGATCACTCAGTTGTGCTATAGTGCTGGAGAAAATGGGGCATAAGGTGAAAGGTGTAAGAAGAGGAAGATCAATGTGGCCTACCCCAAGTTTGGCCAATTTGCTGAGCATGATTCTGAGGCTGGGGCCTTTTCTACTGCAGGACCCCTCTAGTTTGAACCGGCCACGATGCTCTACATATCTTCTCAGATACAGGGAGTTGACTCTCATATTAAAGAGTTAGTTGCTGGCCTCCCCACTGGACCATTTGGAGCTACCACATCTGAGGGTTCGCCTGCATCTACCCATGCTTCTATAGCCACTGCACAGAAGGCCATGTCCGACAGACTAGAGCATATGAGTCGGAGGCACAGGAAGATCGAGCAGCGTCAGAGGACCTTCTGGGAGCACGAGAAGAGGAAGAGCAAGTCCCTAAGAAAGATGATGGGGGAAAGCTTAGGAGCTTATGTGGTAGCGGTGCTTCAGATGATGAAGACCTCACATTTCCCTCCGATGAGAGCTTAGAGTGATTGCATTTCAAGGAGTCCCTCGTATTCTCTTTTGATATCTGTACTGTGAGGACACAATATGATTTTTAGTTGGGGGTGCCTCCCTTGTAGCTCTTGTTTTGTATTTCCTATTTTGGATGTTTGGGATTATGTTGTTGGTTGTTTATTTTGATTATGGATGTTGTGCCCGTATCGGGCTTTTGGATTTTAATCGTCAATTGTGTTGGATTAGTCATTTTTGTTTAATTAGTTTTTATTGCTTTTGATAGCTTCTTTATTTTGTTTATTTTGTTTTGCGATGGTGTTGTTGAATGGAAATGTTGTTGATTTGCGATGCCCTATGATGGATAGAGTGACGACTTTCTTAAGGGTAAAGCGTCAGTTGGTTGTGTGGTGAAGTCTGAGTAGCCATTGTTATGCAGTGAAGTCTGAGTAGCCGATCCCGTATAGATGTATGAGTTTGCCCAATGATGGATTGGTAGAAGACTTTTTTAAGGGTAAACCCATCATGGTTTTTTTGGGAGGTTGTGGCTTGTTTGGTACTAAGAATATAGTCTTGCATGTGAAAAATATTTTGAACATACCCCTCCATTTTGAAAATTGAGCATGTTTGGAATGATTTTGTGACAACTCTTCTGACTCTTTTTGTGACTTTTGATTCATTGGTTGTTTAATTGTTCACTGCCACTTGTTTGTTGAAAAGGAAATAAGATTTTGATCCATCTTGAGTGATTTGCATACCATGTGTGGGGAGTTGTTGAATAATGCCTTGTGTTTGCTTGTGCAACCTAGAACTTGCTCAGTTGATCTTGAAACATTGGTCTTGATTTAGTTGGGTTGGAAAAATGATCTTAGGCTTTATTTGGTTGTTCTTGAAGTCAACTTGGCCTAAAGATCCCACCTTTGCATTAAATGTATCCTTAGTTTTCCCCTTTGAGCCTAAACCCTTTTTATTGGCAACCTCATTACAAGCCTTATCCATTTTGAAAATGTACATCTCTCTTGAACCCTTTCCCTCCTTGAACTTGAAGTTGTGAAAGTTGAGGCTTAAAGCCTAAGTTGAGGGTTTTATGGGAAATTCATAGAAGGGATGCCTATTACATAAGAGCTTGATATAAAAAAAAAGAAAAAAAAGAAAAAAAAGAAAAGGATGAATGGAGGAAAAAGTAAAAAAGAAAGAAAAAGTTGTGAAAAAGAAAGTGAATAAAAGAATCTTGAATCCTCCAAAAAGTGTAAAATGGTTGCATGTGGGGCATCTAGAGTGAAAATAAGAAAAAGAGAATGTGGAATGTGCATTGGTTTGGAAAGTGAAGAAAATGTGGAAAAGTTGGAAAATGTTGACTTATTGAGTAGAGTTCAAGGAGGGTGTAGCCACTTGAACCTAAATGATATCCTTACCTTCCCTAAGCCTACATTACAATCTTAACAAAGGCCTTTGTAATTCTAACCAAATGAAGTTGAGGCAATGTTGATTGAAAATACGGGCAATGCTATGGTTTAACATTTGTGTTCATGAGATGTTCTTTTGTGAGTGTGAGTGTTTGTACTTTGTCCTTTGTTTGTAAATACTTTGTGAGTGTTTTGGGGACATTTCTTTTCTTATGAGGGCATGTAGGTTGCTTGAGTGGTGATTTTGAAAATTTCTAATGCATCAAGTGAGCATATAGAAAAGCTAATGAGTTTAGTCATTTCTTGAGTTTGAGTTGTTGTCACTTAATGATTCTTGGTTTTTTTGAAAAATGTTCCTTGAGAATGAGGGGTTGTTGTTGTGAAAATCTTGCTTGAGGACTATTTGTTATTACCAACCAAAGTCGTGATCATAATCTCTATTTGGACAGAAAGTGTATTGTGCTTAAACAGACTGCCTCTTGTGCTTTTGATTTTGTTTTGCTTGAGGACAAGCAATGTTTCTAAGTTGGGGGTGTTGATGAGTGGGTGATTTTCACTAATTTGGAGTCCTTTTCTTGTGATTTTGTGGTACTTAAGTAGATAAAGAGGCTAATTTTCCTTTGAATATGATTGTTTCATGTACATGTTGGTTAAAAAGGAGCTTCGATGAAAAAGAATGGAAATTAGGGCAAAATGGAGATAAAAACAAAGATTTTGGAGCTGGTAATGAAGTACTCCCCGCGAACGCAGAGAGCTAGGCGCGACCACAGAGCTCTATCCGTCCATGAACCGTGAACGCGGGACATCCTTCGCGAAAGTGGAGTTCAACCATGCTGAGTACCGCGAATACGGGACATCCTCCATGAAGGCGGAGTGCAATTATGCTAAGCTTCACGAACAGGAAGAAAAAACCTTGGCTTGCATCTGGGCATTTCTTAAAATTCACATTTTGACTCTAATTCACCATATACACTGAAACACAGCCAATTTTGGGAGATGATCGATAATCATCAGATAATAGAGAGAAAAACTTTGGAGATTGAGGCTTGGACGTAGCTTTGAGAGCAAGATTCCTCAACAAACATCATTGGAGTGAAGATTGTGAGCTTGGGTTGTAGTTATTTTTCATCCTTTCTTCAACTCGTTGCTTTGTATTGTTGAATTTTAGGTGTAATTGTTGATTGGTGATTTGGATATTGTGTTAGTGATAAAAAATATTTGGGTTTTTGATTTCTATCGTGTGCTTTTGTAATTAGTTGAATGCTATATCATTTATGAAATGGGTTTTTGAATATCCAATTGATCTCATGCTTTAATTGCTTTCCAATGGAATTGATCACTCCTAGGACTTGCCCATTTTCTTTGATTGAGTTTGTAAGAATCAATTGAGGTTGGGAAATATTAATTGGTGCATTATTTAAGGTTTAACAACTCATTTGTTGGATTGTTGCTAGAAATAGTGAATCCTTGCATTGCCCTTAATCGGATTGCTTATGTTGCCACTTGATTTGGTTCGAAAGAGCTAATTGAGAAATATTTGCCTATATTCGATAGAAATAGGTGAGTAATTTAGAGTCTGAGGCATATATGATTTTACCCATGATTATTTGAGATTGTATGAAGCTAGTTTCGAATGGATCGTATGGGTTGTAATTGATTTCCCATTCCCAAATCCCTTTGGTAATGTTGTTCGATATGGCTTTGTCCCTTGTTCTCCTCTATCCCCTATCCTAATTTGTTACTTGAAATCTTATCATATTATAATTGTATCTTTCATTACGGATTCAAGCTAGTACCTTGTAATTCTTTATTTCTTCAATCGCCTAGCACATTGTTCCTCGTGGGATCGGCCCAAACTCTTCGTTGGGTTGATACTTGTTAGCCCCACATTTCGAATCGTAAGAGGTGTGGTTGAGCATTATCATCAATCGAGCATGTATTTTTTAAATTCTTCCCCTAAGTTTATTTCTAAGCAAATCTATGAATAAGTTGGTTATTTCTGGGTCAATTCTCGATGTTCTAACCTTGGTTCTACAAGGTAGCATTCCAATTATAGTCCTTTGAAAATCGTTAAAGCTTTCCTCTTAGGTCACAATGTGTTCCATCAGTGACTTTGTTGGTCCACCATGATGTAAAGAGCATGCTTTAAATTATGTAGCCTCTTGCTCACCCTTAGTAATTCCTATATAATAACAATATTCCAATTGGTAAGAAAGTAGGGTTCGACGAGTTGAACCAACATATTGTTATTCAGGTCCAAGGGAAGGCACCAAAATATTTACCAAGAAAATGGTATAGTTAAATTTTTAAGAGGTCAAGGTCACACATTTTTGGTTAACTCCATATCCGATTATTAGCTATCAAATATTGCGAGATTAGGAAGTAAAAAAACAAGAAAATCAAGTAAAAGAATGTAGCATATGAAGCTTCGATCATTAATGTTATTGCTAGGTCTAAATCCAAATATGCTTGTCTTAGCTCTGATAATGTTCGGGAGTAAAACTACTTAAAGGATAAAAACTGAGTAAATAAAGTAAAGTTGGAGCTTAAGAATAAGAGTATTGTTGTTGTATTATTTCTTCAAATTCATAATGTCTTTACAAACGGATGTAATAAACTATTTATAGGTTACATAGGTGAGGTTTCAACAAATTAGAAAGTTCTACTTTAGCCCTAAAGTGCAGACAAATGGGCGCAGGACACATCGTGATGCTGTTAGTGGTGCTAGCCAATATTTCATTCATACACAGAACATTTGTACGAGAATGTATCTGGGGTACATATCCTTCCTCTTTGATCATACATCCCTTCCTTGTTCCCGGTGGATATCCCTTTTTTATGACTCAAAATGTATCTATAGAAGATCGACTTTGTTGACTTCTTCTTCACACTTTACGTCTCTCCACCATGTTTTCTTCATTCTTGTGGCCACATGTTTGTTGTCAACTTCACTTAACACAAAGATATTCTATCGGGAAAGTAAAATCTTCTACCCTTGACAACAATAGTGCATTTGTTTTGGTTCAGAAAAGTGATCATGAAATTGAGAAAACACACTGTACATGTCTAGCATTCCACATGTGAGGATAAATATATATCAGTAGATGTTTGCCCATAAATTATGAATATATGTTATTTTATTATGAATTTATGAAATTAGAATTGATGATGGAATTGTATTTAGTTATACTCTTTTCAAAGAAGAGGAGATAATATTTTATTTGAATTTTTGAAGATGAAGTTGAAAAATGGATTTGAAGCATTTTTCAAATTTGTAATTCAACTTCTAGTTTGATTTGAAAATTTTATAACCAAACACTAATTTTAAAATAAAGTAAAAACTTATTTCAAAAATAGTTTCAATTGAACTTTTCGAATAATATTTTTGATAAAATGGTGTCAGAAAAGTTTCTTTTTATCCATTTTTCTACTCTTTTTTATTATTATACCACCAAGTAATGAGATCAAAATAACGCTATCAATCAACCTATAATTGAATTGCAATTATGCCATTTTTGCGAGTTTTTATTTAAACATATTTAAAAACATGACATATGTTCAACTATGCCACTTTCCCAACATGTCAACTACTTTTAATGTTTCGAAGGATGGGATAAGTGTTGAACTAGGGAAACAACAAAGAAATAATTTCTCAAGTTCTGCTGGGAAAGAACTTATCCTTAAATTTGTATTATGTTCTACTTCTTATGTTATATCATGTTTTAAATTTTTAGATAGTATTGTGTAAGGAGATCACATCTATATTGTCTAATTTTTTTGGTTGGGTCATGATGAGGATAGAAGGAAGTGTACCTTCAAGAATGGGAGAATCTCTGTTTAGCCAAATCTAAAGGAGGTTTAAGATTTAAAGAATATCAAAATCCTTTAATCAAGTGTCGTTAGCAAAACTTGATTTAAGAATTTTGACCCAAGAAAGATTCCTTACTTTTCAAATTCTCATAAGTAAATATTTTCATCACACTTCTTTCCTTAAAGCAACGCCTTCTTATGCTAGTTAACGGATTTGAAAGTGTATTATTTGGGGTAGAGATCTGTTACAAAAAGGCATTAGATGAAGGGTATGATCTGCAAAACGTATTAAAGTTCATAGGACCCTTGGATTTGTAACTTTAATGACTTCAAACCTAGTATTTATCATGTACAAATAGATGTAACATTCAAGTAAATGACCCTATTGTTGGATAACTATATGCACAGCGGAAGCATACCAGAATCATACTGCTTACATGAATAATAGACAACACATACGTTTATGCTATAACACATATAATCATGCTAGAACACATAAACTTTCTGAAATTTAATTCAAGAATTGCCTCTTGAAACATGAGTCGATACCTTTAAGCGAATCCACTAGTTGGACAGCAGTTGTGGGATCATCTACAATGTTCCCAAGTTCACATCTGAACTCTCTCAATACTTAGGTGGGCAAGTATCGTATATAATGCTGGTTGTCTTTCTAGGTTTGAAGAACCCCTACTTATAGATATTTCTTTTCAGTCCAAAAGGGATAATAAAAGTCACATTATTCTTTAAAATAAAGAAACACGTTACTCCTCCCTTTTTCCTTAGAAATAAGATTCTGAGTTCTAGTTATATATGTACACTTTAGGGACCACGTAAATAATTACTGAGGCTTCCTATAATGGAAATAATTTCAAATAATTAATTTGAATTATTCTTACCATAATAAATTGCAAATAATTTCACTAGAAATTTGTAATTGCACTCCTCTACTTATATTTCAAAATTTCCCATTAAACACTTATATAATTTCTAATGTTAAGATTACAGATACTAATCAATAAATTAAATTTCTGACGAATTTAATTCAACGATTAATTTCATTTAGAGAACTGCTTAACTTATTTCATGTGTCGGGTTCATAAATACACTTGCAAGATTTGACACGATGAAAACTTATAAGCTTCTCAAAAGGGCAAATCATTATTCTCTATATCGAGACATGGATTCTATTAACTAGCTTATTATTTGACAAATATTTATTATTATCATCCAATTTACAAGTCTTATTCACCCATCTCAGAATCTCACCTTTTAATAAATAGAAAACAATAATTAATATATACATATCATAATAGTTATTTAGAATTAAGAAAATAAGTACATTTAACAATTTAGAGAATATTCTTTTATCAGTCCGTGTAAAGAAACTATCTCTATTCAGTCCCATTCAATACATACAAAATGCACTAGCAGAAGAAGTTTGAACTGTACCATTTTATAATTAAGATAAACTTTATATAATCTTGGGCTACAATCATACCGATGGCATGTTAAATTTCAATCTTATATTGTGTAAAACAAGTTTATACTTATAAGAATTGATGATTTAATCCTCTGCGTATAAGCAAAAACTCGATACACTAAATAATCTACTATATAAGTAAAAAGACACCATAAATGAATATATGAACTATTAAAACTTTTATCAAAAACTGAGTAAATAATTATTCTATAATAAATACTATATCTAAACATATGATTAGTAGTATATATTCGAACAATCTCCCACTTAGATTTTTAACCATCACAGTTGTTATAATGTACTATATCTCAATGCATGGTTAATATTATATACTCTAAGAATCTCCCACTTAGATGTTTAATCTTGAAAATTGTTAGAATACTATGTCTAAACACATGATTAACAATATATACCCTAAAAATCTCCCACTTATACTCTTAACTATGCATTTATAACTTTCACAGATATTCCTTTTATATTTCTTATCAAAAGTATCATACCAAGTTGTTTTCTTATGCAACTTCATCTAGTAGTGCTTCATCGTAACTGTCATAGCCCGATCTCTCATATTATGATGGCACCAACTACACCCCACTAGTAGGTAAACCTAACCCTCAGACCAGAACTATAAGCAATGGACTACCAAGCGAAAGGCATGAACAATATGAAGCAAGAGCTTAGAACAAAGAAGGGAAATGATAATCGACAAAAACAATACAGGAACAATCCCAAGACCTGGCATCAGTTAGTAGTTGACCATCAAATCAAAAATAGAAGTACAAGGCTTTTACAAATACAAGATAAGTACAGGCTGTCTCTGAATACAATATAAGGACTAAGCCTAGGAAAAACATATGGAAACCGGTAGCTCTAGATGCCATCAGCTCACCCTAATATATGTAACTACAAGTTGCTTCAGACGACTCCAAATCAATGGTTATAACTCTATTGCAATCTATAGGGGGTAGAAGTGTAGTATGAGTACCAAAACGATATGTAGTAGGCAACAACCGACTGAGCTCAAAGGATAACACAAGCATAAAAAACAAGTAATATAGAAAGCATAGCACAAGCAACTACAAAGGAGATACTAAAGTAGACACACAATAAAAAACAGAGACATGATACAAAAGTTAAGAAGTCGAGTCAAGAATGCACCTCGAATGCAAGCCAACATCCTATTCGCAAGCTACTAAGATAAACAGTCAACTACCCAGGATCAAGAAGACCCACAACTATAATTCTTAAGTCAAAACCTACCAGCTAAAAATAAAACAATAGTAGAGAATATAATATAGTCAAACAATAACCTAACCTGACACCATAAGCCCGGAAGGTACAAACAACAAGCATAACCCAACCGGCCCCAAACAACTGAAGGGTACAAATAACAAACAAGTATACTGGTGATAGGCAATATATATGAGTGCTGGGTGAGCAGCAGAACCATCAATGATCGTCTAAAACCATAACCATTGGACTCCAGTCAATTCCCAAACCAGTAAGAAAGATTGATAAATCAATCAAGGCCGCCCACCTAGTAAGTCCACTCCAAGGGGCGTAAGTTGCCCATCTAGCAATAGTGACCAGAGGCCTCTCGACTCCAAAGATGATCTCATGCAAATTAGGGTCTCCCAGCCAAATAGTAAACTCCCAGCCTAGCTAGCAAGAGTAAACCTGGGGCGTAAATAAGACCAAAAGCATGCAAGAAAGGGCATCGATGTACTGGATAGTCAAGCACAAACTGAGCACATCCCAGATATCTCTAATATCTCAAGTAGGAAAGGAACATGTCCTTGATGCCTCGTAATCTAAAAAGCTAGAAATCAAGTGATCCAAGTGGTACAACCTTCATTAAAACAAATTTAGAATAGAGCCGAGTATATAATAGTGTTTCAACATGAAAGATAAATATGCCAATGCATGAACCAGGATCACACCAAAAATTTGTGAGAATAAACAAACAATGCAATGTATTCCATCACCATTATCCAAACAAGGTACTCTAATTCAAATAAATACGCAACAAACCAAACCACGCTATCAAGAAGGAGAGTAATAACCTGGGATCAAACTGGTCCTTGCATATGGTCTCGAACCGAACAATATAATCATAAAATAGGTCTATCGCTAAACAACAACAAAAGGGATCAAGAAGAGATTTTAAATGAATAAAGGGGGAGCAAACTCAAAGGAAGATGCCCTACCTTATCACACCGCTCCAGTCAAAGACCGAGCACAACTAGGACCAACCCGCGACTATGACGATCCACCAAGGTCACAAGCATCAATGCAAGGAGAATGGTCCAAAACAAGTCTTAAAGGGAGCAAATCATAACTATGAGGTGATAAAATACAACGTAAAGCATATAATGTCAAGCCTAGGCCAGCACACATCAGTTTGAACAAGGATAAGCAAGATCATCTTCCCCACAAGCAAAACCACAACCTAAACTAAGGATCTCACCAGCAACAATAAGCCGAAGGCTCCTATGGAATCAAGAAAGGATGGAATAATAAGAGGAAATCTTAATATCTCGTAAATACCATAAAAAATTACATGAAATCTATACTAGGCATTATCTAAGATGCTCAATCAAGAAAGGAGACCAAAGTCTACCTCAAAGCCAAACACGAGAACTTCAAATCCACCACACACGAGCTATACGCTTCCAAAACATCTCTGAACTATGCCACACTATCAAATAATCTATCACAATGTCATTATGAACATTTTGACATTGAAATCGCAACAATTGGAAATTGAACAAAAATTGAGTCGAAAAAGAAATGCAGGAACCACACCTGAAATCTTGAAATTGACTCCGTCAAAAGATCCTAAATGCCTTACCGAACTTCTGTTCCGAAATTGAACATAATTCGAGGCTCGAAAAGAGCAAACACAGCAGATGCAAAGAGTTCACAAATTAAGAACCAAAAAGAAGAGGGGCATCAGCTTCGAGCTCAAATTCACCTCAAACGGAGGTTCACCAACACAATTTAATCTCTCCACCACATAGCCACAACCTCCACGATCATATTGGACTTCGAATAACCTCAATCAAAGTTGAAACGAGGGAGAAATTGTTTTTTGAAAATATGAACTGAAGCTACAATTTCGATATATAAATAGCAGAAATCTAATAGCTTAAAGTCTATTTCTAGTTGCTAAAAGTCTAATTGTTGGTTGCTAAAAGTCTAATTTCTGGTTGCTAAAAGTCCAATGTTTTGTCGCTAAAAGCCTTCACCAGATATCAGTGCTTCAGCTGGTTTGTTTAAACTATGAATTCTCCAAAGAGGTGTTTGGGATTCAATTAGAATCCCGGGAGCGCAAATGAATTATGCTACCCCATTGAATTCGGCATCCCAGACTCCATGGAACCATCAAAACTTCCATCCAAGGCCGTTTTGACGAAAAGTGGGTTCCACACCCAAGTTTCGTTTTAAGCTAAAAATCACAAGAAGGCTCAAAATGAGACCGAAAGCTTAGGGAACCGCACGAAAGGTCATTCTAGATGAAACTCAATATTTCGGAGCTAACTATGTTGATGGAATTCTCATTTGAGCACGTTTACTAAGAATGTTGACCAAAGCCAATCCTTGGCTTATGCTTTAATGTTAAAATTCCTAACTACACAAACTCACACCAGATGTCTCGGGCTCTAACCGACCATGCCCTTAGCCTAAAATTGCCCTTTTGGAGCGGATGAAACCGTCAAAATTGCATTCTTAGGCTGTCTTACTGAACTTTTGACTGAAGTCAACTGTTCGAGTTTTAAAAACTCCAAAATACCGAAACTTGCACAAAATCCAAATTAACGACCCGGCGACCGAACTGTTAGTCCAAGAATTCATAAATGACTTGTGATTGCTACAGGAAAGTTCTAAACACTGAAAAGATCGGAAAATAAATAAGTGACCTAGAGGGTCATTAGAGTAACTTATCGATTTTGTACTAAATTTTCTAAGGCCCTATAATGAAACCCTCAAAGAGTGTACTTTTTCTCAGAAGTTCTATTATGAAAGTCGTCTTAAGTATACAAAATAAATAAATATTTATTATGATTCTCCCACTGTGATTAAGTACTACTACTATAACCATACTTTCATCCTTTTGAGTCTTAATATTTTCTCCAAAATCTTTTGATATTGAAATATTAACAACTTCTTCATGTAGTGTTCTTTAATTTTCTCAACTTCACTTCCACTACTTGAATTAGTAGATTCGTATGTTTAGTAACAGCTTTCCCACTATTTAAACGCAATGGAATGTCTATTCTGACATAGGAGTTAGATGTGTTTGAGCTTCTGAATTTACAACTGACTCATTTGTTATTTCTTTGTTCAATTCTTGTAAACCCAATTTACTTCTAGGAACATGGTTTACTAAATTATTCTTTTAAAGAAATCTAATAGTTGTGGTACCAATTGTTTTATTTTCTTCAGGATAGTAAAATAAATCTGCATTCATTCTTTTGGATATCCAATTAACATACACATTTCACTCTTAATTCAAACTTGTTTATTCTCCCTCTTAGCACATAAGTTGGATAATCCTATATCTGAACATGTCACAGATTAGACTTACGTCAAATCCAACTAGTTCTATAGTTGTCCAATGTACTGATTTGAAAGGAATTAGATTAAGAATGTGATATGTAGTTCTTAAAACATATCCTAAAAGAAGCAAAACAACTACGAATAAGTCAATAATCAATCTTATCATCTTATTAAGAGTCTATTTCTTTTCTCTTTTGCACAAATCTATAATAGAGTGTCTGGTGTAGAAAATTGAAATGTAATTATTCTATTAGATTACTGACTCATCAGCTCTACAGAGAGGCATACGTCACTATAATCAGATTGTAGTGACTTTATATATTTTTCATGATGCTATGGTATTTTGTCTTAAATATTTTGAGTTTATCAAGACATTCAGACTTAAAAACATAAAAAAATATTATATCATGAGTAACCTTCGGTGAAAATCTTAGAATAATAAAAGTTACTTCTTGCCTGAATGCTCATTTAACACACGAATCAGAATAGTTTAAGTCTAACTTATCACTACCTCTATTTTCTTTTAAGAGGGAATGTCTCTTAGTTATTTTTCCTTCTAAATAGGACTCATATGTAGGTAGTGACTTCGCTTTCAATGAGCCTTTATATTCATCTTTTAACCAACCTTAAAGTTCTATTCAGAATAAATGACTTGATGATAGTGTATGGATAAGATTCATTAAATTTAAAAGACATTTTTTCTTATGAGACAGATTAATATAATTCAATTTATGAGCGATAATACTAATAAAAAATTTAAGAATCAATATATCACTAGAGATAAAATATTCATCAAACTCAATAATAGTAGAATTACAAGAAAAACATATTAAGTATCCATCTCCTATCTAGTTAAAAACATAAAATAGTTCCTTCTAACATAAGGTATATGTATAATACATTCTTTGAATTGATATATTTCCTCAATCAAAAGAAATTCTTGAGTAGTACTAAGTGTGTCTATAAAGTCTATTGAGAATTTGAGATATAATACATAAATAAATCATAATATGTCGAATAATCCTAAATAATAAAATCCATGGCTCATTTTATACTTGTATATTCATGCATCTCGAATAAACAATGGATGAGATTTGAGAACTACTCATACAATACACATGTACAATGACCGAATATTCTATCCATGAACTTATACAGATCTATCTCAGATTGGGAATCGACTGTTAGTTTAAATCAAGTAAAATTCAACCTAGTTACATTGATCCAATCATATATTACTCAGTTTAGAAGAGTTAATAAATATTATAAAAACAAGTGATTGAATACATAGTGACTTGTATTAATTTCATTCAATATGGAGGAAGGTCTATGAGAGAACATAAAACTAATACATCACTCGAATAATCATAACCAATAAAATTCAGGACTCATTTTATACATATATATCCATGCATTTTGAATAGCCAATTGATGGGATTGGAGAACTATTCATGCAATACTCATGTACAATGACCAATTATTCACTCCATAAACTTATACATACCTAACACAGATGGAAAGTCCCCTGTTAGATTAAGTCAAGTGAAAATCACTCTAGTTACATTGATCCAATCATATATTACTTAGTTTAGGAGAGTTAATACATATTATCAAAACTAGCAATTAAATACATAGTAAATTGTATTTATTTCATCCGACATGGAAGAAGGTCTAAGCCAACACATGAAACTAATACTTCACTACTATTTAATCTTCGCAATCAAGGGAGGGACCCTTATAAGAAAAAATATGATCAAAAACTCACATAACGATCAAAAAAACTATTTCTTACTAGGTCGTACTTATGAATCTACCAAATTTCAGATCAGTCAGAGTCCCTCTATTTTTTGAATTCCAAAACTATGATCAATTTGGTAGAAAACATTGATTTGAAAAAAATAGAATTTAAAATTTTTCCATTCAGTAATTTTTATCACATATGATTTGTGAAATAAATACATGAATCAAGAATAAAGAATAAAATTTCAAAAACTATATACATTATCTAAGTACTATTTTCCAAAAATTAACATTGTATATACATTAAATATTAAAATTCAAAACATATCTCATAGATTTCCATGTATTTTGAACGATAGATTTTGATGAATAATAACTACTGATGCAACATACATATGTGATGCCAAATATTCACTTCAATAAATGTAGAACAAAAAATAACTCAAATAAAGAGTATATGCCCATTTAAGCCAAGTGAATATCATTGTCCCTAGATCCATTGATCCAATCATATATTACTCAAATAGGGAGAGTCAATACATATTATCAAAACTAGAGATTATATTTGGTGACCTGTATTAATTTCATCCGATATGGAGGAAGGTTTAAAACCAACATATGAACTTAATACTTCATTAAAATTTAGTCATGAAGACCATAGAAAACAATCTCTATCACCACTATAGCATAGTCGAGTAGTTTTTATTAAAATTAATTTTCAAAATTAAAAAAAATATCCAAAAATATCATCTAATTGCCTCAAATTTTCTAACAATGAGTGTTATCAATTTGATTATTTCTGATGAACCTACCTAATTTTAGATCAATTAGAGTTAAAAAATAAATATTTATCTCCAAAACGATGATCAATTCAGATTCAAACGATTTAAGAAAAAATAATCAAATCTATATCCTAATCATATTTCAGTCCATGTTAAATTATCATGTACCACACTTAACATAAATAAATCTCATATAAAGGATTATTTTCATATCAAATTACATTTTAATTCGTAAGAAAGGCTTAAAAACCATCTCAATGAACTCAAAAATCTTAACCACATAACAACAAGTAGTTCTTGCCAGGCCGTTTCCAATGAACTTACCAAATTTCAAGTCAATTGGAGTTCATAAGAAATCTTTATTTTCAATGCTATGATCAAATTCAATTTCAAGTGATTTAGGAATCTTTAGGAATTCAAATAATATGACTCACTTTCTTGTTACACATAACTTCATGTTAAATCACCATGTGTAATCATGTTCCAGATTCAAGATAAAGATTCAACATGAAGAATGACCTTATCATATTCAAATCAAATTTTCATCTGACAAACTACCTAAAACTCATCTAAATGATTTTTGATGGAACCATCATATTTCAAGTCAATCAAAAATTTATAACCTTCAAACTATGACCAAACATTAAAATTAACCGTTTTAGGCCTAGTTAAAGAAAAAAATAACATTATTCCAAGTTTCCATTCTCTTTTATTAAATATCTCATTAGCATAATGCATACTATGTATCCTTTCTTTGTCTAAGACACACAACACCTTCATACATCAAGTCGTCCTCTCGATTAATATATTTGAGAATTCAAGATATTACGTTTCATCTTTCAAACAGGTGAAAACCTTTAATATCTTTTCTCATAAATTAATTGAATGTTACTAGTATCTAAAGGTAAATCGCCTTTCCTGTAAACAAACCTTTACTAGTATACATTTATGGAGGACAATTTATACATAATAAATTGAGCATATTTCAATGACTCAAATAAATAGATTACTTTTTTATATCCTATTAATCATAAATTTCAATTCATGTATTAATATAATCTTACATGACTAGAATTTTAGGAATTTTTACGGATTCTGAATAAATTCTTTACCTTAAAAATAATTATTTATCAATAATAAATTCTTAATTTATACAGATAAAGATGTAATAATGTAAGGATCATGTAATTATTCAACTAAGAGAAAAAAAATTGCTAAAATATTTATGATTCATGAATCACTTTGAAACGGAGATGCCTATTGGACAAATCATATATAGTATCACCGTAGATTATGAAAAATAAATTATGATCTCATGTTGTCGTGCAACTTACACATGAACATAACAAATGCTTTTTGACGTGCTTGGATCAGCAAAACCCTAATTCCTCTAGCTGAAGGTGCTACTACTGAAATCGGTCTCGCCACCTAAGGAGCCGGTAAAGCTGATCTAGAGATAGGGCACTCCCTAGCCCAATCGCCAAGCTCTCCACAAGTGAAGAAACCCTAAAAAGACCTACTCGAAACAGGAGGCCGGCCACCCCAACCTGAGGAACGTGCCTTGAAACTACCTCGGACATGGCTCGGACCGGCACTATAACCACCCTGACGGTGCTGGTCACCCTCTGAAATCTGCAGTGCTGCTTAAAATGGGCAATTAGACTGACCTGACTGGAATCTCTGCTGGACCCGATCCTGAGTATCCCTGGGCTTGGGATGGTGCCTACTAGAGGCGTCATCCTGCCTAGCCCTCTTGCTACTGCCCCCTTGGGCCTCGCAACGGAGCTGCTCAATCGGAGGGGCATGGTCCACAACATCCAGAAAAGAACGGCCCGCTGATAACATAGCCTGCGACTCAATATGTAGCGACAATCTCAAACCCCGGACACATCATCTAACTCTCCCCTCCTCTGTGGGCAGGATCATAGTAGCATGACGGGACAACTCATGAAATCTGGCCTCATACTCAGACACCATCATAGAGCCCTGCTCTAACTTGAGAACTCATCAAGGAGGTGATCCCTGACGTTCCGTGGGATTAATCTAGCTAAAAAGGCCTTTGAAAACTCTGCCCACGATACTAGCGGGGACCCAGCTGGCCTGGTCTCAATGAAGGAATGCTACCACTACTTGGCCGGTCCGTCTAGCTGATAAGTAGTGAAGTCGGCTCCTCTAAACTCTACTAACCCCAAAGCCTGTAATCTCTACCGGCAAGAAGTAATGAACTCATGGGTGTCCTTCCCAACTGCCCCAGAAAACCTCAGCGGTGTCAATCTAAGAAACACCCCGAGCATCTTCTACTCTCGACGTGGCAAAACCCATCTACTACGTCTGGCTGAACTGCTGCCGGTACTTGCGGCTTCTGAACCTCTGGGGCCGCTGGTGCAGCTGACCCTGTGCAGAATCTCTAGAGCCACAGGGGCAGCCAGCCCTGTGGTGCTAGAGCTGGCCCAGGAACTACTGCTGGGGACTTTTGCTGCTGCTCCTATAAACCTCCTATCGCGGCCAGAATCTGCGCGAACATACCCTGAAGGTCAGGGGTGGCAGCTGGTGCGTGCAGTGGCTGGGCTGGTCCCGGCCCCACCGGTTAAGAAGGAATCTGCTCTCTACGAGTCTCCACCTCTGGCTCAAGAGTCCTCGCTTTAACTCAGCCTGATGCCGCAGTACCACCTCGACCTCACGGTCAGCCTCTACTGCACGTACAAGCCATCCTGCGATAGAGTGAAACAAGTGGGATTTCACGAAACCAATCGGACAATGATGCACGAACAGGAAACAAAATAAGAAAACCTCCTAAAGACATCATGTAGCCTCCCAATGAAAATTCACCGACGTCTGTGCGCCGATCCATAGGACTCTACTAGATGTTAGTTCTATACAAGTGAGACCAACAAATCTGGGGCTCTAATACCAACTTGTCACGACCCGATTTATCGAGCCATGATGGCGCCTACCAACATGTACGCAAGCCAAACTCCCTCCCAGATCTTAGCAGCAATGGGACTAAGAGTTAAAACTAAACCTCAACTAAAGCAGAAATATAAATAAGGAACACATAAGAGAAAGCGAAAACAACTCGAAACTATATATATAAAGATACCTATCAGAACCTAGAAACCACATGTATAGAACCACTAAACGAGTACAAGTCCAAAAAGTGGACCACAAAAACTATACTGTCTCAAAAGCAAAAGACAATACAAAATATATCAACAGATGGAGACAGGTAATCCCAGAACGCCATGTGCTCGCCCTCGTCTCTGGAACAGACTGCCGTGGGCTGGATCTCAACGCTGGTGACTGGTGCACGAACCTGCATCACAAAAACAGATGTAGAGTGTAATATGAGTACCAATACAACAGGTACCCAGTAGGCATCATAGGCCGACTGAGCAAGAAAGGTAAAAATAGACTAAAACTATAGAATCTACATTAATAGAGGTGAAGCGAAAGCGAAACAAAGAACATGAGCGCACTGGAAGTAAAACTAAGTACAACTAATCTAAACCTAACTGGACCCCCATAAGCCAGAAGGTACACTGGAGCTATTCTACAAGAATGAAGGAAGACCCAAGCCATGAACCGAATCCACCAACCAACTCAACCGAACCAACCAGCAAACTCCAAGCCTTAGTACTCTGCTGCCCAATCAGACAATACTCCCCGGGGCTCTACACAAGCCTGTAGAGTGCACCGGTACTCCCGGGGGCCCTACCCAAGCTAGTAGAGTACGCTGGACAACCCAAGTACCTCATATCCCATAACGCTGAAACAGAACAACCAGCCAACTCCCAAGCATTAATACTCCGCTGCCTAATTAGGTAACACTCCCAAGTCCCCTACCTAAGACAGTAGAGTTCGCCGGTACTCCCGGGGGCCCTACCCAAGCTAGTAGAGTACTCTGGATAACCCAAGTACCTCATATCCAATTGCCCATTTCACTAATACTCCCGGGGGCCCTACCCAAGCTAGTAGAGTATGCGGAGCCATCCAAACAACTTCAAACATCACGCCAAGGTGGATCGCCGTTCACTACCAACCACATCAGAATGAGTGTATAACCTCCAAGTCATCGTGGATCGCCGTCCACTACCAACCACAGTACCGCCAAACCGATCTCGAAACATTCAAAAACCAAGGAGAAACAACACGCCTCCGATGACCCATCGGCACCACAGAAAGGGGAGAGAAGACAAAAGGATCACAACAATATGAATCTACAACCAGGCTCAACTATCAGACCCAAGTCCACTATTCCAGTCTACAAGGACCTAGTCCATCTGAATCGACATCGGATAAATACCAAAGTCAACAGGTACATTGGTCTAAGCCAACTCTAACCTAACCTAATCTAAGGCCAAATATATAACTCAACATAAATAAATATCCAACCAATTACTACGCATGTAACAACAAATAAACAGCCAATAGATAATTTCACAAATACCCACAGATAAATAACCCTTCTGGTAGCATGGTACTAACCCCAAAAAAACCTAAAAATAAACCTTAAAGCAAGAAGTCAGAGAAGAAGAGTAGAAAGACTAGCTACCCAGCCCAGATTTACACAAATCAACATATATTTACACAATCAAGTTCAATCTAAAGGAAAGGAAGCCGTAACCTACCAAAAGGCCGACCACGCGCGCTCCAAAATACTCTGCTAGAGCTTCTTTTCCGAATGGCCTCAGAATGCTGTCACGCTATCCAAAAATAGAATCACAGCGTCAATACGGTCGTTTAGACAAAAAAATCATCAAAATTAGAGACAGAACAATTTCGGAGTAAAAAATGGGAAATGTGGGACCTACTTCAGATTCTCTAGAATTGACTCTGTGAAGAGGTCCCAAATTCACCCCCGTGCGTGTGTTCCAAAATATAACACCCATCGGGGCTTGGATCAGCTCCATGCAGCTTAAACAAGTAATGCAAAACTTTACAAACTAAGCTTAGGATACCAACTTACGCCTCAAATTCATAGAAATCGAGGAACACCCAACACTAGCTGATTAACAACCCACAAGGTTGAAAAACTGTATTTTCATTTCTTAGAAAGCTTTGGGGTATTACAATATCTCCCCCTTGGGAACATTCGTTCTTGAATGAGAATCAAGACATCATAAGGAGGGTAGAAGACACGGACTAACAACCCAACCTAGAATGCAATCACATAATGTACATATCCGAGGAGGAAACATCAACTCCAAGCTAAAGCATATTCAACACATTATTTCATGAAGACTTTATGCAACTCATACTCAATCCACATAATCATATTAGACTCTTCATGAACATGCATAATCAAGGAATCATGGAAATAGCTAAGACACATGAGACCAAAAGAGTGAACCGTGAGGAACTAGGTACCTCCAGCTAGAGTAGGATCAAAAGGAAAGAGATGAGGATATCGGGACATCATATCGGCCTTGGCCTCCCAAGTAGCACCCTCAATTAATTGATTCCTCCAAAGAACTTTCACAGAAGCAACTTATTTATTTCTTAACTTCCAGACTTGCCGGTCAAAAATCTCAACTAGAACTTCTTCATAGGAAAGACTATCCTTTATGCCAAGATTCTCTAATGGCACTACATATGTCAGATCACCAACATACTTCTTCCACAATGAGACATGGAAGACCTGATAAACTGATGCCAAATCATTAGGCAAGTCAAGCTCATAAGCAACCTTACCAACACGTCTCAAAATCTGATATGGGCCTATATAACGGGGACTAAGCTTCCCTTTCTTCCCAAATCTCATTACACCCTTCATGGGTGAAATTTTCAAGTAAACCCATCCATCAACATCAAATTCTAAATCTCTCCTTCTAACATCGGCATAGGACTCGACTTTGGGCCATTTTCAACCTTTCCCTAATAAGCCGAACTTTCTCCATAGCCTCATGCACCAACTCCGGGCCTATCAAAGCAACTTCACCAACTTCAAACCAACCTATAGGAGATTTACACCTCCTACCATAGAGAGTTTCAAATGGATCCATACCAATGCTGGAATGGTAGCTATTAGTATAAGCAAATTCAATCAAAGGCAAATGATCATCCCAAGTACCCTTGAAATCGATTACACAAGCTCTCAACATACCTTCCAAAGTTTGGATAGTACACTCTTCTTGCCCATCAGTTTGCGGATGAAAGACCGTACTAAGCTTAACACGAGTACCAAGTCCTTTTTAGAACGACTTCCAAAATTGAGAAGTGAATTGTGCACCACGATTGGAGATAATGGATAAAGGCACTCCATGCAGCCCAACCATTTCCCTCAAATACAACATAGCATAATCCCTCGCCAAATAAGAAGTCTCGACGGGAATGAAATGCGCTAATTTCATCATTTGATCTGCAACAACCCAAATCGAATCATATTGTCACCGGATGTAAGGTAAACCAATAATAAAATCCATATTCACATCCTCCCACTTCCAAGTAGGAATACTAATACTTGGGTCAAACCTCTCGGCCTTTGATGCTCAACTTTCGCTTGTAAGAAATTAGGACACTTAGCCACAAATTTCGCAGTATCATTCTTCATTCCATTCCACCAATAGATCTTTCGCAAGTCATGGTACATCATGGTAGCTCCCGCGTGAATGGAATATCGAGAACTATGGGCTTCCGATAAAATTTGTCCTCTTAAGTCATCTACATTGGGAACACACAAACGACCTTGATAACGAAGCACACCATCTCCCCCTTGGGAAAAAGCCTCTACAGAATTTTTGAGCACCGCTTCCTTCAATTCCACCAAATTAGGATCAAGATCTTGTTTAGCCTTTACATCATGCACAAAAGAGGATTCCGAATCATTGTGAACCGTAACACCACCTTTCGCAGAATCAACCAATCGAACACCCAATCGGGCCAATCAATGAACATCGCGAACCAACTCTTTCTTACCTTCCTCAACATGAGCAACACTACCCATAGATAGTCGACTAAGAGCATCCGCGGCCACATTAGCCTTATCGGGGTGGTGAAGGACACTCATATCATAGTCTTTTAACAACTCAAGCAAACTTCTTTGGCAAATATTCAGATCTTTCTGTTTAAACACATATTGTAGACTCTTATTGTCGGTAAAGACATCCACATGTGCCCCATATAAATAATACCACCATATTTTCAAAGCAAACACAACCGCCGCTAATTCTAGGTCATGAGTAGGATAGTTCTTTTCATGCACCTTGAGTTGTATTGAGGCATAAGCAATAATCTTCCCATTTTGCATAAAAACACATCCCTATAAATTCTCAAGGCATCACAATAAACCACAAAACCATCGGATCCTTGTAGTAGAGTTAATATCGGAGCCGAAGTAAGCCTATCTTTCAACTCTTGAAAACTCTTTTCACATGCCTCGGACCATATGAACTTAACCTACTTTTGAGTCAAACTCGTGAATGGAGAAGCAATGGAAGAAAACCCTTCAACAAACCTCCTATAATAACCGGCTAAGCCCAAGAAACTATGGATATGTGAAGGTAATAGAGGTCTTGGCCAATTCTTAACTGCATCCGTCTTCTTAAGATCTACCTCAATACCTTTACCGGAAACAATGTGACCAAGAAAAGCCATGATCTTAACCAAAACTCGCATTTACTAAACTTCGCAAAGAGTTGTTGATCCTTGAGGACTTGCAACACAATCCTCAAATGATTAGCATGCTCATCCTCATTCCTTTAGTATATCAAGATATCATCAATAAACACAATCACGAACATGTCAAGGTATTACTTAAACACTCTATTCATCAAGTCAATAAACACGGCCGGAGCATTTGTCAATCTAAATGACATTACCAAGAACTTGTAGTGACTATATCGAGTCTGAAAAGCCATTTTCGAAATATCATCTTCTTTCACCTTAATTGGTGATAGCTCAAACGATGGTCGATCTTAGAAAAATAAATAGCCCCTTGTAGTTGATCAAACAAGTCATCTATCTTTGGAAGAAGTTACTTATTCTTAATGGTAATCTTGTTCAATTGGCGGTAATCAATGTATATACGGAGTGAACCATCTTTCTTCCTCACAAACAAGACTGGAGCACCCCCATGGAGAAATACTTGGTCGGATGAAACCCTTATCCAACAAGTCTTTCAGTTGATCCTTTAGTTCCTTAAGTTTCGTCGGAGCCATTCTATATGGAGGAATAGAAATAGGTTGCGTATCCGTGAGAAGGTCAATACCGAACTCTATTTCCCTCTCGGGAGGAATACCGGGTAAATCATCGAGAAACACTTCCGGAAACTCATTAACAACGGGGACCGACTCAAGAGTAGGGGTTTCATAATCTATATCCCTCACCCTGTCAAGATGGTATAAGCAACCCTTAGAGATCATCTTTCTAGCTTTAAGACAAGAAACAAACTGACCCTTAAGCATAGTATTTTTCCCCATCCATTCTAGGATAGGCTCATTTGGGAATTGGAACTTGACCATTCGGGTCCTACAATCAATAGAAGCATAGCAAGAATGATACCAATCCATCCCAAGAATACCATCAAAATCTAACATATCAAGCTCTACAAGATCAACATGAGTGACTCTATGGGATAAGGAAATAGGGCAATTCCTATAGACCCTCTTAGCCACTATGGATTCACCAATAAGAGTAGAGACATGAAAACGATCTAGCAATGCATCTAGAACAACATCAAACCTCATAGCCATAAATGGCGTCACCAAAGACAAGGTAGCACCGGGATCAAGCAAGGCATAAACATCAAAGCAAAAAACTTTCAACATACCGGTAACCACAAAGGGAGAGCTCTCTTGCTCATGGCGAGCTTGAAGTGCATAGAATTGATTTGTCTTAGGAGCATTCGAACCCGAACCACTAGGTGGAGCTTGCTTACTTTCTCTTCCCTTAGCCGTGAGAGATGGACAATCCCTCATCTTGTGACCACTCTATCCACAACCATCCGTACCGGCTAAACATTTTCCCTCATGCTTCCTCCCACACCTAGTGCAAGTAGTTGATGAGAAGCCACTACAATTTCCTCCTTGAGGCTTAGGGTTAGATACCCTATCTTTGTTGAACTTAGGAGGAGCATTGGATGAGCCTTGATTAGAGAACCTTTGTCGAAATCTAGGACGACCATGTCCATCAAACCTTGAATGTGAAAAGTTACCATCACCGGTCCTAGCCCTCTTAGTCTCTCTAGACTTTTCCTTGAGCTTTTCTTCCTCTATTTGTTTAGCATACACCATGACACGAGAAATGTCCATGTCATTGACAAGAATAGCGGTGCGACACTCTTTAACCAACATTTCGGACACTCTCGAAACAAACTCTCTCATTCTTGCCCTAGGATCGTCAACTATAGAAGGAGAATATCGAGAGAATTGTGTGAACTTCAAAGCATACTCTTTCACACTCATGTTCCCTTGATGAAGATTGATAAAATCAAGCACCCTTGCCTCCCTCATCTCAAGGGGAAAGAACCTATCAAGGAAAGCAACCTTGAATTTCTCCCAATCAAGAGACCCTCATTAACGCCCTCTCACTCTTCCATTGGCTGAACCAAATTTGGGCAACACCCTTGAGTTGATAAGCGGCCAACTCCACCTTTTCCTCCGGCGTCACACCCATAATCATCAACACCTTGTACATTTCATCAATGAATTCTTTAGGATCTTCCTCAACCTTAGAGCCATGAAATTCTGTAGGGTTCATTCTAGTGAAGTCACTCACTCTTGATGCCGTCGTACCCACATTTGTGTCACGGGAGCCACAACCTCTCTATTTTCTTGAGCCGTCACGGCTTGAGCCAATACTTGAAAAGCAGCCTTAAACTCCATATTAGTCACTTGTACGGCCAAAGGGTAGGCCGGAACTTGAGGAGCTTGAGGAGGAGCTTCTTGTTCCACATTCTCTCCCATATTTCTTCTAGCATAAGCTCTTCGGGTCGCCATATCCTGAAACGCATAGGATAGGGATTAGGAGAGAGACATATAGAGTTAAACTCTATGGCACGACTTAGTAGTAATGAAAGAAGTGAAGTTTCTTAATTTATAGCCTCTCATTGATAAATGTGGCGCGCTTCACACTCATGAACAAGAATCTACTTGACGCGGATTATGAAACATCCTAGGATCTTTCTAAAACCTTGTGCTCTGAATACCAAGTTTGTCACGACCCAAGGTACCCCTAGACGTGACTTGGCGTACAAAACCCCAAAAGGCCTCATACAAGCCACTTAGCGTACATACATACAAGATCATATAGATTAAGAGTTCAAAAGAGATTTTTCATATCAAAGCTTTTAAAAGAAATAGCAGAAGTCTACATCTCATGTCTCAAAGCCAATCTAACATAAAGAAATAACATTTGGGACGTAACCCAATACAACATCCGAAATGAAATAACATGAAAATAAGAACAACTAGGCTATGTCCTCGGATGGATGAGGACTCACCAAGTCTTCTATCAATCTTCTACTAAGCTCTAGCCACGAGTGGATGGTAAAACGCCAAGTCCTACACCAAAGAAGTTAATGTAGGCAAGAGTATGCGTTAGTACAATCAAGTACCAAGTATGATAGCAATGCACATAAAACAATTAAAACACGCTAGAATGAAACATTATCATGACATATAATGGCCAAGCTAAAACATGATAAAACATAAGAAGCATTAAGCATAACCCATGGCCAAAGCAAGTTAAATCATCTTTAATTTACTTCACTTGAGATCATCATAACAACACTTGAATTCATTAGTTGTGGGGAAATAGCCTTAACAAACATATAAGACCATGTGAGCTATCAACATGGAATCCGGTCTACCCTACACCAAAAGAGTGCCATCCTACTTGCCAAGGTAGGACCCTTTACTTATCTTGTAGCGTACGTGGAACCACTAGCTAGTGTCTATCATAGACCATAATCCTATGGGGGCACATAGGTATGGAATAAGGAGATTGCTATTAGAAACCCGACCTCTACTATGGGAGAGCTTCCATCTCAATATCCTCTCGGTGCTAAGCATATTTCCCACAGAATAGTTATTTATCATATTCATATCATTATCCATAGAAAGGTACAACTAGAGTTACCAATCCAAGCTAAAATCATGTTTATAGACGTTTCATCTTCCATGGACTAGTCCAAGCTTACGTCATTAGAATAGCTCCCTAAGAACATGAGTAATAGCCTCTTTGTTCTTTTAACTCATAGTGTGAGCATTACATGAGAAACCCTTTCACGACTCAACATAATGTCATCATGTCATAACTTTGGTACTTCACACTCAAAGTACCCTTAATTCATAATTAAATTCATATGAGACATGCATAAGTTCATAAGCTTCATCTTTACATAGTTCATCCTGCTTATAATTCATGGATCATAGAGTTCATATGGGTTGATAAAAGTTCAACTTAAATCAGGCAATTCAATGCAAGCTCATGCTTAGAAAGTCATAAATAAGAAAATTTACCCATACTTGAAGAAACTCATACAGTAGAGGAAAATCATGCTTTTGACTTGAATATACTAAATTTCATCAAGTCATCCTCAATTCATTCATAATTCATGCATAGCTTAATAGAGATTTCATAAAATTACTCAATTCATAGCTCAACCCACCAATCAAAGCATAGATTAGGACATTGGGGAGAAATAGCATGGGTTCATGGGGATTCATTCAATCTTTACATCAAATCATATCATTCACGCTAATTCTTGCACTAAATTACTTTATCACGCTAGATCGTGCACTAGAAACCATAAAATCAACAATTGAAGAACCCATAAGAACTGATCAAAAACCCTAATTCAATTGGGGAAATTGAACCTTGAAAACCTTGAAGAAAGTTGAGGACCCATTGGAGAAAAAGGACTCCAAATGGTGAACACTATTATACCTCAACAAAGCCCACAAGAAATTGATGGAAATTGACGGTCTTCAATGGAGGATTCTAGCTTTCTTCTTCCTTTGAGTTGAGAGGATTTTTTTAGAGAGAGAAATCTTTGAGAGAGGAGAAATTTGGGAATGAGTTAGAATGAGTGAAATTAGGCTTAGAAAATATATATAGGGTTTGGGTTAAAGATATAACCAACTTAGATTAATAGTTAAATATTTAGGGAAAAGACAAAAAATACCTTAATAATAACTATCGGGGTCCATCTACGGTTAGGACCTACGATCTGTACATCAATCGACGGACCATCCTGTCCTTCCGTCAATTGCTTCAGAGACTTTATTTGGGGCTGAAAATTTGGCTAAGTCGGGAAGGGATCTACGGAACCCATCTACGGACCGTCAACTGAACGACGACCCGTCCTGTTGCTTTGTAGGTCAAGGTTCAGAAAGTTGGAAATCCTAATAGTTCATAGTGCAAACGACAGTTCCCACCTACGGACCCTCATTCCACCTACGGTCCATAGGTGACCTCCGTAGTCACTGGCACCAGGTTGAAAAACAGTATTTTCATTTCTTGGAAAGCTTTTGGGTATTACAGTGTCTACCTATTTTGCTGGTGGATTTTATATGATGTCTGATAGCATACCTGTGCTTCTTCATGTTTTTACACCGATGGGTCAGTCGTTAGTGGTGGATTGAGTGTATCAATCTTGTCTTGTTTCTCAAACTGGTATAATACATGGGTAGACTTGATCATTTTAGGGATGGTAGATTTTGATATTATTTAGGGTATGGGTTGGCTCTTCCCGCATCATGCTATTTTTTATTGTTTTGTTAAGACTATTGATAATGCTCAAATTACCCTCAAAACAAGTAAGAGAATGAGCGGTCGTTAGCAATAAAAAACCAACAAGAGAGTCAGGATCGAATTCCACAAGGAACAATTTATCGGCAATGAAAAGACAAAGGATAAATAGTTACAAGTTTGAACCTAAACATTATATATACAAGACTTTAAAATTAAGAGCGATTTTGGTTTAAAAAATGATGGATTTGGGCAAAGACACTGTGAAGCAAGGGATATATGGGAGTTGGGAAATTTGAACTTGAATTCACACTCAAATGATCCAATGCAATTCAACATATGCTAAATCAATCATAGAAAGGAAGATCATCATAAATCAAAACTAATCTCCTTTCGGTCTCAAAGCGTTATATCACAAAATCTCCTTTCGGTTGCAATCATGTTCAACAACAAAGCAATCAAATACCTTAATCTAAACCCATATTTCTAGCATGTTTAGCATTCAACAAAGTAGACCTAAATCTTCTCCTTTCGGTCTCAAACTTAGGACTCAAAGCTGAATATAATTTTTCATCAATTCACTGACTTCGCGAATTCTCTTTCGAGCAACCCACAAAGTCCTAAAGTAGATTCAAGCGTGCACTCTAAAATCATAGATTAAATCATGGTAAATAGATTGAACACATTTCATGAATGCAAGAATCGAATCAAGGAATCATAAAAGCAATAGACTGACAAATCAAATACCCAATTAGTTTTGTCGATTTCTAGCACAAAACTCCAATTTAATACACAAAATTACACCCACAGTTCTAGCAATGTAAAACAAGAAAAGAAGAAGGGAACAATAGATTTTACTATTAAGCACACAATCTTCAAACAAAAATATGAATTGTGAGGCAACTTGCCTTCAAAATCATTACCCAAAAATAAGAACACCACAAGGTTTTCTCTACTATATTCAAAGCTACCCATATAAGGTTCAATGTTAAATCCTCCCCAACCCTTTGTAAGAATTTGGGTCCAAAATCTGTAAAGTTCCAATTCTGCTCCTATTTAGATATCTGTTCCTCGCAAAAGCGGCTAGGAGTTCACAAAAATGGATGTCACAAAAGTGGAAATCTTATTGCTTAAATGAACCTCACCTTTTGTGACCTGTTCGCAAAAGCGACTCCTGCACAGTCGCTAAAGAGGCCTATTAACCTTAGTTGACCATTCTCTTAAGCGACCCTCTCTTCAGAGGTGCGACATTAGAGGCATTATATCTGCAAGGTTCAGCTCCTTTTCCACTCTTTTCTTTCATGTTTCTTTTTAGCAACAAATACCGTAAATCAACATAATTCAATGAATAATTATCCCCTTTCTCTGCTTTAGTGCCACAAAATCGTAAGAAAGGGGCCTCAAATGAGTTAAAATTCATCACTCATCAACTATAACCTTAGCGATGCCGGGTATCCCCAGAGTTGAGTGGATGGGTGCTATTGGTTCTTAGCCTAGAAAATTTATCTCCTTCATTCGAGCTCAGAGATTGGTTGATAGAGGGTGCTTGTCCTGTTTGGCCTTTATTCGGGATACTAGTGTTGAGCCACCTTCCGTGGATTTCGTTCCCATGGTTTGAGAGTTTTTGAATGTGTGCCTACTAATCTTCTAGGTGTTACTCTGTTTAGAGACATTGATTTTGCTATTGACTTTGAGCCGGGCACCAAGCCTATCTCTATTCCTCCATATCGTATGGCTCCTGCAGAGATAAAGGAATTGAAGGATCAGTAGCAGGACATGTTGAATAATGGTTTCATTCGTCCTAGAGTTTCTCCATGGGGTGCTCCTATTTTGTTTGTGAGGAAGAAAGATGGAACCATGAGAATGTGTATTGATTACCGACTATTGAACAAAGTGACGGTGAAGAAAAATTATCCTCTTCCTCGTATTTATAAGTTATTTGATAAGCTTTAGGGAGCATCTCTGTAGTATCCTTTCTAGTTCCGTATGTGGCTATCTATTTTGCTGCCTAGCTCATCTATATTTTGATGCTTATCATGAACCAACAATATTATTCTTATGCTTACTTTTTTTATTCCCCTTCCTCTATTTTTATTCTCTAATTATTGAATATTCTTAGTCTTTAACGTTCAAACCTTCAACATTATGCAAAGTCATGTTTATAAAAATATCAAATTTGTTTTTTGGTTTCTTCTTCAAATTTTAAGCACCAAAACAAATCAACACTATTTTAATATCATTACATCAACTTATAAAATTTAGTGCAACACTATTCTGATATCATTATATTTTAAAATATTTTGAGTTGAGTTTTCTTGTTCTAACTTTATCTTATATATTTTTATTGAATATTTACATTATTTCCAGCCTTACTTAATAATGTTTGCGTATATCCTACCTCTCCAGACTTCATTTGTAGGATTACAATGATTTATGTTATAATTATGAATTTTATATATGTCAATTAAAAAAGTAAGATATCTCTATGAAGTTTTGCTTTAGGCCCCCAAACTTGTTGAGCCGGCCTTGAGTCCTTTCTCCATTATTTCTGATAGAATCAAGGTGTTGGTGTTGCAACAAACAAAAATATGAGACCATGTCTCCTCTTTTTCTAACCTCCTCCAAATCTACAAAACTTTGGAACTTTTTGCTTATGTTGTAGATATTCAAATAGAAGGCCTACAACTCTCACATGTTATTGTTGAAAGGTGGACAACTAAATGGGTCAAAGATGAGTTGAAAAAATAGCCCACTTGAACTTTCCTACAAAAATTTTAAGGATACAATTTTAATTTGATCTTGGCTAGTAACCCAGCCGACATCCTTACAATGCTCAGTAATGTATCCAACAACCCATCTCAATACCTTGACCTTGTGAGCCAGAACTTTCATTTTTATTTGTCCGTTACCATCTTCATACGTTTGTCAAACTTTATTCTAGCAATGGGCAAATGATAATCTATACCAAGCAAGAAGCAATACATCATGCACTCTGAGATATCACTAGGTATGAACCTCTCAATCAGTGGAGTGATCTGATGCACTGGCGCTGAGTAGGAAGCATAGAACTACCATGGAAGAATGGGGCTTTAGTTGCCTGAAGGCTCAGCCACAACCAAACTGATATCAAGAAAATGTGGCCACTATACTATTTTAAGATCATGTGGCATCCCTCGTATAAAATTCCCACATGCCTCGGATATACCATCTCCTAACATCCCGAGCCAAAGCAACCTGAACCCTTTTTATCTTGACTCTTCCATGATATTTAGATTCTGGTGTAAATTTTCCCACAAAGCTCTTCCACCTTGTATCATATTTAGAATTGTTTGAAACCAAAGCAAAAATTGACACATGAATATTACTGTTGGCATCATTTGACAACCCCTCTCCCTCTTCCAACTAGGAGAGTTGGGCTCTATCAACGTTTTTATTAGGGACAAAACCTGTACTGGTACTGGAGTGGTGATAGTTGCGTTCTGCAAAGTTATGAGATCTGAGCCTCAACATTTGGACCAGGCTCAACCTGATAGACTTTCTCGGATCCACTACTTTCAGATGTAGTGGGTTGGTCAATAAGCAGACTCTAAAATTCCAAAGCCTCAGCGCTCCTACTAGGTGATAGCTCTGTTCCCCCTAATTTTAGGGTCCATTTCAGAGGCATGGTACCTACGAGATAGAGTATTAGTACTCCCATAAAAAATAAGCAAGAATAATAAATGAATTTTAATTACTAGAGTTCATGGAATGAATCACGGGCCATAGAATGCCCTCGTGGTATCTACGACAGCCTCAATTTAATTCTTATCATTCTATTTCGCCCATTTCAATCCATATGACACCATAACACACCCAATTTTATCTTTATAACAAATAATTTAATCAAGATCGTCAGCCTATAGGTTCTATACATCAAACTCGTAAGAAGACACCCCTAGGTTAGTTATTTTTACAACAAAATCAAAGATTAATAGGATAAAACATCATACCTTGTATTAATGGAAAAAAAATTGAGTACAACACTCGTAAGACCCACACATAACTATTCAGCGTCTTTAAAACACTTTAACCAATGATTTGTTTTAATTGTACGTTGGGTGTCAAACAATTTATCACAAAATAAAGGTGAATTTGGTTTTGGAAGGGCTACAATGTGTGATGGGATGTGTTGGTGTAAATTGTAGTGGTAATTTTATTTTGTAGGGTATTTAAATAAAAGAAGGGTTGTAGGTTAGACCGGGTTTCAAGAATTGAAAGAATTTCTTATCTGAGATCCACGAGTTCAATCTACGGTACATGGTTTAATTTATGGGTCATAAAATAGGTTGGTGCATATGATTCTGCATTAACACTTTATGCTTGATTACCACGACCATAATCAACGACTCGTGGATTAAACCACAATCTGTAAATATGGCTCATAGACCATATTGTGTAAGTTGTATTGTGGCCTGAGTTCCCCAATGACAATCCATGTCTAATGGATTCAACCAGAATCCATGAATCCTACTCATGGGTCCTCTCTTACCTAATATCTGTATATATCTCTTCCGACTACTTCCTAAATTTTTCCCCACACACTTAAGCAGCATCAATCTCAACCAAAAACTAAAAATATATTTCAAAAATGAAGTAAGGCATCTTAGGTTGCCGCTCAAGCAGCGCCTGATTTAACATCGCAACACAACGTAAATTACATGACTACTCAGACTTCATCATGTTTCCAAATGAGTTGCTTCCTATGAAGTGCCAACTTTAATGTAACTACAGACTTCAGCAAGTTACCCGCATAGGTTGCCTCTAATGAAGCGGCTGATTTTACATCGCAGCACAATGCAGGTTCCTTGGCTACTCAGACTTAACTAAGGGCACATATGAACTAAGGGCACATATGTCAACTATCCTTATCTCCTCCGTAGTTCCAAAATATGTTTTCACACGCTGACCATTTACCTTGACCCGTTTACCTTCGTGGTTCTCAGGCTTAATTGCACCATTTAGGAACAGTTATACCACTCAAAACGGTGACAACCCCTTCGACTTCATCTTGATAGGAGACAATTTAAACCTTTAGTTGAAAAGAAGAACCAAGTCACCTGGAGTAAAGTTTCTCTTTTTAGTATTTTGCTCGTGATGCATCTTCATCTTTTCCTAGTATATGGCTAAACTCTCATAAGCTTTAAGCTAAAACTCACCCATCTCATTCAATTGACCAAGCCGCTGATCAAATGTGTCCCTACATTCCAGATTATGCTTTTTAAGCAGCCAAAAGGCTTTGTGCTCAAGCTTTACTGGCATATGAAATGATTTTACAAACACAATATGATACTATAGGGGTGTTGAACGCATTCTAATATACACAGAGAGCATCATCTAGTTTCGTAGACCAATCAATTCTTCACAAGGATAGTTTTTATTTCTCCATTGGAAACCTCAACTTGCCATTGGATTGCAGATGATAAGGTGTCTCTATATTATCCCTCACTCCATACTTTTCAGGTAGAGATTGAAACAACCTGTTTCCAAAGTGAGACCCTCCATGACTAATAATTACCAGTGGCATAGCAAATAGTGCATCCACCCATTTGGAAACATAATCAATAGATACAAGTATGCACTTTATCTTATGCAAGCTCACAAATGGACCCATAATGTCAGTGCCCCACATATTAAAAAATTCAACCACAAGAATTCAGGTGAGAGGAAGCTCATGCTTCTTTTTTATAGCCATTTCTCCCTAAAATAAATCACAATCCACCGTGCAGTCATGGGCGTCTTGATAATGAGTTGGTAAATAGTATGGGACACCACTATGATTCCCCCAATAGGGGATGAATAACATGTCTCCTAAATACTCATCATCTCTGCCTCAGTCAATTATCTACAAATCATCCCATCAGCCCAAACAAGAAACAAGTATGGTGTAGCATCCAAACGCACAAGCATATGTATTTGATTGTAAAAGTAATATAGTAGCTCTTTTTAGGAGCTGGATGTCGAACCCACAGGGACAAGGTTTAATAGCAAATAACTAAACGTAGTTAAACAATTCAGATGAACAAGGGCTATTTTAACCAAAGTAAAGTTGATGTGTTGTAACTTCTAACATAAAGTATATTGACAAAGGATGTAAGTGCTTGGGTTATAAACAATGAGAAGGGAGTTATGGGGTCAAGACATACTTTACAATCCTGTATAACACTAAGTTCTTCATTAGTTAAGTTACCTATCCTAGTTTTTTATTCATGAGGTTGATAAAATGACCATTCCCTTACGAGCCTCTAACCGTCTACCAAAATTGAACACTTGACTACATTGTTGTGTGTGTATAGGCCAACCAATTCAAGTACGTTAAGCTATTTTGCTATATATTAACCAAATGAAGCTATCTAGGTATATCCCTAACCTAGGCGCGAACCTATCTTTAATTATAATTAAAAAATAGAACCCATTCCTTATGTCCTTCATTCTAATCTATGTTTCTGCCTTTCATGTTTCACAAAGGTTTATGCATTTACTCCAATGTATCTACGCATTAAAGTAGTAAGATCAAGAACATAAGAACAATCAATTGTGATAAACCACAATAACCAAGTGAAAATAGTGTTATACAATCATCTTTCGTAGGATCCACAAGAAGCAAGGGTTCTAGCGGCCTATAATTAAAATAATAATTGTATGCATTGAAGAATTCATACAAGAATTAAAGTAATGAAAAGAGGAAAAAAAGAGCTCCAAAGAGCTCTTCCAAGGTTGTACCAAACCCTCCCAAGTCGTCCAAAGTCTAGCGGATACCTAAATTAAAACATAGGTGTTCGGTTTATTGAAGAATGAAGACTCGCTGCTGTAGGAGCCCAGCTCTGTGCCATGGAGCTACAATAGAGTCTTCTGCCTAGTGTGATGCAATAAAAAGTTCCCAGCTTCATCGCACGCTCTTTCCATAGGGGCTTCTATCTTGTGCAATGCCACCAACTTTCCAAGCCCCATAGGCGGTTGACTGTAGCCAACAAAGAGTTAGATTTTATTTCCTATGGTTTAGAGAGAAAAAAAATTCAATCCTAAAGTCAGTTTTAAGTAGTATGACAAAAAATATGTTCTAAATAAATCTAGCAAAAAATATTCTAAATCTTCTAAATTAGACTTACAGCCATCGGGTAAGATAAAATTCTTAGCGTTAATCCTCTCATGTTTGCACTATTTTTCCTCTAATTGGCTCTTGTGGAGAATTAGTAGCTATTCTCTTTGACCTAGTAATGTGAACTCTTCTTTCAACCAATGGCTCATTAGTATATTAGATAGCAAGCGCTTCTGTTTTTTACCCTTTTAAATTCCTCATCAGCTTTCAATTTTGTAAATTTGTTTTATATTGTTTTTACTTCTACATCATTTTCTTGTGTGATAATTTTTTTATCAACATCGTCATCAGTAGAATCTTTTTCTTGTTTTGGACCATTCATAGAAAAATGATCATCGTCTTTGTGAATTTGATCAGCTGAAATCTAGCGATGGTCCCATTCATCACCTTCAAAAATTGGAACAAGTTCATAGAATATATAAGCGTAGGTATTATTCACTATAAAATTATCTTGATAGATAGGAAGACAAGAATTTAAGAAGAAATTAGAAAAGAGAGTAAGAAAAAAGGAAAAAAATTTCTGATACATTTTGAGGATGTGTGGAGTTGTTCGGTGGATTGTTTGAGTAAAGTTGAAAATTTAAAAAAATGGAAAAAATCTTTTTCGATACACTCTGAGTGTAAGATAGTTGTTTTGCGGAGTAAATGAAGAGATTAGAATAAGAAACAAAGAGAGAAAACTTCGATACAATTTGAGGATGTGAGAGCTAAGTTTGTGGAGTTCTTTAGTAGAAATAGGGATAAGAAAAAATGGAGAAACGATTTTTCAATACAATCTAATGAAGTGAGAGAAACAATTTGTGGGTTGCTTGATTAAAGATGAGAATTGGAAAAAATAGATTCTTTGATACAAACCAAAGATGTGATTTAGTGGAGTAGTGCTTGAGTAAAGCTGAGAATTGAGATAATAACCACTATAACTTTTTTTGTTTCTATCCAAATAATCACTTTATAGATACTATTTGACTGTCTAGTGATCTCTCACTATATTTTTAAAAACTTAAGTTATTTTCAAACTTTTATTCAAGATTTAGAAGAAAAGGAGAAAAAATTAAGCTAGCGTTTGACCATAAATTTTGGATCAAATTTTGAAAAATTATCTCAAAACTATTTAGCCCCTATTTTGTAAGATATTTTAAAATAAACTAGAAAACTTGAGTTTTTGAGGTAGTAAATTTGGAAATTGACGTTCTATATGGACATTCATTTTACTTAAGTTTTTATTTTTAATATTTAGTGAGTGACAATCCCAAAAATCTGAAATCTAATTTGAACGAGCTTTTGGAGCTTGAAATATTATTGAGATAAAATTTTAAAATCTGATCCAAAATCTATGGTCAAACCCTAATTTAATTATTTCTCATTGTTCTTCTAAATATTAAATAAAGGTTTTAAAAAGGACTTAAATTTTTAAAAACAAATAATGAGGGATCACTTACACATTTAAATAGACTGTATTAAGTGATTATTTGGACGGAAGCAAATAAGTAATTATGTTAATCATCTCAATTCTTACCTTTACTCAAGTGCTACTCCACACAGTCACTCTCTCACATTTTTAGTTTGTATCAAAGAATCTATTTTTCCTATTCTCATATCTACTCAAACAATCCACAAAACATTTCTCTCATTTATTTAGATTGTATCGAAAAATATTTTCTCTTTTTTTTCTTATTCTCATCTCTACTGAAGCACTCCACAAACATAACTCTCACATCCTCAGATCGTATCAAAATTTTCTCTGTTGTTTTTTTCTTATTCTCATCTCTTCAATTACTCCGCAAAACAACTACTACCCTCAGATCGTATAAAAAAAAAATTCTCCTTTTTTTTGTATTTCTCATCTTTACTCAAACAATTTATCAATCAACTCTACACATTCTTATATTGTATCAAAAAAATTCTCCTTTTTTTGTTACTCTTTTTTCTATTTTCTTCTTAAATTCCTATCTTTCTATCTATCAAGATAATTTCAAAGTGATGATGACCTATGGTGATATATTCTATGAACTTGATCCATTTCTTTGAAGGTTATGATTGACACTATCGCAAGATTTCAACTGACAGATTCAAAAAGTTGATGATCATTTTTGTATGAATGATTAGAAACAAGAAAAGGATTCTACTAATGATGATGACAAAAAATGATCAGACAAGAAAATGATGTAGAAGTTAAAAAATATACTGATTTATAGAAATCGAAAGGTGATGAGGAATTTAAAAGGGGGAAAATAGAAGCCCTTGTTATCGAATATACAAATGAGCCATTGGTAGAAAGAAGAGTTAATTAGCATTAGAAGGTCTTAGAGAATAGCTACCTATCCTCTACAAGAGCAAGTTAGAGAAAAACTAAAGGAAAAATAGTGCAAACATGAGAAGAATAATGCTAAGAATTTCATCTTACCCCATGGCTGTAAGACTAACTTAGAATATTTAAAAGATTTTTTGCAGGATTTATTTAGGAGATATTTTTGCCGTACTCCTTAAAACTGACTTTAGGATTGAAGCTTTGTTATATCGAGTGTGGAAAGTCAGAATATGGAATAAATATTTCCATTAAGATTTCTTGTAGCCCATGGTATAATTCGTAGGAGGAAACAACAATATCAATTACATGGATCTCTTTTCCAAGGCTTCCAAAAAACTTATTTCATAAGAAACCTTTATTGTTCATGGCTAAGGCAGTTGGAAAACCATTGGTAATTGACAAGGAACAATTATTTAAACAAGACATAGCTGCGCTAAAGTAAAAGTGGAAGTTGACTTGTTGAAGATGCTACAAGGAGAATTCAGATTATCTTCATAGATCAGGATACTGGTTAAAAAATCAAAGTAGCAAAAGATTCAATGACTATGTATCAAAGTACCATAATCAATGTAAATTTTATCGTCATGATATGTGAGAATGTTTGGTGTTTCACCCCAAAAATAGACCCATAAAGGAGGAGAAGAATGAAGAACTAGAACTAAAATATGCGAAACAAAACAAAACTGAAACAAAAGGCAAAGAAAAGGTAGTAAAAGGCATAAAATATTGTAAAAAAAAAACACTAATGCATTATAGAAAACACTAGGATGAAAAAGAGGGAGTTCCATCATAGACAGTGCCTCCAGATTGTGCATATTGTGGATCTAATGTCGAATCATTTGATCACCTATATTTTGAATGTTTAACTACTAGAACTCTATGGAGAAGGTTGTGTAGCTGGATGGGAATTAATAGTAACATTCAGGATTGGCCAGTTGAATTGAAATGGGTGTGTATGCTAGGCAGGATGAAAGAAGGAAGAACTGAGATTATGCTAAGTGTTTTTACTATGCTTATCTACATTATGTGGCGTGAGAGAAACAAGGTCATATTCCAAAAGAGCAAGTTGGATACAGAGGGAGTTTTGAAAGAGATAGTACTGCATATATATATATCAAAAGCCAAACAAGGAAGAAGTTGCACCTAGCTCTCCAACAGTTTATTGGTACTCCTTAGAAGGTGTTAGTAGTAATCGAATCTATATAGATAGTTCCTGATGTTTTCATAGCTTTGTATGTTTCTTTAATGGGAGAATAGGTAGTTCAATCCCTCTTCTGGTTTGTATGTTATTTTTGGTTGTCAATGCAAGATCTAATCTTTACCAAAAAAAGTGTAGCTTAGTAAAGTCACTTCTTTCTTCTAGAACTGAATGGATTTCCTAAGGGGGATGTACTCAAGGTGACAACATCACTTTTTTATAATTAATATTGACCCGATGGAATAATGTTTTTGATAAATATACATTAAAAACAACAAATCTGAAAAAGGAGGTCTAGTCGGTCCAAAAGTGCAAGCTCAAAGACTAGAAAATAAGTTTAAAAACAAAAAAAAATCTTGAACTATCCTTTGTCTGTGTCTTGACTTTTAATTTAGGAAAGTAAATCTTCAACTTCTTGGCTGATACCTTCTTGAGACTATCGAACCTGAAATCCAATTTCATCGTTCTTTTAAGGTTTGCATAATATAGAAAGAGAGTTCCAATATAGAACACATACCTATCACTTTTGGAAGGTTTTGAACCCTTACTCAATATATTGTACTAAACAACTACATACCCTTTCTTAGAGCGTATAAGGGGAAAAGAGCTCTTGCATCGTTAGCCGCTTTTCAGGATTTCCTGCCTGAGTTGTTGACCATCACCTGACCTGATGCCGTTGTCAGGATGGGCCGTCGTCCAGTGTACAAGCCATAGATGGATCCCAACGTTGCAGGGTCCAAAGTGACTGTCTCTGAACCCAATGACGGTTGACCAGGCTGGTGCATAGTTGGACCTACAGACCGTAGGTCAACCCATCAATGGGGTCTGCCAGTTAATTCTTTTAAAGGGGTCTTTTGGTCTTTTCACCCAATGACTTATTTATCAATTAAGGTCGGTTCCTTACTATTCCTAACACTATATAAGCCTTTTTAATCAAAAAATTTACCCTTCCAAATCACTTTACAAGTTTCCCCAACCTCTTCCCCCTCAAATATTTCTCTCTCTAGATGTTAGAAGAAGAAGAAGAAGAGGGCAAGCTAGGGTTCAAGAAATCAAGCTTTTCTTCATCAATTGCTTAAGGAATTGGAACTCTAAGGTATGATTTTCTTCATCCATTGAGCCCTTTCCTCCATGGAATCCCTAAAATCACCAATTTTCAAGTTAGAAATTTCCAATTGAATTAAGGATTTTCTTCCATGTCATGGGTTCTTTGCAAAATTACTTCAATTGATTGTTTTATGAACTTTGAAGTATAAATTGAGTTGAATTTCATTAATTTAGATGAATCTGCATGAACCCATGCCCTCTTCCTCAATTTCGATATTATGAATGTGTTGATGGGTTGAATTGTGAAGACATGAATTTCATGAAGTCTGTATGAACCTGTGTATGGATTATGATTCCTAAGCTAAGACTTTTCATGATGAGATTATGAATGACCTAAGGATGGTTTTATGAAAGTAAGCATGTTCAATAAAAAACTATGATTTTCCTCTATTATGTGGGTTCCTTCATATATGATCAGATTGCCTTGTTTATGGTTTTCTAAGTATGAATTTCCATTGAATTGCATGATTTAAGAGGAATTCTTATGAACCCATGTAAACTCTATGATTTGTAAGTTATGAGCATGATGAACTATGTAAAGATGAAGTTTATGAAATCATGCATGTCTCTTATGAAGCTAATGATGAAGTAAGGGTGCTTTGAGATTGAAGCATCAAAGTTTATGATATGTTGATGTTGTTGAATTGTAAAAGGAATTCTCATATATTACTCAACCAATGAATGTGAAAGGTTTTCTCACATTTAATGATTCATAACTTGTTGAAAGGCTGCTCAACTAAATTTTAATCGATGATTAAGGAGCTATTCTAATGAAGGGACAAGAGGCGATCACCCATGATCCCTAATGTAGACAAGTGCCGATCACCCATGTCTACTAATAATGAACTTATGACTCATGATAGGCAAGGGGCGATTACCCATGTCTACTTATGATAATTGAAATATGTCTAATCCTTGGGAATTATGCTTAGCACCAAGTGGACAAGTGACGATTACCCATGTCCCATAAACTATGTGACAACATAGGATGATGGTCTATGATAGACACTAGCTAGTGGATCCACGTAAGCTATATGTTAAGTAAAGGGTCCTACCTTGGCAAGTAGGATGGCCCTATCGGTGTGGGGTTAGACACCGGATTCCATGTTGATAGCTCACATGGTCTTACATGTCGGTTAAGGCTACTTCCCACAAACAAAGAATTAAAGTGCTTTTAAGATATTTCTCAAGTGATGTAAAGATTTTTAGCTTGCTTTGACCATGATTTATGATTTTTGTTGCTAAATTTTACCTTGTTTTAGCTTGGTCATTGCATTTCATGAAAATATCCCGTTTTAGCATGTTTATATGATTTTATGCATTGATATCATACTTGGTAAATTCCTCGTATTAACACATACTTTCTGCCTACATTGTCTCACAATGTAGGGCTTGGCGATTCTCCATATATTCGTGGCTTGAGCTTAGTAGAAGGTTTTTGAAAGATTTGGTGAGTCCTCATGCATTCGAGGACATAGCCTTGTTGTTCTTACATTTATGTTCCTTTGCATTAACATTGTATTGGGTTACGTCCAAAACTTTATTTCTCATTCTTATGTTAGATTGGCTTTGAGACATTTGATGTAGACTTCCACTACTTTCATAAAAGCTTTGATATGAAATAGTCTTTTGAACTCTTAAATCTCTATGATCTTGTATGTATGTATGCTAAGTGGCTAGTATGAGGAATTCCGGGATCTTGTACGCCATGTCACATCTAGGGGGTACTCTAGGTCGTGACAAACTTTGTATCAGAGCCAGGTTTTACAAAGATCCTAGGATGTCTCATAAGCCACGTCGAGTAGAGTCTTGTTTATGAGTGTGAAGCGCGCAACATTTATAAATGAGAGGCTATAAGATTTTCACGAGCCAAGGTACCCCTAGACGTGATTGATGAGTGGCTGATTTACACTCATTTCGAGTCCTTTTCTTGGTAATTTTGTGGTATTTATGTAGAGAAAGAGGCTAATTTCCCTTTGAATGATGTGTTTCAGATACATGTTGGTTAAAAAGGAGCTTTGATGAAAAAGAGTGGAAATTGGGGTAAAATGGAGCTAAAAACTAAGTTTTTAGAGCTGGCAGTGAAGTGTTCTCCGCGAACGCAGAGGGCTGGGTGCGAATGTGGAGTGCAAGCCAACTGTGAGGCATTAACGCGGGAAGCCTTTGTGAACACGGAGTACATGAAGGTTGAGTACCCGAATGCAAACGTTTCCACGAATGCAGAGAAAGATTATACTGAACTCCGCGAATGCGGAGAAGAAAAAGTGACTGACGTCTTTGCAGTTCTGGAAATTCACATTTTGACCCCAATTCACCATATAAAGTGATTCACAACCATTTCGAGTATGATCATTGAAATATACAGAATACATTGAAGAGAACCTTGGGGATTGAGGCTTGGGCTTTGCTTTAAGACCAAGATTCCTCAACAAACATAAGTAGAGTGAAGATTGTGAGCTTGGGTTGTAATTTTTTTTCACCTATCTTCAACCCTTTGCTTAATATTGTTTAATCTTAGGTGTTAATTGTTGATTAGTGATTTTGATGTTGAATTAGAGATAATCGATATTTGGGTTTCAATTTCTATCTTGTGCTTTCGTAATTAATTGAATGCTTTATGATTTATGAAATGAGTTTTTGATTATCCAATTGATCTCATGCTTAAATTTCTTTCAATTGAAATTGATCACTCGTTGGACTTGCCCATTTACTTTGATTTAGCTTGTGAGAGTTAATTGAGGTTGGGTATGATTGATTGGTGCATTGATTGAGGTTTAGCAACTCAATTGCCAGATTTTGCTAGAAATAGTGAGTCGTTGCATTGCCTTTGATTGAATTGCTTGTGTTGCCACTCGATTGGGTTCGTGAGAGCTAGTTTAGAAATATTTTCCTATGTTCTATAGAATTAGGTAGATAATTTAGCCTCCAAGGCATATATGAGATTATCCATGATTGATTGATATTGTATTGATGCTAATTTGCAATGGATCATATGGGTATTAATTTATTTCCCATTCCCAAATCCCTTTGGTAGTCTTGTTCAATATAGCTTTGTTCCTTGTTTTCCTCTATCCCCTATCCTAATTTCGTTGCAAGAAACCTTCTCCGTATTTTATAATTGTATTTTATATTTCGGATTCAAACTAGTAGGTAGTAATTCTTTGTTTCTTCAATCGCCTAGCACATTGATCCTCGTGGGATCGACCCCAACTCTTCGTTGGGTTTATACTTCCATAGCGACCGCCCACTTTGAATCGTGATAGTTGTGGTTGAGCGTTATCAAAAATGGCACCGCTACCGGGGAACAATTTGGCGTGTTGAATTGATTTAGAATTTTTAGTTTACTAGTTTCGATCCAATTATGAATATTTGTTTGTGTTTTGTTTTTGTTTGTTTTTATGGCTTCTTGTGAAGGAACATGGTTTGGTGAGTGCAAGCCCTATGTTGATGACCCATGGCCATGTTGTGGAAGATTTCATTTGGGATTAGTTGTTTGGATGCCTCATTAGATGAAGAGATATATGAAGAGATGAGTGTTGTGAGCCAAGCTTGGCTCTTGTACTTGTCTCATCGACTTGAAAGGGAGAGAGGCTAAGAGATCTATTGTTCCAAATGAAGGATGAATTCCACAATTTTAACCTAGCTAGGTGCCCTGCGATGATCCAACTTGAGTTTGAGATTGCTACTTTGAAGGCCAACGCGAGATTAATATTTGGTGTACGTAAACTCCTTGTCAAGTGGTCGAGAGTAAGGCATTGGAGTTGGAAGGTCAATAAAAAGGGGTTATGTTTGATATTGATGAGATCTTGGGTATTTGCAACCGAACCGAACCAATAAAATTCCAAGATGCCAACATCAAGGAAATGATACTAGAGATGCAAGAAAAACCAAAAAAGATCATATATGGCAGCTCTAGTACATTGGAAAGTGATCGTGTCATGCACATGAGGGCCAAAAGTTATGAACTCCATTGTTCTAATGGCCTAGTGATGCTCTTACTCTTGCCCAATGATCCTACACCAAATAATGATGTGAAGTTGGGCAAGAAATTAAAATCTTCAAAGTGGAGAGATCGAGTGAAACGCGTGATGCTCTCCGGTAGTCCACAATTGCTTCGATGAGAAAATCATTTGAAGTTGGGGAGAAGGTACATCGCCTCAAAGTGGAAACATAAAGGGTGATGTAACCGGCGTCGTGCCGCGGCATTAAATTGTGCGCTTGATGGGAGGCAACCCATTGGTATCCAAATTTTTGATTTTTGAATTTTCTTTAATTTTAAGGATAGATTAGAATTTTATTTTTGACTAATCCTCATGATTTCAAAGTTTTTGGAAGTTTTGAATAGGCTAGGAAGAAAAAATGCACTTGGAATTGAAGTTTGGGGTTAAACTACCATCAAAATGGGGGTTGGAACACGTTTGTGCAGCTGAAGGTCCCTGAATTGCAATAGGTGAGTCGCCTAATGGACCCACCTATCGCCAAAAATTACAAAATGCTGCCAGGGTTCCAGGACTGAATTGCTCTTCGCGAATGCGGAAGCCAATATGTCGAACACTCCACAAATGCGCCCTAGTGGCCGCGAACGCGGAGGTCAGAGATCAAATAGAGGCACGAAAGCGCCAGTTCCTCCGCGAATGCAGAGAGGTCGGCGTATTTTAAAAGGCAGAAATACCAAAGGATGAAATCACTTTCAAAAATTCATTTTTAAGTGAAAATAATCCTTCCCCTTTCCCTTCAACGCTTAAAAAAAGAACTTTTCCTTCAACGCTTAAAAAAAGAACTTTCCCTAAAATTTCTCCCCTTTTTGTTTGCTTTGCTTCCTCATTTTTGCTTTGTGGAGTGGACTTATCACTAAAGGTATGAAATTTACCCCTTGTTTTATTTTTTTTAGTTAGTGATATTTGATTTGAGGTGTAATGGTGATCTTGATTTGTACTCTATTTGAACTTGATTTTTATTGATTGTTGAGTTGATTTCGTGTTTGTTGGGTTGTTAGTTGATAATTATGTTTTGGGGCTTGAATTGGGGGCGACATCTTGTTGAAATTATTGTTAAAATCATTGCCCACCATGTGTTTGCTTAAATGTTTGAATGAATCTATTTTCTGGGGACGAAGATATCTCCGCGAACGCAGAGGTGTCTGACTCCATGTGCTCCATGAAGGAGGAGGTTTGCTTTCTTCTGAACCGCGAACGTGGCAGCCTCTTAGCGAACGCGGAGGCAAGGCCTGTTACTCTCCGCGAACACGGAGAAGAAAACACTTATGTCAAAAAATAGTAGCTTCGCATAAATCGATCGGGGTTTCTTTTAATTATTTTCTTTGGCATAAATACTTCCTAATACATTGTTTTAAGTGTCCACAAGAACTTTCAACATGTTGGCTTCTTTTGTAGGTAATTTTGAACAAAAAATGTCAACCGATAAAATTCTCGCTTCATTCGAAATTGCACCCGAGGAAGAGTATTTCGATGCAACTAGGTTCTATCCGCCAAATGCACCCAAAAATATGACGAATACCTGGGCCGAGCTATTGTGAAGGAAAAAGAGATCTGTTTAGAGAGACTTGAAGAAAGGATGCCGAAATTCTTTCACCGACTTGAGACGAGCGGATGGATGGTGTTTGCTACTGAGCCTTTCAAGGCTAACCACACCACTGTAGTGGAGTTCTATGCTAATGTCTCGAAGACTGATTTTAATGAGGCTGCCGTCACTACTGTACGAGGAGTACAGGTCAAGTTTAGCAAAGTTGTGATTAATGCCCACTATGGCCTCCCAGATGCTGACAACAGGGTCTATTTGGATCGCTAAAAAGAGTTGGATGGCTAGTGGCTCGTTAATAAATTGCACAATGGTGAGCCTCTAGAGTGGTTTGAGACTAGGAGAGGTGTGGAGTTCCGTGAATTTACAGCAAGGGCAAGACTTGGCTCTCTATTATATGTGCTCGGGTCATTCCCTCCACACATGACACCGAGATGATGCTGGACAAGGCCTTGGTTACTTAATCTATCATGGATGGGTTGGCAGTGAATGTGGGCTAGCTGATTTCGGCTCATATTATTGAGGTTACTAAGTGGAGGACCATGAGTCTTGTTTGCCCCTCATTGATCACTCAATTGTGCTATAATGCTGAAGTACCGAGATGGCCGACCGACGAGGAGAAGAAACCGGCCACAGAGATTCACCCTCTGAAGAAGAGGGATGCACCGGCGACAAGCACAAAAAGAGGAAGATAGATGTGCTTGGCCCCTAGTTCGGGTAGTTTACTGAGCCCACTTCTGAGACTGGAGCTTCATCTTCAGTAGGACCCCTCCAGTTTGTGCCTGCCACTATGTGGTATTTGTCTTCTCAGATACAGGGAGTGGACGCTCAGAACCGTGAGCTAGTGGCTGGCCTCCTCACCGGACCATTTGGAGCCACACCTGAGGTGCATTTGCACCTACTATTGCCTCTGAAGCTGCTGCATAGAAAGCCATGTCCGATCGACTGGAGCATATGAGTAGGAGGCAGGGGACATTTAGCAGCGCTAGCAGACCTTTCGAGGCCACGAGAGAAGGAAGAGTCGATTCCAGAGCAAGATTATGGGCAAGCTCCAGAGTCTATGTGGCAGCAGTCCATCCGATGATGAGGAACTATCCTTCCCCTCTGATACTAGAGTGATCACATTTTAGGGAGCCCCTCGTATCCTCTTTTGATTTTTGTACTGTGAGGATACAGTGTAATTTTTAGTTTGTGGTGCTTCCCTTTTGACTCTTGTTCTGCACTTATTGTTTATGATGATTGGGATGGTTGTTGGCTGTTTTTATGATGTTGTTGGATATTTTGTTTTGATTTGTGGATTATGTGCCCTTGTCGGGATTTTGGATCTGTAATCATTGGTTGTGTTGAATTAGTCATTTTTGTTTTAGTTTTTATTGTTTTTGATAGTTTCTTTAGTTTATTTCTTTTGTCTTGAGATGGTGATGTTGTTTGGAGTTGTTATTGATTGGCGATGCCCTATGATGGACAGAGTGACGACTTTTTTAAGAGTAAAGTGTCAATGTGTTTTGTTGGTGAAGTCTGAGTAGCCATTATTCTTGATGTGCGGTGAAGTCCGAGTAATCGGTCCCGAATTGATGTACGAGCTTGCCCAATGATGGATTTGTTGACGGCTTTCTTATGCGCAAATTCGTCGTGGTTTTTTCAGGAGATTGTGGCTTGTTTTGTACTAAGAATACAGTCTTGCTTGCGAAAAAGGTGTTTTGAGCATACCCCTACATTTTGAAAATTGAGCAAGAGTTGAATGATTTTGTGACAACTCTTGTGACTCTTTTTGTGACTGTTGATTCGTTGGCGGTTTAATTGTTCAATGCCACTTTTTTTGTTGAAAAGGAAATAAGATTTTGATCCATCTTGAGTGATTTGCATGCCATGTGTGGTGAGTTGTTGAATAATGCCTTGTGTTTGCTTATGCCAGCTAGAACTTGCCCGGTTGGTCTTGAAATGTTGGTCTTGATTGAGTTGGGTTGGAAAAATGATCTTAGGCTTTCTTTGATTATTCTTGAAGTCCACTTGGCCTAAATATCCCACCTTTGCACTAAATGTACCCTAGTTGTCCCCTTTGAGCCTAGTACCCTTTTATTGGTGACCTTGTTACAAGCCTTAGCTATTTTGAAAATACATTCCTCTCTTGAACCCTTCCCCTCCTTGAACTTGATGTTGTGAAAGTGAGGCTAAAAGTCTAAGTTGGGGGTGTTTTTGAAAATTCATAGAAGGGATACCTATTGCATAAGAGTTTGATAAAAAAAAATGATGAATGGAGGAAGATGTCAAAAAAAAAAAAGTTGTGAAAAAGAAAGTGCATAAAAGAATCTTGAAACCTCCTAAAGTTGAAAATGGTTGCATGTGAGGAATCTAGAATGAAAAAAAGAAAAGAGAATGTGAATTGTGCATTGGTTTGGAAAGTGAAGAAAATGTGGAAAAGTTAGAAAATGTTGAGTTGTTGAGTAGAGTTCATGGAGGGTGTAGTCACTTGTACCCAAATGATATCCTAACCTTCCCTAAGCCTACATTACAAGCTTAACAAAGTCCTTTGTGATATCTAACCATATGAAATTGAGGCAATGTTGATTGAAAATAAGGGAAAGCCTATGGTGTGGAACTTGTGAGCATAAGATGTTCTTTTGTGAGTGTGAGTGTTTGTGTTGTTGTCCCTTGTCTTGAAAAATAATTTGTGGGTGTTTTTGGGACATTTATTTTCTTGTGAGGGCATGTAGGTTACTTGAATGGTGATTTTGTAAATGACAATTTGCATCAAGTGAGCATGAAAAAGAGCTAAAGAGTTGAGTCATTTCTTGAGTATGAGTTGTTGTCACTTAATAATTCCTTGTCTTTGAAAAATGTTCCATGAAAATGAGGGGTTGTTATTGTGAAAACTTTGCTTGAGGACTATTTGTTAGTACCAACCAAAGTCATGACCATGACCTCTATTCAGAACAAAAGTGTGTTGAGCTTATTGTGATTGCCTCTTGTGCTTTTGATTTTGTTTTGCTTGAGGACAAGCAAAGTTTCTAAGTTGGGGGTGTTGATGAGTGGGTGATTTACACTCATTTGGAGTCCTTTTCTTGGTAATTTTGTGGTACTTAAGTAGAGAAAGAGGCTAATTTACCTTTGAATGTTATTTTTCAGGTACATGTTGGTTAAAAAGGAGCTTTGATGAAAAAGAGTGGAAATTGGGGCAAAATGGAGCTAAAAACAAAGATTTTGGAGCTGGCAGTGAAGTGCTCTCTGCGAACGCGGAGTACAAGTTAGATGTGAGGCACGAACGCGGAGTACATGCAGGTTGAGTACCGCGAACGCGGACGTTCTCTGCGTACCCGGAGAAGGATTATACTGAGCTCCGCGAAGGCGGAGAAGAAAAAGTGGCTGACGTCTAGGCAATTCTGGAAATTCACATTTTGACCACAATTCACCATATACACTGATTCACAACCATTTTGAGGATGATCATTGAAATATACATAATACATTGAAGAGAACATTGGGGATTGAGGCTTGGGCATTGCTTTAAGATCAAGATTCCTCAACAAACACAAGTAGAGTGAAGATTGTGAGCTTGGGTTGTAATTTTTTTTCACCTTTCTTCAACTCTTTGCTTAATATTGTTTAATCTTAGGTGTTAATTGTTAATTAGTGATTTTGATGTTGAATTAGAGATAATCGATATTTGGGTTTCAATTTCTATCTTGTGCTTTCGTAATTAGTTGAATGCTTTATGATTTATGAAATGAGTGTTTGATTATCCAATTGATCTCATGCTTTAATGGCTTTCCATTGGAATTGATCACTCGTTGGACTTGCCCATTTACTTTGATTTAGCTTGTGAGAGTTAGTTAGGTTGGGTATGAACACTTCGTGCATTGATTGAGATTTAACAACTCAATTGCCGGATTTTGCTAGAAATAGTGAGTCGTTGCATTGCCTTTGATTGGATTGCTTGTGTTTCCACTTGATTGGGTTCATGAGAGCTAGTTGAGAAATATTTTCCTATGTTCGATAGAATTAGGTAGATAATTTAGCTTCCGAGGCATATATGAGATTATCCATGATTGATTGATATTGTATTGATGCTAATTTGCAATGGGTCATATGGGTATTAATTGATTTCCCATTCCCTAATCCCTTTGGTAATCTTGTTCGATATAGCTTTGTTCCTTGTTCTCCTCTATCACCTATCCTAATTTCGTTGCTAGAAATCTTCTCCTTATTTTATAATTATATTTTATATTTCGGATTCAAACTAGTAGCTAGTAATTCTTTGTTTCTTCAATTGCCTAGCACATTGTTCCTCATGGGATCGACCCCAACTCTTCATTGGGTTTATACTTGTATAGCGACCGCCCACACTTTGAATCTTTATAGGTGTTGTTGAGCGTTATTAGTGACATGGCGTACAAGACCGCGAAAGGCCTCATACAAGCCACTTAGCATACATACATACAAGATCATAGAGATTTAAGAGTTCAAAAGATAATTTCATATCAATGCTTTTAAGAAAATAGCGGAAGCCTACATCTGATGTCTCAAAGACAATCTATCATAAGAATGAGAAATAAAGTGTGGGACAAAACCCAATACAATGCCAAAAGGAAAGAGCATAAAAGTAATAACAACAAGGCTATGTCCTCGAATGGATGAGGACTCACCAAGTCTTCAACAATCCTTCTACTAATTTCTAACCATGAATATGTGGAGAATCGCCAGGCCCTACATTAACAAGTCAATGTAGGCAAGAGTATGCGTTAGTACAATCAAGTACCAAGTATAATAGCAATGCACAAAATCATTTAAAACATGCTAAAATGGGACATTATCATGACATGCAATGACCAAGCTAAAACATGATAAAGGTTAGCAAACATAAAACATAAAACATGGTAAAAGAAAGCTAAACATCTTTACTTTATTTGAGGAACATCATACAACACTTAGTTCATTGTTGTGGGAAATAGCCTTAACCGACATGTAAGACCATGTGCGCTATCAACATGGAATCCGGTGTCTAATCCCCACACCGATAGGGCTATCCTACTTGCCAAGGTAGGACACTTTACTTAACATATAGCTTATGTGGATCCACTAGCTAGTGTTTAACATAGACCATCATCTGGGGGCACATAGTTAAGGGATAAGGAGATTGCTACTAGAAACCCGGCCTCTACTAACGGGATAGCGTCAAATTCCATATCCTCTCGGTGCTAAGCCTTTATCCCACTCAATACTTATAATTCTTATTCATCTTATTATCCATGGAAGTGTGCAACTAGGGTTACCAATTCAAGCTAAAGTTCATAAAATAGCTCCTTAAACCTTTGATTCAACATTAGTTGAGAAAACCTTTCAACATGTTATGAATCATTTACATGTTAGAAAACCTTTCACATTCGTACATTGAGTGAAATGTGAGAAAATCTTTGACAACTCAAAACATCTTCAATTAAGCTTCAAACTTAAAGCAATTCATAAATCTTCATAATTTCCATAATTGGACATGCATACATCATAAAACCCATTTTTATTAATTCATCAATTTCATCATGAATCATACCTTTTGAAATCTTTGAAACATGCATGAGTTCACATAAACTTCATAACTTTCATCTTCTTCATAATTCTACCCGCCATGAATGCATAAATATCAAAATTAGGGGAATTCATGTGGGTTCATGTGGATTCATCTTAAAACATGCAATTCAACTCAATTCATACTTAGAAAACCATAATTGAAAGTAATTTGATCATAATTGAAAGAACCCACATCATAGAAAAAAACCCTTAAGTCAATTGGGGATTTGATACTTTGAAAATTGAAGATTTTAGGGATTCCATGGAGGAATGGGCTCCATGGATGAACACTATCATACCTTAGGGTCTTAATTCCTTAAGCAATTGATGAAGAAAAGCTTGATTTCTTAAACCCTAGCTTGCCCTCTTCTTGTTTTTCTTCTAACTTCTAGAGAGAGAATATTTGAGAGAGGAGAGTTTGGGGAAACTTATAAAATGATTTGGAAAGGGTAGATTTTAGGATTAGAAGGGCTTATATAGTGTTAGGAGAAGTTATAAACCGACTTAGATTAGTAAATAGGCCAGTAGGTGTAAAGACCAAACGATCCCTCTTTAAAAACTCCAGCAACAACCACTTACTACATGGCCAACGGTTGGTAGGTCAACCTACTGCCCGTAGGTGACCAATCGTCCCCAAAAATTAAAATAATTCATCCCCCAAACCAGTAGCATCAACGACTTCCCCTCCTCTTGACCAACGATTAGTAAGTAAAACAACGATTTGTAAATCATGAAGTAGGTCACTCCGCAGAAACGTTTTTCCAACTTTTTCCCCTAGGCCACCTTACCAACGGTTCCTACCCCCTTGACCTACTGTTGGTAAGTTCACCAATGGTTAGTAGGTCAAGTAGTAGGTCACCCAAGTCTTCAAAAATTGAAAATTTTCACCCTTATCGAATCTAGGGTATTACATTATCTCCCCCTTGGGAACATTAGTCCTTGAATGAAAATCAAGACACCTTAAGGTGGGTAAGAAACAAGAGCTAACAACCCAACGTTGAATGCAATCACATAAATGCACATATCCGAGGAGGAAAACATCAAATCCAAGCTAAAGCATGTTCAACACCTCATTTCATGAAAGCTTTATGCAACTCATACTCAATGCACATAATCATAAATAAATCAATCAAGCTAGCTCATTTTCACAACATTAGACTCTTCATGAACATGCGTAATCAAGGAATCATGGAAATAACTAAGACACACGAAACCAAAGAATGAATCATGAGGAACTAGATACCCCAAGCTAGAGTAGGATCGGAGGGAAAGAGATAAGGATATCGGGAAATCATATCCGCCTCGGCGTCCCAAGTAGCGCCCTCAACTAATTGATTCCTCCAAAGAACCTTCACGGAAGCAACTTCTTTATTTCTTAACTTTTGGACTTGCTGGTCTAAAATCTCAACCGGAACTTCTTCAAAGAAAAGACTATCCTTTATGCTAAGATTCTCCAATGGCACTATAGACGTCGGATCACCAACACATTTCTTCAACAATGAGACATGGAAAACCGGATGAACTGATGCAAAATCATTAGTCATGTCAAGTTCATAAGCAACCTTACCAACACGTCTCAAAATTTGATATGGGCCTATATAACGGGGACTAAGCTTCCCTTGCTTCCTGAATCTCATTGCGCCCTTCATGGGTGAAATTTTCAAGTAAACCCATTCATCAACATCAAATTCTAAATCTCTCCTTCTAACATCGGCATAGGACTTTTTTCAACTTTGAGTTGTTTTCAACCTTTCTCTAATAAGCCGAACTTTCTCCATAGCCTCATGTACCAATTCGGGACCTATCAAAGCAACTTCACCAACTTCGAATGAACCTAGAGGAGATCTACACTTCCTACCATAAAGAGTCTCAAATGGAGCCATGCCAATACACTACAATGGTAACTATTATTATATGCAAATTCAATAAAAGACAAATGATCATCCCAATTACCCTTGTAATCAATTACACAAGCTCCCAACATATCTTCCAAAGTTTTGATAGTACGCTCCGCTTGCCCATCGGTTTGAGGAAGAAAGGCCGTACTAATATTAACACGAGTACCAAGCCCCTTTTGAAAAGACTTCCAAAATTGAGAGTTAAATTGTGCACCACGATTGGAGATAATGGATAAAGTCACTCCATGCAACCTAACCATTTCCCTCAAGTACAACTTAGCATAATCCTCCGCCGAATAAGAAACTTTGACCGGAATGAAATGGGTTGATTTCATCATACGATCCATAATGACCTAAATCAAATCATATTGTCGCCGGGTGCGTGGTAAACAACAATAAAGTCCATATTCAAATCTTCCCACTTCCAAGTAGGATTCCTAATATATTGGGACAAACCTCCCGAATTTTGATGCTCAACCTTCACTTGTTCACAATTAGGACACTTAGCCACAAATTCCGCAATATCTTTCTTTATCCCATTCCACCAATAGACCTTCCGCAAATCATGGTACATCTTGGTAGCTCCCGGGTGAATGGAATATCGAGAACTATGGGCTTTCGATAAAATTTGTCCTCTAAAGTTATCTACATCGGGAACACACAAACGACCTTGATATCGAAGAACACCATCTCCCCTTTGGGAGAAAGCCTCAACGGACTTCTTGAGCACCGCTTCCTTCAACTCAACAAAATTAGGATCAAGATCTTGTTTAGCCTTCACATCATGCACAAAGGACGATTCAGAACCATTGTGAACCATTACACCACCCTTAGTGGAATCAATCAACCGAACACCCAATCGGGCCAATCTATGAACATCACGAGCCAACTCTTTCGTACCATCCTCAACATGAGCAACACTGCCCATAGATAGCCAACTAAGAGCATCCACCACCACATTACCCTTGCCGGGGTGATAGAGGACACTCATGTCATAGTTCGTTAACAACTCAAGCCACCTCCTTTGGTGATGATTTAGATCTTTTTGTTTGAACACATATTGCAAACTCTTATGGTCAGTGAAGATGTCAACATGCAAACCATACAAATAATGCCTCCAAATCTTTAAAGCAAACACAACCATCGCTAATTCTAAGTCATGAGTAGGATAGTTCTTTTCATAAACTTTGAGTTTCCTTGAAGTATAAGCAATAACTTTCCCATTTTTCATAAGAGCACATCCTAGCCCAATTCTTGAGGCATCACAATAAACCACAAAACAATCAGACCCTTTCGGTAAAGTTAATATCAAAGCCGAGATAAGTCTATCTTTCAATTCTTGAAAACCTTCTCTGATGCTTCGGACCAAGTGAAGTTAACCTTCTTTTGAGTCAAAGTCATCAATGGGGAATAAATCGAAGAAAACCCTTCAACAAACTTCCTATAATAACCGGCCAAACCCAAGAAACTACAAATATCCGAAGGTGATATAGGTCTAGGCCAATTCCTAACTGCATCCTTCTTTTTAGGATCTACCTCAATACCCTTACCGGGGACAATGTGTCCAAGGAAAGCCACGGACCTTAACCAAAAGTCACATTTACTAAACTTCGCAAATAGTTGATGGTCCTTGAGAACTTGCAATACAATCCTCAAATGATCGGCAACCATAGAAGGAGCATATCAAGACAATTGTGTGAACTTCAAAGCATACTCTTTCACACTCATGTTTCCTTGACGAAGGTTGATGAACTCAAGCACCCTTGCCTCTCTCATCTCAAGGGGAAAGAACCTATCAAGAAAAGCAACCTTGAATTTCTCCCAAATAAGAGGACCCACATCCTCCGCCCTCTCACTCTTCCATTGGTTGAACCAAACTTGAGCAACACCCTTAAGTTGATAAGCGACCAACTCCGCCTTTTCCTCTGGTGTCATTCCCATGATCATTAGCACCTTGTACACTTCATCTATGAACTCTTGAGGATCTTTCTCAACCTTAGAACCATGAAATTTTGGAGGGTTCATTCAGTTGAAGTCCCTCACCCTTGATGCCGTTGTACCCATATTTGGGTTCACGAGAGCCACAACCTCTCTATTGGCTTGAGCCGTCATGGCTTGAGCCAACACTTGAAAAGCAGCCCTAAACTCCGCATTAGTCACTTGTTCGGCCAAAGGGTCAGCCCAAACTTGAGGAGCTTCTTGTTCCACATTCTCTCCCAAATTTTTCTAGCATGAGCTCTTTAGGTAGACATATCCTGAAACGCATAGGATAGGGATTAGGAGAGAGACATATAGAGTAACGAAAGAAGTGAAGTTTCATAAATGTCTTATAGCCTCTCATTCATAAATGTGGCGCGCTTCACACTCATGAACAAGACTCTACTCAACGTGGCTTGTGAGACCTCCTAAGATCTTTCTAAAACCTTATGCTCTGAATACCAAGTTATTCACTAGCCAAGGTACCCCCTAGACGTGACATGGCATACAAGACCCTGAAAGTCCTCATACAAGCAACCTAGCGTACATACATACAATATCATAGAGATTTAAGAGTTTAAAAGACAATTTCATATCAAAACTTTTAAGAAAATAGCGGAAGTCTACATCTCATGTCTCAAAGCCAATCTTTCATAAGAATGAGATATAAAGTTTGGGACGTAACCCAATACAATGCCAAAAGGAAAAAAAATAATTAATAACTACTAGGCTATGCACTCTAATGGATGAGGACTCACCATGTCTTCAACGATCCTTCTACTAAGCTCTATCCACGAATAGATAGAGAATCGCCGAGCCCTACATTAACAAGTCAATGTAGGCAAGAGTATGCGTTAGTACAATCAAGTACCAAGTATTATAGCAATGCACACAATCATTAAAAACATGCTAAAATGGGACATTTTCATGACATGCAATGATCAAGCTAAAACATGATACATGCTAGCAAACATAAAACATAAACCATGGTCAAAGCAAGCTAAACATCTTTACTTTATTTGAGGAACATCATAAAACACTTTAGTTCATTGTTGTGGGAATTAGCCTTAACCGACATGTAAGACGATGTGAGCTATCAACATGGAATCCGGTGTCTAACCCCACGCCGATAGGGTCATCCTACTTGCCAAGGTAGGACCCTTTACTTAACATATAGCTTACGTGGATCCACTGGCTAGTGTCTAACATAGACCATCATCCTATGGGGGCACATAGGTAAGGGATAAGGAGATTGCTACTAGAAACCTGGCCTCTACTAACGGGAGAGCTTCAATCTCCATATCCTCTCGGTGCTAAGCATAAATCCCACGGAATAGTTATAATTCTTATTCATCTTACTATCCATGGAAGGGTACAACTAGAGTTACCAATCCAAGCTAAAGTTCATAGAATAGCTCCTTAAACCTTTGATTCAACTTTATTTGAGAAAACCTTTTAACAAGTTATAAATCCTTTACATGTGGGAAAACCTTTCACATTCGGAGATTGAATGATATGTGAGAAAACCTTTCACAACTCAAAACATCTTCAATTAAGCTTCAATCTTAAAGCAAATAATAAATCATCATAATTTCCATAATTGGACATGCATACATCATAAAACCCATTTTTCATCATTCATCAATTTCATCATGAATTATAGCTTTTGAAATCATTGAAACATGCATGAGTTCACATAAACTTCATCACTTCCATCTTCTTCATAATTCAACCCACCATCAATGCATAAATATCGAAATTAGGGGAATTCATGTGGGTTCATGGGAATTCATCTTAAAACATGCAATTCAACTCAATTCATACTTAGAAAACCATAATTGAAAGTAATTTGATCATAATTGAAAGAACCCAGATCATAGAAGAAAACCCTAAAATCAAATTTGGGATTTGATACTTTGAAAATTGAAGATTTTAGGGATTCCATGGAGGAAAGGGCTCCATGGATGAACACTATTATATCTTAGGGTGTTACTTCCTTAAGGAATTGATAAGAAAAGTTTGATTTCTTGAACCCTAGCTTGCCTTCTTCTTCTTCTTCTTCTAACTTCTAGAGAGAGAATATTTGAGAGAGGAAAGTTTGGGAAAACTTATAAAGTGATTTTGAAATGGTAGATTTTCGGATTAGAAGGGCTTATATATCTTTAGGAGAATTTATAAACCGACTTAGATTAGTAAATAGTCCATTAGGTGAAAAGACAAAACGATCCCTCTTTAAAAACTCCACCAACGACCATTTACTACAAGACCTACGGTTGGTAGGTCAATCTACTGCTCGTAGGTGACCAACCGTAGGTCACACTTCCTTAGCCCCAAAAATTAAAATAATTCCTCCCCCAAACCAGTAGCATCAACGACTCCCCTCCCGACCAACGATTAGTAAGTAAAACGACGATTGGTAAGTCATGAAGTAGGTCACTCCTTAGAAATGTTTTTCTAACTCTTACCCCTAGGCAGCCTTAGCAACGGTTCCTACCCCGTTGACCTACTCTTTGTAAGTCCACCAATGGTTAGTAGGTCAAGTAATAGGTCACCAAAATCTTCAAAAATTGAATTTTTTTACCCTTATCGAATCTGGGGTATTACAAAGATGTTTAGGAAACTCCAATTCTTTCATTACTCTTAAGTCGTGCGATAGAGTGCAACTCTATATATCTCTCTCCTAATTCCTATCCTCTGTGTCTTAGAATATGGCTACCCGAAGAGTTTATGCTAGAAGGAATGCGGGAGAGAATGTGAAACAAAAAGCTCCTCCTCAAGCTCCTTAAGTTCCGGCCGACCCTTTGGCTAACAAGTGACTAATGCGGACTTTAGGATTGCTTCTCAAGTGTTGGCACAAGCCATGACGTCTCAAGCCAATAGAGAGGTTGTGGCTCCCGAGAACCCAAATGTGGGTACGGCGGCATCGAGGGTGAGGGACCTCACTAGAATGAACCCTCCAAAATTTCATGGTTCTAAGGTTGAGAAGGATCCTCAAAAGTTCATTGATGAGGTGTACAAGGTGCTAATGATTATGGGTATGACACCGGAGGAAAAGGCGGAGTTGTCCGCTTATCAACTTAAGGGCGTGGCTCAAGTGTTGTTTGAGCTATGGAAGAGTGAGAGGGCGGATGATGCAGGTCCTCTTGATTGGGAGAAGTTCAAGGTTTCTTTTCTTGAGAGGTTCTTTCCCCTTGAGATGAGGGAGGTAAGGGTGCTTGAGTTCATCAACCTTCATCAAAGAAGCATGAGTGTGAATGAGTATGCTTTGAAGTTCACCAAATTGTCTCGATATGCTCCTACTATGGTTGCCGATCCTAGGGCAAGGATGAGTAAGTTCGTTTTGGGATTGTTCGAAATGGTGGTCAAAGAATGTCGTACCGCCATGCTTGTCAATGACATGGATATTTCTCGTCTCATGGTTCATGCTAAACAAATAGAAGAGGAGAAACTTAAGGAAAGGTTTAGAGAGGCAAAGAAGGCTAAGACTGGTGAGGTAATTTCTCGCATTCAAGATCCTATGGACATGGTTGTTCTAGATTTCGACAAAGGTTTTCTGGTCAAGGTTCCTCCAATGCTCCTCTTAAGGTTATCAAAGATAGGGTGTCCAACCCTAAGCCTCAAGGAGGGAATGGTGGTGGTTTTTCATCGACTACTTGTGCTAAGTGTGGGAAAAAGCATGAGGGCAAATGTCTAGCCAGTTCTAATGCATGCTTTTGTTGTGGTAAGATGGATCACAAGATAAGGGATTGTCCCTTAGTGGAGAAAAATGAAGTGGATAATCATCGACGAACTCAACCTCAAAATCCATCGGGTTCGAGTGGACATCAGAAGCAAAACCGATTGTATGCACTTCAGACTTGCCATGAGCAAGAGGGTTCTTTCGATGTGGTTACCGGTATGTTGAAAGTTTTTCACATTGATGTTTATGCTTTGCTTGATCCCGGTTCTACTTTGTCTTTTGTGATGCCATATGTGGCTATGAGGTTTGATGTTCTTCCAGATGTGTTGTTAGATCCCTTTTGTGTCTCTACTCCTATTGGTGAATCAATTGTGGCTAAGAGAGCCTATAGAAATTGTTCCGTCTCCTTATCCTATAGAGTCACTCATGTTGATCTTGTAGATCTTGATATGTTAGATTTTGATGTTATTCTATGGATGGATTTGTTGCACTCTTGTTACACTTCGATTGACTGTAGGACCCAAGTGGTCAAGTTTCAATTCCCAAATGAGCCTATCCTAGAGTGGAAGGGGGAAAATTCTATGCCTAAAGGTCAATTTGTGTCATGTCTTAAAGCTAGAAAGATGATTTTCTAAGGAGTGCATATACCATCTTGTTAGGGTGAGGGATGTCGATTCCAAGACCCCTACTCTTGAGTCGGTTCCTATTGTAAATGAGTTCCCGCAAGTGTTCCCCGATGATCTACCCGGTGTTCCTCCTAAAAGGGAATTAGACTTTGGTATCGATCTTCTCCCCAATACGCAACCTATCTCTATTCCTCCTTACCGAATGGCTCCAACATAACTTAAGGAGTTAAAGGAGCAACTGAAAGATTTGTTGGATAGGGGTTTCATCCGACCAAGTGTCTCTCCATGGGGTGCTCCAGTTTTGTTTATTAGAAAGAAAGATGATTCACTTCGTATGTGCATTGACTACCGACAATCGAATGAGGTTACTATTAAGAATAAGTATCCTTTTCCAAGGATAGATGACTTGTTTGATCAACTCCAAGGGGGAAGTTACTTTTTTAAGATTGATCTTCGTTTGGATTATCACCAATTGAGGGTGAAAGAGGATGATATTTCGAAAACGGCTCTCCGAACTAGCTATGGCCATTATGAATTCCTAGTTATGTCGTTTGGGTTGACAAAAGCTCCGACCGCGTTTATGGATTTGATGAATAGGGTTTTTAGACAATATCTTGATATGTTTGTGATTGTGTTTATAGAGGATACTTTCATTAACTCAAGGAGTGAGGGGTGAACATTCTGATCATTTGAGGATTTTATTGCAAGTCCTCAAGGACCAACAACTCTTTGTGAAGTTTAGTAAATGTGAGTTTTGGCTAAGGTACGTGACTTTTCTTTGTCACATTGTCACCAGTAAGGGTATTTAGTAGATCGTAAGAAGACGGATGCGGTAAAGAATTGGCCTATACCTCTATCACCTTTGGATATTCGAAGTTTCTTGGGTTTAGCCGGTTATTATAGGAGATTTTGTTGAAGGATTTTCTTCTATTGCTTCTCCATTGATGACTTTGACTCAAAAGAAGGTTAAGTTCACTTTGTACGAAGCGTGTGAGAAGAGTTTTCAAGAGTTGAAAGATAAATTTACCTCGGCTCCGGTATTGACTTTACCGGAAGGGTCCGATGGTTTTGTTATTTGTTATGATACTTCAAGGATTTGGTTAGGGTGTGCTCTTATGCAAAATGACAAATTTATTGGTTATGCTTCAAGGAAACTAAAGATTCATGAAAAGAACTATCCTACTCATGATTTAGAATTAGTGGCGGTTGTGTTTGCTTTAAAGATTTGGAGGCATTATTTGTATGGTGTGTATGTTGACATTTTTACTGACCATAAGAGTTTGCAATATGTTCTTAAACAAAATTATCTAAATATTCACCAAAGGAGATGGCTTGAGTTGTTAAAAGACTATAACATGAGTATCCTCTATCACCCCGGCAAGGCGAATGTGGTGGCGGATACTCTTAGTCGGTTGTCTATGGGTAGTGTTGCTCATGTTGAGGATGGTAAGAAAGAATTGGTTCGTGATTGTCATAGTTTTTCCCGATTGGGTGTACGGTTGGTTGATTCTAGTGAGAGTGGTGTTATGATTCACGATGGTTCGGAATCGTCCTTTGTGTCCAATGTGAAGACTAAACAAGATCTTGATCCTAATTTGGTTGAGTTGAAGGAAGCGGTGCTCAAGAAGTCTGTTGAAGAAGGATATTGCAGAATTTTTGGCTAAGTCCTAATTGTCAACAAGTTAAAGTTGAGCATCAAAAGCCGGGAGGTTTGTCCCAAGATATTAGTATTCTTACTTCGAAGTGGGAAGATTTGAATATGGAATTTATTGTTGGTTTACCATGCACCTTGTGACAATTTGATTGACTTGGGTTATTGTGGACCGGCAAGTCTGAAAGTTAAGAAATAAAGAAATTGCTTCCGTGAAAGTTCTTTGGAGGAATCAATTAGTTGAGGGTGCTACTTGGGAGGCCGAGACCGATATGATGTCCCGATATCTTCATCTCTATCCCTCCGATCCTACTCTAGCTTGAGGTATCTAGTTTCTCATGGTTCATTCTTTTGGTTTCATGTGTCTTAGTTACTTCCATGATTCCTTATTTATGCATGTTCATGAAGAGTCTAAACCTTGAGGAATGAGCTAGCTTGATTGATTTCCCTATGATTATGTGCATTTGAGTGGTAATCGCATTAAGCCATTATTAAATGATGTTTTGAACATGCTTTAGCTTGGATATGATGTTTCCTCCTCGGATATGTGCCTTTATGTGATTGAATCCTTGGTTGGGTTGTTAGCTCTTCTTTCTACCTTCCTCATGATGTCTTGACTCTCATTCGAGGGTAGCTCCCAAGGGGGAGATAATGTAATACCCCGAATTCGAAGGGACGGAAAAAAATTGGTTTCTGGAAATATGGTGTCAGTACTGACAAAGCCACCTACGGCCCATAGACTGACCTACGAACCTAGGTCTTGCCCGTGGTTGGCTGGTCCAGGTCCCCTGAAAATGGCAAGCCTCAGTACTTTTCTACAGAGCGACAGGGCGGGCTGTCGTCCAGTGTACGAGCCGTAGATGGATCCCGTCCTTGCAGGGTCCAAAGTGACTATCTCTGAACCCAACGACGGTTGACCAGGACGGTCCGTGGTTGGACCTACGGACCGTAGGTCAACCCGTCAATGGCGTCTGGCAATTAATATTTTTAAAGGGGTCTTTTGGTTTTTTCATCCAATGACTTATTTATCAATTAAGGTCAGTTCCTTACTATTCCTAACACTATATAAGCCTTTTTAATCCAAACATTTACCCTTCCAAATCACTTAAGAAGTTTCCCCAAACTCTTCTCCCTTAAATATTTCTCTCTCTGGAAGTTAGAAGAAGAAAAAGAAGAGGGCAAGCTAGGGTTCAAGAAATCAAACTTTTCTTCATCAATTGCTTAAGGAATTGGAACTCTAAGGTATGATAGTCTTCATCCATGGAGCCGTTTCCTCCAAGGAATCCCTAAAATTTCTAATTTTTAAGTTAGAAATTCCCAATTGAATTAAGGGTTTTCTTCCATGTCATGGTTTCTTTACAAAGTTGCTTCAATTGATTGTTTTATGATCTGTGAAGTATAAATTAAGTTGAATTTCATGAATTTAGATGAATCCCCATGAACCCATGCCTTCTTCCCCAATCTAGATATTATGAATGTGTTGATGGGTTGAATTGTGAAGACATGAATTTCATGAAGTCTATATGAACCAATGTATGAATTATGATTCTTATGATAAGACTTTTTATGATGAGACTATGAATGAGCTAAGGATGATTTTATGAAAGTAAGCATGTTCAATCAAAAACTATGATTTTTCTCTATTATGTGGGTTCCTTTAATTATGATCAAATTGCCTTGTTTATGGTTTTCTAAGCATGAGTTTGCATTGAGTTACATGATTTAAGAGGAATTCTCATGAACCCATGTAAACTCTACGATTTGTAAGTTATGAGCATGATGAATTATGTAAAGATGAAGTTTATGAAATCATGCATGTCTCTTATGAAGCTAATGATGAAGTAAGGGTGCTTTGAGATTGAAGCATCAAAGTTTATGATATGTTGATGTTGTTGTTGCGTTGTGAAAGGAATTCTCATATATTACTCAACCCATGAATGTGAAAGGTTTTCTCACATGTAATGATTCATAACTTGATGAAAGGGTTGCACAACTAAATTTGGATCGATGATTAAGGAGTTATTCTATTGAAGGGACATGAGGCGATCACCCATTTTCCTTAATGTAGACAAGAGGCGATCACCCATGTCTACTAGTAATGAACTTATCACTAATGATAGACAAGAGGTGATTAGCCATGTCTACTCATGATAATTGAACAATGTCTAATCCGTGGGAATTATGCTTAGCACCGAGTGGACAAGTGGTGATTACCCATGTCCCATAAACTATGTGCCACCATAGGATGATGGTCTATGATAGACGCTAGCTAGTGGATCCACGTAAGCTATATGTTAAGTAAAGGGTCCTACCTTGGCAAGTAGGATGGCCCTATCGGTGTGGGGTTAGACAGCGGATTCTATGTTGATAGCTCATATGGTCTTACATGTCGGTTAAGGCTACTTCCCACAGACAAAGAATTAAAATGCTTTTAAGATATTTCTCAAGTGATGTAAAGATGTTTAGCTTGCTTTGACCATGGTTTATGATTTGTGTTGCTGACCTTTTCCATGTTTTAGCTTGGTCATTGCATGTCATAAAAATGTCCCGTTTTAGCATGTTTATGTGATTTTGTGCATTGCTATCATACTTAGTACAATCCTCATAGTAACGCATACTTTTGGTCTACAGCCATAAATCGATGAGACTTGAACCAATCATCTTCTCATTATAGTGCACCGAAACTTTTAATTCGATGTCTTATCCTCTTGGTGCGATTGGACATGAATCCATCGTCTTACCCTCTTGGTGAGATTGGACATGGACATGAATCCATCGTCTTATCCTTGACCAATGGCACAACAAGCCAAATTGGGATTCATCAAGTCTTTTAGCAAATTAGATATGGTAAAATATATCAATTATACATTAGCGTAAATAAATATCATAAACATGATTCTGTATCTATTGCTATTTGTTCATGCTTGATAAACTAATTAAGACGTCAAGCAAAATATTCTAGAGAACTGGAAATCACTCAATAATAAATGAATGAATTATATAATAGTCAACCTTCTCTGTAAGTATAAGACAGGGCATAATTATAAGTAAACAATAAATGCCACCTATATGATTGCTCTAAATAAGATTTGAAAGCCAATTCTTAACCCTCACCAATTCGCAAGGCTTTTTACCTTTGCTGCTAGAGGATTCGCGAATGTGATTTGAATAAATACCAACACAAATTCAATTTTAACATAATGAGAGATTATCAATTAGTTAAATACTTATCTTGTATTCATATAACTCTAAGAATTTCATCTTCGTTACGGCATAGTCTCGTGCTGATAACGTGTTATGAAACTATAAAATAATAAGAAGAAGAAATTAGGGAGAAGAGAGAAGACTTCTTTATTTCTCTTGAAATATATTCAAAATTCATAGATGTGATTTAATAACCCTCTGTTTATAGGAGAAAATTGACTTGGTACCCAAGTAAGATTCCTAACCATACCCTAAAAGGACTCCACATAATAGACATTCGCTATAACACAAATATGTTTATAACAGGATTATAGTTTTTCTAGTTATTTTATTTAACTTGATAATTTTTTTTAAAATAATACATTTGAATGAAAGATAGGATCATTTTAAACACATTTACAGGTAGAAATGCTTAAATTAGGCATGGTTTATGTGATTTAAGTTCATATTTTTAAATTTTCATATATTTTTTAAAAAATAATTCACATCTTAATATTTTACTATAACTTTTATAATTTTATTTCTAGATTTCAAACTTTTCCAGGTGGAAAAACTGTGAATGATGAACTTCTAAAAGTATTTTAAGTTTTAGGAGAAAAAAGAAAAAGAGCGTGGGTTTGTTAGGTGTTTTTCTTTTAAACTATATCTTTTTTTAAGAAAAATAAACAATTCGAATATAAGATAGGATAAGTTTTAACTTCATGCACTATAGATTACAAACAATTCAAAACCCGTAAAAATTCAAATTTATTAAAATAAAAAAATTATTTTATTAATCTAAACTAACTCTAACCCACGTCTGAGTAACTCCCCATTTCCCTTTCTCCATGATCACATGCATATAATTGCACACCACACAAATATATATTACACTTTCAAGAAATATTTGACCCGATAATCATAAATTGTGTCAGGAAGAAAAATACTAATGAAGGACATCTGAAAAATATTAATGAAGGACATGAGACTGCATTATATCACTTGAAGTCGGATAATTTGTTTTTTATTTCAATTGAAAAGATCGTAAGTAATATTTTAGTTGTTCCTCATAATCAATTACTTATAGACTTCCTTTTGCTTCTTTTTTGATTGTGTGATCATTTTATTGTTGATGCGATAAACATTATTACGTAAAGACTTAATACAAAAACTTTATGTCATCCCAACATTTATTAAAGGTTTATCTACGAGCCAACCAAATCAAGTATATTTTTATTCTTTTTAATTCATATAATGTCGTAAAAATTGCATGTTAAATATCGTATTTTATTTGTGTTACTTCAGGTACAAGGAAAGCGGTTACATTAGATAACAAACAAATCATTATGTTAGAAGCAAGAAAAAAGCAAACAAGGTACCTGTATAGAAAGTTATATAACATAAAAATCTTTTAAGCAAACTTTAAATAGTTTTTTTTTGTTGTAAATTATTTTGGTGGTTAAATGGATGACCATAACTCCTAGGTTAATTCCCTCCTTTATGAGTAGTAATGTTATTGATAATGTGGTCAAATGGATGACCATAACTCCTAGGTTAATTTTCTCCTTTATTGGTAGTAATGTTGTTGATAATGGTTGACCATAACTCCTAGGTTTATTTCCTCCTTTATGGGTAGTAATTCTCAAGGTTTAATGTAATGTTGATGACACCCTTTGATATTCCTCAATGTAATCTTATAAATAATGGCGTTGAGAATAATGTTAAATACACTTGAAAGAAAGAAAGTTATCTTATATTGTTCCTCTTGCCTTATATTCTTATTGTTTTTCATCTTCATATTGATTTTTGTTCTTAAGTTTTACAACACGTTATCAGCACGAAGTCTCAAGGTTGAACATTTCTTGTGAGGTATCCCTTTATAATCTAATGTTAAAATTATTAAATTGTGATTATACTTTTTCTACTTTACATTTTATTTAAAGTTGAATGAAAAAAAAGACTAACCATTTGTTGATTTTGCGAAGAAAAGATGAAGGTCACTGTTTTGTAAAAAAAAATGGACTACAAATCCTAGTGTTTTTGGTTCTCATTGAAAAAAGTGAATTATTTATATTATAATTAATTTTTAATGAAAAGATTTTATCTAACAATTTTATTAAAAGTTATTTTTGTTGTTTGTGAGACATAATATTAATTTAGATTGTATGCTAATTTTACTTTGATGAAAAAAAAAGTTTTGCTACTTAATTATTTACTCACGGTCTATTTTACTCTAATTTAATTATTTGCTATGATAGTTTTATCATGTCGAATTTATCAAAGCTTGAGTTCATGGCAGTTGATATTTCTTGAAAGAATTACCTGTCGTGGGTACTCGATGCTGAAATTCACCTTGACGCTAAAAGTTTTGGTGCCACTATTACTGATGGTAATACAGCGTCGAGTCAAGACAAAGCAAAGGCAATGATTTTCCTTCGTCATCATCTGGATGAAGGATTGAAGGTTGAATACCTTATGGTGAAAGATCAACTTGAATTGTGGACTGGTTTGAAGGAAAGGTATGACCACCTTAAGGTAACGGTATTGCCAAGGGCTCATTATGAATGGATTCCCTTACAGTTACAACATTCTAAAACTATATGTGAATATAATTCTGATGTATACAAAATTACTTCCCAATTGAAATTATGTGGGGAATGTATAAAAGATTAGGACATGTTGAAAAAGACTCTCACAACTTTTCATGCCTCAAATTTTGTATTACAGCAGCAATACCGTGAAAGGAGATTTTAAAAGTATTCTAAGTTGATCTCATGCCTTCTTGTGGCTGAGCAACATAATACTCTTTTATTGAAAAACCATGAGGCCCGTCCAACGAGAACTGCTCCATTATCGGAAGCAAATGAGGTTGAAGCACATGGGGAGTCGGAAAAAAGATAAAATAAAAATTGGGGCAAAAATAATGTGAGTGGATGTGGCAATGGCAAGGGACGATATAATAACCGTCGTCGTGGTGGTCACCACAAAAGGTAGAACAATATGAGTTCTCAAAACAATCCTTCAAGAGGCAATTGTCATCGTTGTTGCATGAAAGGGCATTGGAAGAATGAATGCCGAGCACTTGAGCATTTTGTTAGGCTTTATAAAGAGTCCTTGAAAAGAAAAGGAAACAAAAATGGTGCCTCTTAATGCTCGGGTGGAGTCACACTTGACTTATTAAAATGATGCCGAGGCAGGGCCTTCACAATAATATTATGACAATATTGAAGCAAACTTGGCTTTAAAAGATGATGATTTTGATGGCCTTGATGATATCACTCATTTGGAAGTTGAATACTTCTTTGAATATCAAAACTAATGTTTGATAATTTGATTGGGGAAAATAATTATGTTGTTTTATTTATGTGCTTTGAATTGTTATGTTTTTCATTATGCTGTTTTTATATTCAGAAAAAAGTACTTTTATTTCCTTGCAAAGTTGTTGATTTTTCATATTTCTTATGATGTACTTTTATTTTATGAAGATAAATAAAATTTCCCAATCTTCAATTGGTCCAAGATGAATAATAATGGTGATATGTGTCTTCTTGATAGTGCTACAACTCACACTATTTTAAGAGAAAAGAAATATTTCTCTAATTTGATTATGAAAAAGGCTTATGTTATTACAATATCTGGTAGTGAAAAATTAATTGAGGGCTCTGAAAGAACGGCCTTATTACAACTTGGGGGAACGATATTAACTATTAACAATGCATTGTACTGTAGTAAGTCTCAAAGAAACTTATTAAGCTTCAAGGTTATTCGCCAAAATGGCTATCATGTTGAGACTGCCAATGAAGAAAAGATTGAATACCTTTATATTACTACAGTAAAAAATGGGGCAAAATATGTGCATGAAAAATTACCTGCATTTTATTCTGGGTTGTACTATACAAGTATTTATATGGTTGAATCACATGCCATAATAAACAAAAGGGTTTACTATTCCTAATGATTTTATCATTTGGCATGACCGGTTGGGCCATCCCGATTATAATATGATGCACAAGATTATTGAGAATTCACATGGGCTTACTTTGAAAAATCAGAAAATTCTTCAATCAAAGGAATTCTCTTGTGCTGCTTGTTCTCAAGGAAAGTTGGTTATTAAACCATCGGGAGCTATGGTTGGGATTGAATCCCCTGCATTTCTGGAACGTCTACAAGGTGATATTTCTGGGCCAATTCACCCTCCAAGTGGACCATTTAAATATTATATGGTCTTGATAGATGCATCTACAAGATGGTCACATGTGTGTTTATTATCAACTCGCAATATGGCTTTTGCGAGGTTGTTGGCTCAAATAATAAGATTAAGAGCACAATTTCTAGATTATGCTATAAAGACAATTCGTCTTGATAATGCTGGTGAGTTTACATCGCAGGCCTTTAATGATTATTGTTTGTCCACTGGGATGACAATTGAACATCCAGTTGCTCATGTTCACACTAAAATGGTCTAGCAGAATCTTTCATTAAGTGTCTCCAATTGATAGAAAGACCTTTTCTAATGAGGACAAAGTTGCCTGTTTCAATATGGGGGCATGCTATTTTGCATGCAGCAGCATTGGTGCGCATAAGGCCAACTAGTTATCATGAACTCTCCCCATTACAGTTGACTTTTGGTCATGAGCCAAATATTTCCCATCTTAGAACTTTTGGGTGCGCGGTATATGTTCAAATTGCTCCACCGCAACGCACAGAGATGGGTCCCCAAAGAAGGTTGGGGGTGTATGTTGTGTATGAATCTCCTTCTATAATCAAATATTTGAAACCTATAACAGGAAATTTATTTACGACAAGATTTGCTTATTGTCATTTTGATGAATCAGTATACCCAACATTATGGGAGAACTTAAGCAGTTAGAAAAGGAGATAGATTGGAATTCACTATCCCTATCTCATTTCGATCCTCGAACAAATCAATGTGAGCAAGAGGTTAAAAAGATGATTTATTTGCAAAATGTTGCAAATCAACTGCCAGATGCATTTACTAACCATCCAAGGGTTACTAAATCTTATATTTCAACTGCAAATGCTCCAGTTCCAGTTAATGTCCTGGCAGATCAAATTGTTAAAGCAAATGAGCATAAACCACGTTTAAAACGTGGTAGGCCAATTGGTTCCAAGGATAAAAATCCTCGAAAAAGAAAAGGACCAAATGATCAAGAAGATCATATTATGGAGGAAATTGCTCAAGGAGAGCTCCGAGACATAACAAATGATAAGACCACAGAACACGTCCAAATAACTGAAAATAATGAGAATGAAGAAATTTCAATAAGTTATCTCTCGATGAGAAAAAGGTAGAATCGAAATAATATTGTGGTGGACAATATTTTTTCTTATAATGTTGTTGTTGAATTAATGCAACAAGATGAGGATTTTGAACCAAAATCTGTCAATGAATGCAGACAAATAAATGATTGGCCAAAATGGAACGATGCAATTCAAGCGGAATTGACTTCACTTGAAAAACGTGAAGTTTTTGGACCAATAGCCCAAACACCTGAAGCTGTCAAGCCAGTGGGGGTATAAATGGGTTTTTGTGCGAAAATGAAATGAAAAAGGTGAATTCGTAAGATATAAAGCACGACTTGTGGAACAAGGTTTCTCGCAAAGGCTTGGCATTGATTATGTGGAGACAAATTCTCCTGTGGTGGATGCAAGTACCTTCAGGTATCTAATAAATCTGGCAGTTCATGAAAAGCTTGAAATGCGTCTAATGGATATTGTCACAGCCTATTTATATGGCTTATTGGACCATGATATTTTCATTAAAATCCCTTAAGCATTCAATGTGCCTGAAGCATATAAAATTTCGCAAGAAACTTATTCGATAAGGCTTCAGAAATCCTTATATGGATTGAAATAATCAGGGAGGATGTGGTACAATCGTCTTAGCCAATTTTTGCTAAAAGAAGGGTACAAAAATTACCCTATTTGTCCTTGTGTTTTTATAAAAAGGTTTGGATCTGATTTTGTTATAATAGCTGTGTATGTTGATGATTTGAATATCATTGGCACCCCTAAAGAGCTTTCAAAAGCTGTTGAGTGTTTAACGAAAGAATTTGAAATGAAAGATCTTGGTAAGACAAAATTTTGTCTTGGCCTACAGATTGAGCATTTGACAAATAAAACATTTGTCCATTAATAAACATACACAAAAAAGGTTTCAAAGTGATTTACATGGATAAATCACATCCGTTGAGTACCCCGATGGTTGTGAGATCGCTTGGCATACATAAAGATCCATTTCGACCTCAAGAAAATGATGAAAAACTTCTTGGTGATGAAACTCCATATCTTAGTGCCATTGGGGCCCTAATGTATCTTGCTAATAATACTCGACCATATATCTATTTTGCAGTAAGTTTATTGGCAAGATTCAGTCTCCAACAAAAAGACACTGGATGGGGTCAAACATATATTCAGATATCTTCAAAGAACCATTGATATGAGATTATTTTATTCTAATAAATCCAAGTCAGAAATGATTGGTTATGCAGATGCTGGATATTTGTCTGATCCACATAAAGCTCGATCTCAGACAGGCTACTTATTTACATATGGAGGCACAACTATATCTTGGCGTTCAATGAAGCAAACACTAGCTGCTACTTCTTCAAATCATGCAGAAATAATAGCCATCCATGAAGCAAGTCGGGAGTGTGATTGGTTGAGATCAATGACTCAACATATTCAAGAAATGTGTGGTTTTCCTATGAAAAAGAATATTCCAACTATATTGTTTGAAGACAATGTTGCATGTATAGCTTAGCTGAAGGGAGGATACATTAAAGGAGATAGAACAAAACACAATTCAGTAAAATTCTTTTTCACTCATGATCTTGAGAAGAATGGTGAAATAAATGTTCAACAAATTTGCTCAATTGATAATTTAGTGGATCTGTTCACTAAAGAATTACCAACCTCAACATTTGAAAAGTTGGTATTCAAGATTGGAATGCGTCGTCTCAAAGAAATTAAATGATGTTCGCAACAGGGTGAGTAAATTACGCGCTGCACTCTTTTTCCCTTGGCCTAGGTTTTATCCCATGGGTTTTCCTGGCAAGGTTGTTAACGAGGCAACAAACAAAGCATATTACAAGATATGTGTACTCTTTTGTCCTTCACTAAATTTTTTTTCCCATAGGGTTTTTCCTTAGTAAGGTTTTAACAAGGCATATTATCTATCAATGGTCATCCAAGGGGGAGTGTTGTAAATTATTTTGGTGGTTAAATGGATGACCATAACTCCTAGGTTAATTCCCTCCTTCATGAGTAGTAATGTTGTTGATAATGTGGTCAAATGGATGACCATAACACCTAGGTTAATTTCCTCCTTTATTGGTAGTAATGTTGTTGATAATGGTTGACCATAAGTCCTGGGTTTATTTTCTCCTTTATGGGTAGTAATTATCAAGGTTTAATGTAATGTTGATGACACCCTTTGATATTCCTCAATATAATGCTATAAATAGTGGTGTTGAGAATAATGTTTAATACACTTGAAAGAAAGAAAGTTATCTTATATTGTTCCTCTTGTGTTATATTCTTATTGTTTTTCATCTTCATATTGATCTTTTGTTCTTAAGTTTTACAACATTTTTCCTTTTTTTGCAGTTAGTTAAGTTTTTTAATTTTCTTAATTGTTTAATACATATTAATTGTTCTTTTTAATCTTCTGGCTTCAGATTTCAATTTCGCAGATTTAAAGTAATTGAAAAACTTGCAGAAGAATGATAAAGGTTGAATGGAACAGTCACATTTGGTACGATCTCACTTAGACTTTTACTATGTTTATGCTCGAATAAATTTTAAATTAAAAATTCTTTTATGTTATTTGAGGTTAAAGTTAAAAGGTGTGTACTCTTATGAAGTAGTTTTGACTTTACTAGAATTTGAATTTGGATTGAAGCTATACATATCGATTTCATATGTTTTTTTTAAAAAAAATTATTATGATATTTAATTTAAAATTTAATTATATATATCAGTGCCAGAAAAAACTAAAAATTTATCATTGGCTAAGCAAAATAATTTAAATTCTAAAAACAAAAATAAAAACAAAAATTGCAAACATAAAAAAAAAACTGAAAAACACTTACTATTCTAAATCACATTGATGATTATATATTTAATATAATTTTAAAAAATATTTTAATGTAATTATTTAAACTAAAAAATCTATGTATAATAGGAGAGACATATTTTTTTCCTAATTTTTTATTTTTTATTTTGCTCTAAGAAGTATTGTTGATATATCATAATTCATGGTGATGGCTCATTCAACATGTAAAATTTTACGAGCATCAATATTTTGAATGGAGTATATACTAAATATTCTATGTGCATCGCACCACAAAAAAAGTACCATGTGCCAGTGCCACAAAAGAAACATAATTTATTATTGAATTAGCAAAATATTTTATATTCTAAAATTAAAAATTGCAAACATAAAAAAAATTGAAAAACACAAACTATTTTAAATCACATTGATGATTATCTATTTAAAATAATTTCAAAAATATATTAACACAATTATTTTAACTAAAAAATTTATATATAATAGAAGAGACAAAAACAGTCACGTGTCAGCGCGACAAAAAAATAATTTTTTTTAAAACAAAAGGTTGGGCCAAGCCCATATATTAATAAAAACCAACAGAAAGTCTAAAAAATTTGCATGGCTTGGGCCCAATAGTGACCCAAGCCCAAACATAAATTAGAAAACAAACAAGACAACCAAAACTATTCTAACAAAACAAAACGAGAAATTAAACAGACAAAGAGTAAAGAAACAATCTAGAAATCCCTAGAAATTTCCATGGATGAAATCGTCTAGCTGGCCATCGGTTTTCTAGAAACACAATTATGTGGTTCGAGTAGAAATTCACCTTAGGCATTCACAAGTCTCGCGAACACCATGAATTCACGCTCAATGAAGACTTCTTCTACCACTGAATCGGGTGTACCTTCAACAACGACGGTAAGCTTCAGTTCCTCACCTATTCACGGTTCCACCATCTTTGAAAAAATTGAATTATGGATATGTCATGACCCAGGGTAGCCCCTAGATGTAACACGGCGTACAAGGCCCCGGGAGGTCTCATACAAGCCCTTAGCATACATAACATACAAGATAATAGAGAAGCAAGAGTTCAAAAGAGCATTTTATATCAAAGCCTTAATCAAAACAGCGGAAGTCTACAACTCATGTCTCAAAGCCTTCTAGTATCATAGAATACGAATAAAAGTGATAGGGACGCAGCCCAATACAATATCCAACGTAAGGAAAGACATCAATGTAAAATCCAACAAGGCCATGTTCTCGGATGGATGAGGACTCACCAAGTTTTCTCTCAACTCTACATCAATGCTCTAACCATGAGTAGGAGAACTGCCACGTCCTACACCAAAGAAGTTGATGCAGGCAAGAGTATGCGTTAGCACAATAAAATACTAAGTATGATAGCCATGCATATAAACTCATAAAACATTCTAGAAACTGCGATATAAACATGACATGCAATTGGCCACGCTAAACATGATAAGGCATAAAAGCAAATAGCATAAAGCATAAACCATGGCCAAAGAAAGCTAAATCATCTTTCTTTTACTCTTATTTTCTTTACCTTACTTTTAGTAACCCATGCACCATTGTGCAAGCTGAAGTGTGGGAAAAGCCTCAAACCGATCTGTAGACCATGGAATAACTCAACATGGAATCTGGTGTCTGTCCTACACCGAAAAAGGACCATTCTACTTGCCAAGGTAGAATCCTGAACCATAGCTTACGTGGATCCACTAGCTAAACTGATATGGGCCTGTTAAAGACCACCTATGGGGGCACATAGGCATAGGACATATGGGGACTTGTCACCCGTCCACTCGGTTCTACGCATAATTCCCACTATACAAATCATAAATATTGATATCCATGGAAAGGCACAACTGGGGTTGCCAATCCAAGCTAAACATGACTTCACATACCATGGACTAGTCCAAGCTTACTTCATTGGGTGTTTCTTCTTTCATGGACTTGTCCAAGCTTACACTCCTAGAATAGCTTCTTTAAGCTTTTGATTCAAATTTAGTTAAGAAAACCTTTTAACAAGTTATGAATCCTTTACATGTGAGAAAACCTTTCACAAGCTTAGGTTGAGCATTATGTGAGAAAACCCTTTCAAGACTCAACATCAACATATCATAGATTTCATATAAAACATGCTTGATTCTATAAGCCTCTTTCTTCATGATTCTATCATGCTTTTTCTTCATAGCTAATGGGTTCCTATTGCCTTTATTTTAAACCATGCAACTCAATGCAAGCTAGCACTTAAAAGTCATAATCAAGGCAATTTAGTCATACTTGAAGTAACCCACATAAAAGAGGAAAATCATGCTTTTAACTTGAACATGCTAACTTCATGCAATTAACCCCAACTCATACTCAATTCATGCTCAAATTCTTAAATGATCCATCTATTTCATCAATTCATGTCTCAACCCAACAATCAAGGCATAGACTAGAAAATTGGAGATAATTTACTTGGGATCATGGGGGTTCATTCAATACTTTCAATAACCATGTAATTCACGCTAGATCGTACACTAAATTACTTTACCCACGCTAGATCGTGCACTACAAAGCATAAAATCAGTAATATAACTCATACTTGAAAAACCCATAACAATTGATCAAACCCTAGCTTACTTGAAGGGAATTGAACCTTGAAATTCATGAAGAAAAGGGAAGGCCCAATGGAGGAAGCAACTCCATTGGTCAATACCATCATACCTTAACAAAGCCCACTAGAAATTGGAGGAAATTGGACGATCTTCAATGGAGGACTTAACATCTTCTTCTTCCTTGAGCTAGAGAGGATTTCTTTTAGAGAGAGTAATATTTGAGAGGTGAATTAAGGGAATGAGTTAGAATGAAGTGATTTAGGTATAGAGAATTATATATAGGGCCTTCATTAAGGTTAAAACCGACTTAGTTAATTAGGGAATTAACAAGGAAAAAGGCCAAAAAGCCCTTAATTAAAAACTGTCGGGGCCCATCTACGGTCAGGACCTACGGTCCGTACATTCATTGACGGACCGTCCTATTGAACCGTCAAAAGATATAGAGAATTTGTATCTGGGGACCCTGCAATGACGGCTTCAATCTACGGTTGGTAGGTCCATCTACGGACCGTACACCTCAACCGTAGATCACAGCCTGAGGTTCAAGAATTTAACCAAGTCTGGGGAACATCTACGGTTACTTTCTACGGACCATCAACTGACTAACGATCCGTCCTGATACCATCAACCTGACTACGGCCCGTAAATGGCCTCCGTAGGTTACTGCCTAAAGGTAAATTCTGCATTTTTCATTCCTTGGAAAGCTTGGGTATTATAGGATAAGCTACCATTTCTTCATCCTTATGAGCTCCAAAGAGCTGATACCACTGTCAAAGAAATCAGATCCGACAACTTTCCATTAACAAAAGCGTGTAATAGCAAAGTGTAATACCCTGGATTCAAAAGGGGTGGAAATTTTTTGATTTTTCTGGATTCTGGTGCCAGTGACGAAGGCCACCTACGAACCGTATATAGATTGACGGACCATAGGTGGAAACCGTAGTTGGCCCACTAAAAATCTGTAAGATGTCAAGTTTTAGAACCTTAACGACAGTCTGCCAGGACAGCCTATTGATCTTTCAATGAGTCCTAGATAGGTCTCCTACAGACTTAGTCAAATTCTTAAGCCATAAGTTCTGACCTATGGTTGTAGTGTACGGTCCGTCGATTGACCCACGAGCCATACATTAGACCCATCGTTGTAGGGTCCAATTTGACAGTCTCTGAATCTACCTATGGAAGGACAGGACGGGTCGTAGGTCTGACCTACGGACCGTAGGTCCAACCGTAGGTAGGGGCCCGACAGTTATTTTAAAGGGGTCTTTTGGTCTTTTCGCCCAATGACTTATTTACCAACTTAAGTTGGTTCCCCTCATTCCCTAACACTATATAAGTCTATTCAATCCAAAAATCTACCCTTTCTAACCACTTTACAAAATTCCCCAAACCCTCATCTCTCAAATATTTCTCTCTCTAGAAGATAGAAGAAGAAGAAGAAGAAGGTAAGCTAGGGTTCAAGAAATCAAGCTTTCTTCATCAAATTGCTTAAGGAATTGAGACCCTAAGGTATGGTAGTGTTCATCCATGGAGCCCTTTCCTCCATGGAGTCCCTAAAATCTCAAATTTTCAAGTTAGAAATTCCCAATTGAGTTTAGGGTTTTCTTCCAAGTTATGGGTTTTTTTTAATATTGATTCCATTGATTGTTCTATTAACTTTGAAGTATAAATTGAATTGAATTCCATGAATTTAGATGAATCCCCATGAACCCATGCTAATTTCCGCAATTTCGAAATCTATACTTTGATTGGTGGGTTGAATTATGAAGTGATGAATTTTACAAAATCTCCATGAATTATGATTTCTAAGTTAAGGTCTTCATGATGAGGTTATGAATGAACTAAGGATGATTTTAAGGAAGTAAGCATGTTCAAATCAAAAGTATGATTTTCCTCTATTATGTGGGTTCTTTCAATTATGGTCAAATTGCTTTGTTTATGGTTTTCTAAGCATGAGTTTGCCTTGAATTGCATAATTTAAGAGGAATTCTTATGAATCTATGTGAACCCTATGATTTGCAAGTTATGAGCATGATGAACTATGTAAAGATGGAGTTTATGAAATTATACATGTCTCATATAAAGTCAATGATGAATTAAGGGTGCTTTGAGATTGAAATACAAAAATTTATGATATGTTGATGTTGTTGAGTTCTGAAAGGAATTCTCATATATTACTCAACCCATGAATGTGAAAGTTTTTCTCACATGTAATAATTCATAACTTGTCGAAAGGATTGCTCAACTAACCTTGAATTGATGATTAAGGAGCTATTCTAATGAAGGGACAAGAGGCGATCACCCATGTTCCCTATTGTAGACAAGAGGCGACTACCCATGTCTACTTATGATAATTGAACTATGTCTAATCCGTGGGAATTATGCTTAGCACCGAGTGGACAAGTGGCGATTACCCATGTCCCATAAACTCTGTGCTACCATAGGATGGTGGTTTATGATAGACACTAGCTAGTGGATCCACGAAAGCTATATGTTAAGTAAAGGGTCCTACCTTGGCAAATAGGATTGCCCTATCGGTGTGGGGTTATACACCGGATTCCATGTTGATAGCTCACATGGTCTTATATGTGTTAAGGCTACTTCCCACAAACAATGAACTAAAAGTGTTGTTATGATGTTTCTCAAGTAAAGTAAAGATACTTAGCTTGCTTTGACCTTCATTTATTCTTAATGCTTTCTATACCTTATCATGTTTAGCTTGGTCATTGCATGTGATGAAAATGTCCCATTTTAGCATGTTTTAAATGATTTCGTGCATTGCTATCATACTTGGAACTTGATTGTACTAACGCATACTCTTGCCTACATTGACTTGTTAATGTAGGGCATGGCAATTCTCCATCCACTCGTGGCTAGAGCTTAGTAGAAGAAGTGTGAAGGCTTGGTGAGTCCTCATCCATTCGAGGACGTAGCCTAGTTGTTCTTACTTTCATGTTTTGTTCATTTGGCATTTTATTGGGTTACGTCCCAAACCTTATTTTTCATTCTTATGATTAGATGGGATTTGAGACATGAGATGTAGACATTCCGCTATTTGTTTCTTAAAAGCTTTGTTATGACATTGCCTTTTGAACTCTTAGTCTCTATGATCTTGTATGTATGTATGCTAAGTGGCTTGTATGAGGCCTTTCGGGGTCTTGTACGCCATGTCACGTCTCAGGGGTACCTTGGGTCATGAAAAACTTAGTAATCAGAGAACAAGGTTTTAGAAAGATCCTAGGTTGTATCATAAGGCACGTCGAGGAGTGTCTTGTTCATGATTGTGAAGCGCGCCACATTTATCAATGAGAGGGTATAAGACGTTTAAGAAACTTCACTTCTTTCATAACTCTGAAGTCGTGCCATTGAGTTTAACTCTGTATATCTCTCTCCTAATCTCTATCCTATGCGTTTCAGGATATGGCGACCCAAAGAGCTTTTGCTAGAAGGAATGCGGGAGAGAATATGGAACAACAAGCTCCTCCTCAAGCTCCACAAGTTTCGGTTGACCCTTTGGCCGAACAAGTGACTAACATAGAGTTTATGGCTGCTTTTCTAGTGTTGGCTCAAGTTGTGACGGCTCAAGCCAATAGATAGGTTGTGGCTCCCATGAACCCAAAAGTGGGTACAGCGGCATCTAGCATGAGGGATTCCACAAGGATGAACCCTCCGAAGTTTTATGGCTCTAAGGTGGAGAAAGATCCTCAAGAGTTCATCGATAAAGTGTACAAGGTGTAAATGATCATGGGTGTGACGCCAGAGGAAAAGGTGGAGTTATCCGCCTATTAACTTAAGGGTGTTGCTCAAGTTTGGTTCAACCAATGGATGAGTGAGAGGGCGGATGATTCGGGTCCTCTTGATTGGGAGAAATTCAAGGTTGCTTTCCTTGATAGGTTCTTTCCCCTTGAGATAAGGGAGGCAAGGGTGCTTGAGTTTATCAACCTTCATCAAGGAAGAATGAGTGTGAAAGAGTATGCTTTGAAGTTCACACAATTGTCCCGATATTCTCCTTCCATAGTTGCCGATCCTAGGGCAAGAATGATTAAGTGTGTCTCGGGAGTGTCCGAAATGGTGGTTAAAGAGTGCCGCACCGCTATGCTTGCCAATGACATGGATATTTCTCACCTCATGGTGTATGCTCAACAAATAGAAGAGGAAAAGCTTAAGGAAAGGTCTAGAGAGACAAAGAGGGCTAGGACCGGTGATGGTAACTTTTCACATTCAAGGTCCGATGGACATGGTCATCCTAGATTTCGACAAAGGTTTTCCGATCAAGGTTCCTCCAATGCTCCTCCAAAGTCCAACAAAGATAGGGTGTCTAACCTTAAGTCTCAAGGAGGAAATGGCGGTGGCTCTTCATCAACTACTTGTGCTAAGTGTGGGAAGAAGCATGAGGGTAAATGTCTAGCCAATTCTAATGGATGCTTTGGTTGTGGCAAGATAGATCATAAGACAAGGGATTGTCCCTTAGTGGCAAAAAATGAAGGGGATAACCGCTGATGAACTCAACCTCAAAATCCATCGAGTTCTAGTGGAAATCAGAAGCAAAACCGATTCTATGCATTTCAAGATCGCCATGAGCAAGAGGGTTCTCCCGGTGTGGTTACCGGTATGTTGAAAGTCTTTCACTTTGATGTTTATGCTTTGCTTGATCCCGATGCTACTTTGTCTTTTGTGACGCCATATATGGCTATGAGGTTTGATGTGGTTCCAGATGTGTTGCTAGATCCTTTTCATGTCTCTACTCCGATTGTTTGATCCATTGTGGCTAAGAGAGTCTATAGAAATTGCCCCATCTCTCTATCTCATAGAGTCAGTCATGTTGATCTTGTAGAGCTAGATATGTTAGATTTTGATTTTATTCTTGGGTTGGATTGGTTGCATTCTTGTTATGCTTCTATTGATTGTAGGACCCGAATGGTCAAGTTTCAACTTCTAAATGAGCCTATCCTAGAGTGGAAGGGGGGAAATTCTATGGTTAGAGGTCAATTTGTTTCTTGTCTTAAAGCTAGGAAGATGATTTCTAAGGGTTGCATATACCATCTTTTTAGGGTGAGGGATATAGATTCAGAAACCCCTACTCTTGAGTCGGTCTCCGTTGTTAATGAATTTCTTAATGTGTTTTCCGATGATTTACCCGGTATTCCTCGCGAAAGAAAAATAGACTTCAGTATTGACCATCTCCCGGATACACAGCCTATCTCTAGTCCTCCTCATAGAATGGCTCCGGTGGAACTTAAGGAACTAAAGGAGCAGTTGAAGGACTTGTTGGATAAGGGTTTCATCCAACCAAGTATTTCTCCATGGGGTGCTCCGGTCTTGTTTGTAAGGAAGAAAGATGGTTCACTTCGTATGTGCATTCACTACCGCCAACTGAACAAGGTTACCATTAAGAATAAATATCCTATTCCAAGATTAGATGACTTGTTTGATAAACTTCAAGGGGCTAGTTACTTCTCTAAGATCGACCTTCGTTCGGGTTATCACCAATTGAGAGTGAAGGAAGATGATATTTTGAAAATGGCTTTTCGGACTAGATATGGCCATTATGAATTCCTAGTGGTGTCGTTTGGGTTGACAAATGTTCTGGCCGCGTTTATCGACTTGATGAATAGGGTGTTTAGACAATATCTTGACATGTTTGTGATTGTGTTTATTGATGATATTTTTATTTACTCAAGGAGTGAAGGTGAAGCATGCCGATCATTTGAGGATTGTATTGCAAGTCCTCAAGGACCAACAACTCTTTGCAAAGTTTAGTAAATGTGAGTTTTGGCTAAGGTCCGTGGCATTTGTTTGTCACATTGTCTCCGGTAAAGGTATTTAGGTAGATCCTAAGAAGATGGATGTGGTTAGAAATTGGCCTAGACCTCTATTACCTTCGGATATTCGTAGTTTCTTGGGTCTAACCGGTTATTAGAGGAGGTTTGTTGAAGGGTTTTCTTCAATTGGTTCCCCATTGACGGCTTTGACTCCAAAGAAGGTTAAGTTCACTTGGTCCAAAGCATGTGAGAAGAGTTTTCAAGAATTGAAATATAGACCTACTTCGGCTCCAATATTGACTTTGCCGGAAGGGTCCAATGGTTTTGTAGTTTATTGTGATGCCTCGAGAATTGGTCTAGGATGTGTTCTTATGCAAAATGAAAAAAGTCATTATGCTTCAAGGCAACTCAAGGTACATGAAAGGAACTATCCTACATATGATTTAGAATTAGCGGCTCTTATATTTGCTTTAAAGATTTGGAAGCATTATTTGTATGGTGTACATGTTGACATCTTCACAGACCGTAAAAGTTTGCAATAAGTGTTTAAATAAAAAGATCTAAATCTTCACCAAAGGAGGTGGCTTGAGTTGTTAAAAGATTATGACATGAGTGTCCTCTATCACCCCGGCAAGGCTAATGTGGTGGCGGATGCTCTTAGTCGGTTATCTATGGGTAGTGTTGCTCATGTAGAGGATGGTAAGAAAGAGTTGGTTCGCGATGGTCATAGGTTGGCCCGATTGGGTGTTCGGTTGGTTGATTCCACTAAAGGTGGTGTTTTGGTCCATAATGGTTCCGAATCGTCCTTTGTGCATGATGTAAAGGCTAAACAAGATTTTGATCGTAATTAGGTCGAGTTGAAGGAAGTGGTGCTCAAAAAGTCCGTTGAGGTCTTCTCCCAAAGGGGAGATGGTGTGCTTCGATATCAAGGTCGTTTGTGTTTTCCCAATGTAGATGACTTAAGAGGACAAATTTTTTTGGAAGCCCATAGTTCTCGATATTCTATTCATCCGGGAGCTACCAAGATGTATCGTGATTTGCTAGAGGTCTATTGGTGTAATGGGATGAAGAACGATATTGCGGAGTTTGTGGCTAAATGTCCTAATTGTCAGCAAGTGAAAGTTGAACACCAAAAGCCAGGAGGTTTGACCTAAGATATTAGTATTCCTACTTGGAAGTGGGAAGATGTGAATATGGACTTCATTGTTGGTTTACCATGCACCCGGCGACAATATGATTCGATTTGGGTTATTGTGGATAGTATGACGAAATCAGCCCATTTCATTCACGTCAAAGTTTCTTATACGGTGGAGGATTATGCTAAGTTGTACTTGAGAGAGATGGTTAGGTTGCATGGAGTGCCTTTATCCATTAACTCCGATCGTGGTGTCTAATTCACTTATCAATTTTTGAAGTCTTTCCAAAAGGGTCTGGATACTCGTGTTAAGCTTAGTACAGCCTTTCACCCTCAAATAGATGGGCAAGCAGAGCATACTATCCAAACTTTGGAAGATATGTTGAGAGCTTGTGTAATTGATTTCAAAGGTGATTGGGCTGATCATTTGCCTTTAATTGAGTTTGCATATAATAATAGCTACCATTCTAGTATTGGCATGGCTCCGTTTGAGGCTCTCTATGGAAAGAGGTGTAGATCTCCGATAGGTTGGTTCGAAGTTAGTGAAATCTCTTTGATAGGCCCCGAATTGGTGCATGAGGCTATGGAGAAAGTTTGACTTATTAGAGAGAGGTTGAAAATGGCTCAAAGTCGACAAAAGTCCTATGCCGATGTTAGAAGGAGAGATTTAGAATTTGATGTTGATGATTGGGTTTACATGAAAATTTCACCCATGAAGGGTGTAATGAGATTCGGGAAGAAAGGGAAGCTTAGTCCCCGTTATGTAGGTCCATATCAAATTTTGAGACGTGTTAGTAAGGTTGCTTATGAACTTGATTTGCCTAATGATTTGGCATCGGTGCATCCGGTTTTCCATGTCTCATTGTTGAAGAAGTGTGTTGGCGATCCGACATCTATAGTGCCATTGGAGAATCTTGGCTTACAGGATAGTCTTTCCTATGAAGAAGTCCCAGTTAAAATTTTTGACCGGCAAGTCCAAAAGTTAAGAAATAAAGAAGTTGCTTCTGTGAAAGTTCTTTGGAGGAATCAATTAGTTGAGGGTTCTACTTGGGAGGCCGAGTTCGATATGATTTCCCGATATCCTCATCTCTTTCCCTCCGATCCTACTCTAGCTTGAGGTACCTAGTTCCTCATGGTTCATTCTTTTGGTCTTATGTGTCTTAGTTATTTCCATGATTCCTAGATTATGCATGTTCATGAAGAGTCCAATGTTGTGAAAATGAGCTAGCATGATTGAATTATCTATGATTATGTGCATCGAGTATGAGTTGCATAAAAGGTTTCATGAAATGATGTGTTGAACATGCTTTAGCTTGGAGTTGATGTTTCCTCCTCGGATATGTGCATTTATGTGATTGCATTTTAGGTTGGGTTGTTAGCTCATGTTTCTTACCCTCCTTATGATGTCTTGATTCTCATTAGAGGACGAATGTTCCAAAGGGGGAGACAATGTAATACCCCGGATTCAAAAGGGGTGGAAAAGTTTCGATATGTTGATGTTGTTGTTGAGTTGTAGAAGGAATTCTCATATATTACTCAACCCATGAATGTGAAAGATTTTCTCACATGTAATAGTTCATAACTTGTTGAAAGGATTGCTCAACTAACCTTGAATTGATGATTAAGGAGCTATTCTAATGAAGGGACAAGAGGCGATCACCCATGTTCCTTATTGTAGACAAGAGGCGACTACCCATGTCTACTTATGATAATTGAACTATGTCTAATCCGTGGGAATTATGCTTAGCACCGAGTGGACAAGTGGCGATTACACATGTCCCATAAACTCTGTGCCACCATAGGATGATGGTCTATGATAGACACTAGCTAGTGGATCCAAGAAAGCTATATGTTAAGTAAAGGGTCCTACCTTGGCAAATAGGATTGCCCTATCGGTGTGGGGTTATACACCGGATTCCATGTTGATAGCTCACATGGTCTTATATGTCAGTTAAGGCTACTTCCCACAAATAATGAACTAAAAGTTTTGTTATGATGTTTCTCAAGTAAAGTAAAGATGCTTAGCTTACTTTGACCTTGGTTTATGCTTTATGCTTTCTATACCTTATCATGTGTAGCTTGGTCATTGCATGTCTTGAAAATGTCACATTTTAGCATGTTTTAAATGATTTCGTGCATTGCTATCATACTTGGTACTTGATTGTACTAACGCATACTCTTGCCTACATTGCCTTGTTAATGTAGGGCGTGGCGATTCTCTATCCACTCGTGGCTAGAGCTTAGTAGAAGAAGTGTGAAGGCTTGGTGAGTCCTCATCCATTCGAGGACGTAGCCTAGTTGTTCTTACTTTCATGTTTTGTTAATTTTGGCATTGTATTGGGTTACGTCCCAAACCTTATTTTTCATTCTTATGATTAGATTGGCTTTGAGACATGAGATGTAGATATTCCGCTATTTGTTTCTTAAAACCCTTGTTATGGCATTGACTTTTGAACTCTTAATCTCTATGATCTTGTATGTATGTATGCTAAGTGACTTGTATGAGGCCTTTCGGGGTCTTGTACGCCATGTCATGTCTAGGGGGTACCTTGGGTCGTGACACAAAGGTACCATTCTAATCTCTTGATAATGAATTTTCAGTATTGAAACATCTTAAAATATACATTGCTTAGAGCTGAAAAAATGTTATTGTTGTTGCTGTTGAAAATTTGATTCATGTTACTGATTCCCCATTTATTTTGACACTTTCTTAACCATATGTTCGGTATGCTGTATTTTTCTAACTCTAAAATTACCCTTCCTTTGCTTGGTACCTCCATCAGTGAATTAAATTGCTTGTCTATTGTAGCTGCAAAACTAAAAACTATGTTAGTAAAAAAATCTGCATCCTGATTGCCTTCTCTGTAAATATGGTTGACTTGGACACCATTATCGACCAACAACTCCTTAATGAACTTAACATCAAGTAAAACATCCCATGGGGTCTCCCAAACTCCATCCAAAACCCTTTTACATGGTTATGATACCAGGTATTTGGAATTGTCTTGATGTCCTCTTTTTTTTTCTTTCTTCATTTGTGGCATGAATCCACTCTAGGAGTCTTGTATGTGTGGCTACTTATACCATCTGACTTAAATTCTTGAGCTTACATGCCAGGTTGGGTTTAGGGTGTGTGCCAACATGCCCTCAGTTTTTGGGTCGTGATAAATTGGTATGAGAGTGCTACGTTCACCGGTTTCATAGGTTAAAGAGCAGGGTGTCTAGTATAGTCTTGCGAATTGGTACGTAGACGTCCATATCTATCTTCATGAGGATACAAGATATTTAGTAAGAGAAATTCCTTCAATTTGATTCCTTTTGTGCAAGTTATTCATATCAAGTGTTGCACACCTCTAATCTATTCTTTCTGTGTAGGTGGATATGAGTAGAGCAAGAGTCACAAAGGGTGAGGCCGTACCTACTACCCGAGCCCTAGTCCTTGGGCTAGGCAGAGGATGTAGTGGAGTTAGGGGCCGTGGTGAAGCGAGAGGGTCAACACCTACTTGAGGGAGAGCTAGAGAGGCATTGCTTGAGCCACTATATGAGCATGATCATGATATTGAGCAGTAGACTAAGGAGAGGGGACCAGCCCAGCCTCCTTTTGTTCTTTAGAACACTATGATGCTTTTAGAAATGATTATAACATTATTGGCTAGGTTTGATAGTGCCTCTCCTTTTGGTGTTGTCCTGGATACTTCAAGATCTCCTATTACAGTTGGTGTGTCACAAATAGATCAAGGGCCTAGTTTGGGATTTCAAACTCCCGGATGGAATTGTTAAAATTTGATTCTAAGGTCATCTTCCTGAACTTTTGATAAAAATGATCGTTCAAGATTTAAAAGCTCCAAAACACAAAAAGTTGCATAAAAACTAAGCGAACGACTAGGTGACCAAACTGTTGGTTTTAGCAAGTCATAAATAAGAAGGGATCACTATTGGAACGCTCTAAATGACGATTAAAAGGCATAAACATAGAAATTACCTAGAGGGTCATTACAAGATGTTTTAGACACTTTCCAGTACGCCACACGTTCTACTGATTTTCAGCTCCTTGGGAGCGGGATTACTAATTTTAACTGATATTTACTAATGGAAACTTGGTTTTGAGGAAAATGGGAAAATGTCCCATTTTCACCTTTTAAGGCATATGTTGATAAACTTAGAAGCCCGCAGATTGAATTATAGGTTTTATTGTTCTAATAATCTTAGGCGGGGTTCCACAGTTGTATCAGGGGTCCACGAGACAGCCAGTGAGACAAATGCGGATCTTCTTTTGCATTCATCCTACATTGGCCATGTAATGACCCTCCCAATCATTTCCTTCATTTTTTGATCTTTTCAATATCTAGAGCTTTTCTGTAGCGACCTCAAGTCATTTATGACTTGTTGGGATGTACAGTTCGGTTGCTCAGTCGTTCGTTTGGGTTTTGTGCAAGTTTTTTTGTGCTGAAGCCTGTAAAATTTAAACAGTTGACTTTGGTCAAAAGTTTAGGAAGAAGACCTCGAACTAAAATTTTAACGGTCCATCAACTTTGGAAGGGCCATTTTAGGCTAGAGGCATGGTTGGTTCAGGCCCCAAGACATCTGGTGTGAGTTTTCCCCATTAGGCATTTTAACCTTGAAGCTTAATACAAGGTTTGACTTCAGTCAACATTCCTAGTAAATGTGCTTGGATGGGAATTGCATCAGTGCAGTTAGCTCCGGAATGTAGAGTTTGATCAAGAAAGACCTTCTGTGATGTTCCCAAGGCTTCTGGTCTCATTTTGAGCCTTCTTGTTGATTTTAGCTTAAAATAGAACTTGGTTGTGGGATCCACTTTTCGTCAAGATGAACTCGGATGGAAGTTTTGATGGTTCTGTTGAGTTGCTTAAAATGGACTTTGGGTGTGGGATCCACTTTTCATTGAGATGACATCGGATGGAAGTTTTGATGGTTCCATTGAGTCTGGATTGTCGAATTTGATGAGGTAGCATATTGTGTTTGCGCACACAAGGTTACGAAAGAATCCCGAGCACCTCGTTGGAGAATTCAAAGTTTGAGCAAACAAGCTGAAGTGCTGATATCTTGTGCAGAGTTTTAGTGACAAGAATTTAGGACTTTAGCGACCGGATTCAACTTTTAGCGATCAGTTTTTGGTATTTAAATCACAAATTTTCAACTTGACCCTCATTATTCAAAGTGTGATATCTCGAGCTTCGAAGCTCTGATTGAGGTGATTCAAAGTCATGGATGTCAAAAATATTCATGGATATGTATTGGAGTGTTTGGAAAGCATAGAGGGCTCTTCGTTCGAGGTATATTCCACCCCAAAGGAGCTGCCAGCTCTATTTTATATTCTTTAATTGGTGGTTTAATTGTATGTGGTTTTTCAGGCTTTTTCGAGCATGGAATTAAGCCCCATTTCAGGACACAAGCTTGGTTTGTCATTTATGACCATTTGATGGAGTCAATTTTGGGATTTTCAGCATGGGTCCTACATTCCCATTTTTTACTCGATTTCAGGTCCCTTTCCAATTTTGGCAATTTGAGTGTCTAAACATTCGTAATACTACAGTAATCTATAATTTGATAGTGTGGTGGTATTCAGAGGAATTTCAGAAGTGGATAGCTCATATGCAGTGGATTCAGAGCGCCTATGAGCGGTTTTGAGGTATGCTTCGGTCTACTTTTTTTATAGAGCTTCTTAGACAATACCTAGTATAGATTTCATGTAATCTTTGGTGGTATTTGCGGGGTATTAACTTTCCTCTTGTTAATCCATCTTTTCTTAATTCTGTAGGAGCCTTGGGCTTAATGTGGGTATTGGGATCTTTGGTTTAAGCTTGTAGATTCTCTTGAGCTGTAGATGATCTTGATTATCCTAGTTAGGATTGGTACTTTGTGGCCTTAGACTAGGTTGTATCTTAGATTCTTTAGATTGTGTGTTACCACTCTCATAGTTATGATTTTCTCCCTATAGGGTTTGTATTGGGTTGTTCTCCTTATTTTGGTGCTTGTGACCTTAGTGGCTCATCGTAGTCGTGGGTTTTTCCTAGCTATGCTCAGTTAGGGACTGGAGTGGCATGTTTAGGGTAGGGTGTCGCCCCTTGATTTGGTCCCCCTTTTTATTGATTTGATACCTCTTCTTTTGTCCCTTCACTTGTCATTTAGCAATAGACCTATTATACTCTTATTGAGCTTGATTATATTATTGGGCCCGAGGCCGTATGCGAGGGTCAGTTGGATCCCAGGTTAGTACTCTATGTCTTCCATAGCATGGTATGGTTTCCCTTGTATTTATTTGAATTGAAGTGCCTTGTTGAATGCTTGTGATGGCATGCATTGCATTGTTTGTTCATTCTCAAGGATTTTGTGGTATGATGTAAGTTAATGCATTGGAATTTTTATCATTTATAATGAAATATTTTTTTACTCATCTTTTATTCAATATTTGTTTTAATGGGAGTTGTACCATCTAGACCACTTGATTGATTGGATTTTGATATCATGAGGCACCAGGGGCGTGCTCCTTTTATATTAGACATATTAAAGGCATCTGAGACGTTCTTAGTCTTAACTTGTCTAGCCGGCACATGAATGCCATTTCTTACATGATTTTTGCTACTTTGAGATCCTCTTCGGAGTCAACACTCTTCCGGGTCACTCTTACAGCTCGGCGGCTTATGCCCCTTGGAGTGGAATGTCTGCTTGGGCGACTTTGATATACTGCGATCTTCTTCGCTGTCGACACTTCTCGGTTACTCTCACTAGCTAGGCTGGAAGTGGACTGACTAGTTAAGCGGCCTAGAATGATTTATCAATCTTGGTAGATGAGCTGGGTGTTGATTGTGGTCACGGTTACTTGGCACGGGAGCCGAATTTTCACTTCTTGGTTAAGATTCATGGAATTTCTCTAATGGTCCTATTGCATCCTCTGTATTCATATGCATTGCTTGTCACCAGTATACTTTTTTGTTGATTGTACCCTTAGGTTTATGGGGGCGATTGGATTATGTTTGATGTTTGGACATTCCGGGCTTATTGGGGTCCGTTAGATTATTTTTTTAATATATTCTTTTCTATGTTATTGTTTTCTTGTTAGTTGATAGGTTTTGAATTTAAAATTATGGTCGTGGGTCTTCCTGAGCCTGGGTAGTTGACTTGGTATCTTAGTTGCTTGTAAAAATGTTGTTGCCTCGTGTTCCAAGTACATTTTTAACTCGGCTTCTCACCCCTTGTATCCTGTTTCTACTCTTTATTGTCTATCTACTTTAGCCTCTCCTATTTCGTTACTTCAGCTATGCTCTCTTTATTACTTGTTATTTATGCTTGTGTTATCTTTTGAGCTTAGTCGTTCATTGCCTACCGAGTACCAATTTTGGTACTCGTACTACACTTTTGCCCCTGCAAATTATAGTTTAGTTATCGCGGTTCATTTGGATTCATGCGAAGCAGCTTTGAGTTTTGGAGACTAGGGTGAGCTCCTAGCTTCTAGAGCTTCTGGATTTTGTCTATTTTGGCTAGGATTAGTCCTTATATTGTATTCAGAGGTAGCAGTACTTATCTTCTATTTTTAAAAGTCTCATACTCTTATTTTGGATTAGATGCTCAACTACCGACTGATGCCAGGTCTTGGGATGGTTCCTTGTATTGTATTACCGTTGATTACTCTTTCTTCAATTTTTATAAGCTTTATGCTTCTTGTTGTTGATTTTTTCTTGGTAGTCTATTACTTATGGCTCTGGACTAAGGGTTATAATTACCTACTGGTGAGGTGTAGTATGTGCCATAATGACATGAGAAATCGGGTCATGACAGGCCACATGTGCATTGTATCTCATTGTGTGATTGGCTTTCTATGTTGTCTCGATAGTATAATTGTTTTTTGTTGCTTTAATTATCGGTAGTTTCGGTTAATTTTATCCTTATATCACACTTCTATTGTATCATCTTTGTTCTCTTTATAATCTTGATCTTTGTGCGCTCGGTCGGCCTATGATGCCTAATGAATACCCCATGTTTTGGTACACATAATACACTTCTGCATCATTTTTATGCAACTCCAAGTATGAGCCACGCTCTGTGAGTGTTGGATCTACCTTGGCTGTCACAGACTTAGATCAATGTGAGCTCCTATGTTCAGAACTTACTGTTTACTCTCTTTTGTACTGTCATATGTTTTGTATTTTGCTTAGTCAGTTCTCTTGTACATATACCCTTTCTATACTTAGTAGCTCCTATATAGGTGACACCAGGTCCGGGGTTAGGTCTTTTGTTAGCTTGTCTTCTTGGTCACTTTCGAGCCTCTTTTGTATATTTTGTATCGCACTACAAATTTATAATATGACTCATGTTCTATATGCTATTCTTGTTCCCGCTTATTCTTATTGTTATTACATAAACTTTTATCTTTCGCATCTTGAGTTTTGGTTTAGTCTTGCCTACTTGGGGAGTTGTAGTAGGTGCCATCATGGTTTGATTTCAGGCCGTGACATTCAAAGACATAAAAAATATCTTATTTTGAGGGCCCATAGGAATTAACATAGAGAAATTCTAAATTATAGGTTAGAAGATATATTGATAGACTATTCCTGAAGAAAAATTAAAATATGATGAACATTGATCCAGCTCAAAGACATATATTCCTCTCCAACGCAACTCCTCAGACATAGCTTCTCCTCTAAAGGTTGAGCAAGGTCTTTGTGTAATTTAATCCTTTATCCACCTTTTATTTTTTACGGGACATCATTGAGTGCAACCCTATGAACCACCTCACTGCACCTAGACCATTTTTTTAGACAGGGCAATGCCATTGTCGCTTAGGGTCACTAATCATATCAATAGTCAATTTGTCAAGACATTTAATGATTTTTCGAACCAATAACATTTTATGGGCTCCTTATAATTTTTTTTTTTATATTTGGTTGCTCATACTATTCATCTTCACTGAAAAAACCATCTTCATCGCTCTCACCATCAGGCAAATCCAATTTATTAGATAATGCAACATTGTTAGGCAAATTTAATTTTTGATCAATTGGATGGCCACAAGTACCATTCTTGTTTCCTTAATGTTTTGAAATGGGATTTTGAGGAATCCATTAAATCTTCCCAAGATTTTTTTAACGCTTGTTATCTGATTTCCTTGCACAAACAAACATTTTATCATTTTGACCAGAGTTACGGCTCAAATCTACAACACTAGCATTTCTCTTATTCATAACTCTCAAACAATTCTCTAAAACAATTCCAAAGAGTGAGCAATAATTGTCAATTAAAATTACCTAACTAGGAGTCAGGGTAGAATCCCACAAGGAGTAGTGTGAGGTTAATGATTCAAGAAGTGAATTAAGACGTAACTAATCTAATGTAACGACGAGGCAATTGGGTGGATCATTCCACAAAAATTATCATATAAATTCAATATCAATTATGAACAACAAACATAGTAAAACATAGTTTAGACAAGAGTTATTACTAGGAGTGTAGGGGTGTGTATTGATGCACATTAGGGATATTATTACATTGCTTAGCAAAACTTAACAACCATGGATAAGCTGGGTCATCTTCAATAATGCTAATCTTCTTTCGATCTCATAGCATTATTTCATAAAATCTCCTTTTGGTCTCATTTATGTGATATACTTACCGACCCAATTCCTTTCTTTAACAACTAGATTTATCTAGATTGCAAACATTGAGACAATTACCCACTCCCATTGGTCTCTTTCAAGCACCAATTAGAGATCTATGAAAGGATTAAGTTGACCACCTTAACCCTTAAATTTATCACCTACTAATTGCCCAAATCCATGGTAACAGCAAGAAAACACAGCAATACAACATACCCACCAATTTAAATCAACACCGAACCCCGTAATTACACTCTTAGAGATTGGGGTTTGAGCCACCCATCACAAAAAGTGGAGAGATTATACCTTTCATAATAGCAGCCATGGATGTGATGAGATTCAACAATTAAAACCAACACGCACTTTGATTTACTCAATAATTGTCTATTACAAAGGTGATACTAAAGACCCAATTGAAGAAAAATACCCAAGAGTTTCTCTCTCTAAGAGTTCTAAGAGTAAAAACTGATGAAAGATAGATAGATCCACTTTCTCTCTCTTCCCAACTATTTATGCTTTTAAAAATGTTTCTTTCGCATCTAATTCGGCGACATTAGTTCGGCTCGCTGAACCAATTCGGTGAATCACCTTTCTTGCCATTTAGATTGTCCTTTACTGGTTCCAGGCTTTAGGTATTTGAACCTCAATCAGTGGACTCGATGGAACATGCCATTCACGTTTGGAAAATCACTGAATATCACTGTTGTTCACCTTTCGAGCCTTCACTTGTATTTCGAGTACTGTCACATTCGGCGATGGGAAGTAGCTTCACTGTTTACACTCAGTGGATCGCCGATTCATCTTTTATTCGCCCATTGATTTTAATGCTTTGACCTCACATTTGTCCTTTACGGTGATGTTCATCTTTTTGGGTGATTTACCCTTTGCATTAGGAGTTTATCGGGTTGGGATTTTGTACTCTTTTTCAAAGTATTTGGCCTTTATTCCAATCGTTCATCCTTGCCTTGCCCATCAACCTTCGTAGTTGTAAATTATTAAAATATCATTAGAATGGGAAACAATTAGGAATTGAGGACACAAATTGTTGAGCAAAATAAGCCTCAAATGAGTGTAAAATTACCACTCATCAACACCTCTAACTTAAACTTTTTCTTGTCCTCAAGTAAATCAAGAACACCATTAGCTCAATAAGGGTGTATGTGACAGTTCTCAATGAGAGCTAACATGAAAGTTACATTACAAGACTAGTCTCCATAACATGCTACTCTTAATCATGATCAAAAAGCTTTAAATGGTTACTAGCTAGTATCAAACCAAGCTCAAGCTCACTATAGCTTCTTTTCCAATGCAAAACCATGTTTTAACAAATGCATCCAAGTGCCCTCTCACCAAGAACGATTCCATGTTCTCACAAAGCAAATCAATAAAGAAGTAAGGAATCAATACAACTCTCACTCTCCCAAAAGGGAAATACACGCAAGCTTTATCCCATAGGTTTGCCCATATTTTCCAATCATCATACAACGCAGTTTATTCAAGATCTCAAGGGTCTTTTAGGCTTGTAATGAGGCTGAGGGTTAAGATATGGTCAATTTGGCTTAGTGAATTCACCTTTTAAAAGCATGATTGTAATTATCTTCACCTCTACTCAAGTTCATTTCATTCTTTTTCATTAGAGAAATCAAACTTTGGTTTAGCAATTACTTTATTTGAAACCCCCTTTTATTTCACAAACCTCTCTTTTTCATTTCAATTTTTCAATTGTTGTTCATTGCCATTTTTTATAAGGAGGGGTTCCTTCTTTTTGTAACAAACTTCAAGTTTGAGTCTCATTTCATCTTTCTTTGCCTTTCACTTGAATTTTCTTCCTCCTTCCTTTCCATACCCCAACTAAGGCTTATGCCCTAAGTTGTCTATTCAAACAAACCAATGCTTCAAAAAGGATTTTGGGTGCAAAAGTAGGGGCAATTTGGCACAAGGGGTTTCAATATGGTTGTCAACAAATGGTTTAGGCTCAAATGGTGCCAAAATGGATTCTCACCTTCACAAAGTAGTCACAAAGGGTATGGAAGTTTGTTCCGTCTCATAATTTTTTCCCAGCAGCATTCCTTACACTTACCAAGGCTTAGACAATTAGACTAACAAGGAAATTCTAGGACTCTACACACATGCTTTCAAGTAAAATCTCACCACACATGGCACTTTGAACGCAATCATTTAGCACAGCCCGAAAAGATCAAAAGCTTACATGTGATGTTCATTGCAAGGCTCACATTAAACCCAGCAAGTCAATACATGATTCAAAAAGATCACTCAAAAGTGCAACCATATCGATTTCTTTCTTGCAAAACAAACACTAAACACCATTCTCATCCTAAGGACTATTCAAGACATTGATATTGAACACAATGAAATCTCGAATTAGTCTCAATGAAACTCAAGTATGCTACGAATGAGAGGATAGAGAGACAAAAAGGGTGGGGCATCTAAAATGCCTCACACACCCCACCAAAGGAAGAGTGCAATGTCCTCAATGCAAAGAAACGAAATAAATTAGCTTAGATAGAGGGAATCCTTGAAAGCTTGAGAATCGAGATTGCCAAACAAGTCGGCGGATCACAAAAAATGGACAGATCGCCTACTGTGCCTGTAGCTCATGAGAAATTTGAGTCCAAATCAGCGAGTTACAGAATGATCGCCTAAAGTGAATAGGCGGATCGCTAAAATGCCATGTACATCGCCAAAATTCCATGTATATAACTGAAATTGACAGTACACCCCCGAATTTGTGCCACCCATTGGGTGAACTAAATCGGGTTCATCCACTCTCATTAGCGGATTACCGAGCTGGGGGTATAGTCCACCAAATTAGATAGTACTCTTAGAATGTTGAGATGCCCATTGGGTGAACTTGCTGGAGCTCCACTTAATCACTTTTGTGAATTGCCGACTGTCCCTCACAATCGCCTACCTTCAGTAGCTCTTGCACAAGTGACACCCACATTATTGAATTCTACTAACAGTTGGGTTGCCTCCCAAGAAACGCCTGATTTAACATCACGGCATGACGTGGGTATGCTTTTAGGCATCATCCAAGTACAACACTTCAAAAACTCTCACATCATGACCTTCCCCAAGGTATACCATCAACCTTTTGGCCGTTAACTTTGAATTTGACCTCCTTTCAATCTTCAATTTCAATTGCTCTATTTCATACACCTTTGTAACTGTGTACGGATAAGTCCACTTGGACTTTAGCTTACCCAGGAAGAGTTTCAATCTTGAATTATTGTAGGACTAGCTCACCCATTCTAAACTCCTGAGGAAAGATCTTCGCATCATGCCACTGTTTAACTTTTTCTTTATAGAGTGCGAAGCTTTCGTATGCTTGCTGCAAAAACTCATCAAATTCAAGGAGCTGATTCACACAATTTTTTGCTGCCAATTCACAATTAAAATTCACTCTCTTCAATGCACATAAGGCTTTATGCTCTAATTCAACTTGAAGATGACAGGCTTTCCGAAATACCAACTTGCATAGAGAAATTCCAATGGGAGATTTGAACGCTGTTCGATAGGCCCAGAGGGCGTCATCAAGCTTGCTAGACCAATCAGTGCGGTGAACATGCATTGTTTTGGCTAGAATACTTTTTATCTCCTCTTAGATACTTTAACTTGCTTGCTAGATTGTCGATGGTACGGTGTTGAGACTTTGTGTTTCACCCCATACTTAGACAATAATGCTTCAAATTGGCCATTGCAAAAGTGAGAACCGCCATCACTTGTAATGGCTCTTGGTGGGCCAAACCTCATGAAAATATTTTTTTGAGGACCTTTGTGATACTTCACCCTTCATTGTTTTGCAATGCTATTGCTTCCACCCATTTGGACACATAGTCGACTGCAACCTGAATGTATTTGGTTCCAAAAGAGATAGGAAAAGGGCCCATGAAATAAATTCCCGAAACATCAAACAACTCAATCTCAAGAATTTGTGATAATGGTAGCTCATGTCGCCTTGAAACACTCCCTTGCATTTGACATTGCACGCAACACCTACAAATGGCATTGAGCATCTTTGAACATTATGGGCTAAAAGTAACCGCATTGCAAAAAATGTATGCCTCTATGATGACCACCCACTGGTGAAGCATCACAAGCTTCAAGTATTTCGTGCATCTCAATCTTAGGTACACAATGCCGGAAAACATTATCCACACACTCCCTAAAAAGGAAACGATCATCCCATATATACCTCTTCACATCAAATAAAAACTTCCTCTTTTGATGACTATTCAAACCTTCAGGTAAGAACCCAAATACAATGAAATTGGCGTAATCGGCGTACCAAGGGACTAAAGTTTGAGAATTAAACATTAGCGATTCATCTAGGAAAGCATCATTGGTATCTCTTCCTTCAATAGTTGTAGCATCAGCCTCAAGCATTGATAGGTGATTGATTACTTGGTTTTCACACCCCTTTCTATCTCTTACCTCAAAATCAAACTCTTGGAGGAGAAGTACCCACAAGATGAGTCTAGGATTTGCTTCTTTCTTTGCCATCAGGTATCTCATAGTAGCATGATCTGTATGCACAACCACCGTGGTACCTGACAAATATGCTCAAATTTTTTTAAACCCATACACAACAACCAACAAATCTTGTTCCGTGACAGTGTAGTTCTTTTGAGCACAATTTAAGGATTTTCTAGCATAATAGATGGGGTGAAAGAACTTGTTCTTCAACTTCCCAAGCACAACCCCTAGTTCCAATCCACTAGAATCACACATCATTTCGAAAGGAAGAGTCCAATCGGGAGCTATTTTGATTGGAGCTGAAAAAAGTTTCTCTTTCTAGCTCACAAAAGCTTTCAAACAAGCAACATCAAACTCAAAAACACTCTCCTTTTCAAGCAGCCTGCACAATAGAATATCAATTTTGCAGAAGTCTTTGATGAACTGCCTATGAAACCCAGCATGGCCAATAAAACTTCATACTCCCTTCACTGAAATTGGAGGAGGTAGCTTGTCAATCAATTGGATTTTGGCCTGATCGACTTCAATACCTCTCCATAAATTTTATGCCCAAGCACAATACCTTCCTTAAGCATAAAGTAGAATTTCTCCCAATTAAGGACTAAGATGGAATCCATACATCTTTGAAGTGCCATTTCTAAATGCTTCAAGCACTCTTCAAATGAATCCCCATCAACCGAAAAATCACCCATGAAGACCTCCATCGAGTCTTCTATCATATCGTCAAGTATTGATAGCATAAACCTTTGGAGTGTGGCTGGTGCATTACACAAACCAAATGGCATTCACTTGAAAGCAAAAGTCACATAGGGGCAAGTAAAGGTTGTTTTCTCTTGATCTTCCGGTGCTATAGAAATTTGATTGAACCCGGAATAACCATTGAGAAAGCAATACAATCCCTTACCTGCAAGCGTATCAAGCATCTGATTAATAAAGGGCATGGAGAAATGGTCCTTCTCGGTCCATAAGTTTAATTTTCCGTAATCCATACACACTCGCCACCCGATCACGGGAAAAATATCAACAAGTTTATCCTTCTCATTCAGAACCACCATTATACCACCCTTCATAGGTACGCATTGGACCGGGCTCACCCATTGACTATCCACAATTGGGAAAATAACTCCCACTTCCAATCATTTGATGATCTCCTCTTTCACAACTTCTTACATTGGAGGATTTAACCTCCTTTGGTGCTCAATGCTTTACTTGCAACCATGAATCAAGTTTATCTTGTGAGTGTAAACACCTGGAGAGATCCCCACTATTTCGAAAATAGACCACCTTTTCAAAAATTTGATTAACAACTCGACTTCTATTTTTCAAGATCACTAGAAATTATAATCGGTAATGTGTTGTTTTCCCCCAAGAAAATGTATTTGAGATGAGGGAGAGTTCTTTCAAATCTAAATTCAGTGGTTCAACTATAGATGGTCTAGCCGGTGGTGCTTCACGACTAGAAAAGTCAAGATTCAACTTCTTTGGGAAAGCAATGTGTGAGCCTACACAAACAAGAGCATCCAAAATTTCATCATAGTCGCTTATTTCAGCTTGATCAGAATTGAGTAGCACAGCTGCTAATGACTCCCAATAATATGCAGCCTTCCAAATATTTGCAACCGCTTCATCGATCTGATACAATTGAGACACAACATGCATATTATTAGGATACTTCATCGATTTGTGAATATTGAAGCTAACTACCTCATCATAGACTCAGAATTTCAGTTCACCACCTACCACATCAACTAAAGCTTTGCCCGTGGCCAAGAATGGTCTCCCAAGAATAATCGGCATATCAATATAAATCTCACAATCCATCACTACAAAATTAGTGGGGAACACAAAACTTGTCCACCTTTATTAAAACGTTATAGACCACACCAACTGGCCTCTTTATTGAATGGTTGCCCATCAAGAGTCTCATATTTGTTGGTTTTTGTTCATCGAGCCCAAGCTTGTGAAAGATCATCAATGGTATCAAATTAATGCTCGCACCAAGATCACATAAGTATTTGGCAAATGTGCATACACCAATGGTACATAGAATTGTGAAGGGTCCCGAATAATTTTTCTTGGGACAACATTCTTTGTCATCACAACACCACAAGTGTGTGGCATTTCAATTATTTCACAATTTGTAATTCTCTTTTTTGTCAAAAATTCTTTCATACATTTGGCATAACCCAGCGTCTTGGTCAATGCATCCACCAAAGAAATATTTACTTTTAATTTTTTTACTATTCCCAAAAGGTTTTTAAACTTTGCATTATAATCCTTCTTCAATTATTGCGGAAAAGGAGGATTTATCTTTCTTTTGGGAAGTGTGGTTGGGGCTGCAACATCACCATCCCTTGCATTTAGCTTGGGATCACCTGCAACCTCTTTTGGTTGGGCTTTGACTTTATCTTTAGGAGGTTCATTATCGGCAACCACCCTTTAAGCATCTAGATTATCGAGCCTTGTTCTTTCTTGCAAAGTCTTCCCACTTCGGGTTACTATGGCTGACACTTGACTAGCATTCATTTGATTGTAAGTCACAAGAGGCACAAAGTCTTCATTAGGCTTTGAATGTACAAGGCCAGTCAGGTGACCTATCTTTTCTTCAAGTTCTTTAATGGAGGATGAGTGCGAGATCACGGTAGTGGATAATGCTGAAACATCACTCTTCATATCTTGCAAAATAAAATTGAACTCTCTTCCTCTTTTTCAAGAATTTTATTTAACAAATCCTTCGTTGGATTGCTCATCGGGTTTGCGAATCTTGAAGAGATGTATACTTGCCATTTCCGTCTCCATTTCCATACCAACTTCTTTCACCATTTTTAGTCAAACATTGATTTTTTGCAATAATTAGATAGTTTAACCAAAAACCCTCAAATTTGTCACCCCTCGAATAGAATCTCTCCTCATACATCTTCTGGGACACATCATTCATTGAATTCACACTTCTTTTCATAACATGATCGGATAACACATCAAGTCGAGTAGTGAATTTTGCAATGCTTTTATTACGCTCTTGATTCTTCTCCTCTTACTCCTTAAGCACTCCTAAATATGGAAGTGACACATGATCATCACTATTGTACCAAGCTTGGTATTAGTCATCGCATCAAGAAATCTTGATGCCACCGCAAATGGTTGCTTAACTATGCCTTCTTGAACAAGGTGATCAACCAACCCTTTACCCACAACATCGAGACTTTGGTTGAAGTATTGCAACAACAGTGTATCAGGAAAACCATGGTCCAGGCATCATAGTAATACCCTTTTAAAACATAGCCACGTTTCATTTATGGGTTCTCAATTCACTCTTTTGAAATATTGAATATCCTTCCTCAATTCTATCACTTTAGATGGAGAAAAGAATCTCTCAAAGAAGCCATCCATCATTTCTTTCCATGAGGTTATAGAATTCGGTGGCAGCTCAATCAACCACCGAGTAGCATCACCCATCAAAGAGAATGGAAACAACCTCAATCGCATTGACTCTATGGAGATTCTCTCAACTTCAAAATGTACACCTATATTTACAAACTTCTAGAGGTGGTCATTAGGATAATCATTCTCAAAGCCTCAGAATAATCCCCTTATTTAAATTAGCTGCAACATCTTTTGGTTACCGTAAATGAAGTATCCTTTGGAACATGGGGTAACCTAATTGCTCTAATTTTTTCGATGACGTTGGAGTTTATTTCATCAAATTTTTTAACTTCATTGTATTGCCCATGGCGACTAGAATTGTCACCACTATTTTCATTCATTATTTTACCTACTAAAAGGAACACAACAACAAAACTAAACGTAAGTCTGCTCGACTACAAGTAGATGTACACAAATTAATTTACAAATTGAATTCTTAGCTACTACTCTCCGATAGTGGTGCGAGTTTTGATAATGCTCAAACCATTCTCTCAAAACAATTCCAAAGAGTGAGCGATCGTTGTCAATAAAAATTACCCAAATAGGAGTCGGGGTCAAATCTCACAATGAGTAGTGTGAGGTTAAGTATTCAAGAAGTGAATTAAGATGTAAATAGTCTAATGTAGCAACGAGGTCATTGGGTGGATCATTCCAGCAAAATTATCGTATAATTTCAATATCAATTATGAACAACAAACTTAGTAAAATAGAGTTTAGACAATAGTGATTAAATCTAGGGGTGTAGGGGTGTGTATTGATGCCAATTAGGGATATAATTACATTGCTCAGTATATTACTTAACAACCATGGATAAGCTAGGTCATCTTCAATAATGCTAATCTTCTGTCGATCTCATAGCGTTAGTTCATAAAATCTCTTTTCGGTCTCATTTATGTGATATACTTACCAACCCAATACCTTGCTTTAACAACTAGATTTATCTAGATTGCAAACATTGAGACTATTAATCACTCCTATTGGACTCTTTCAAGCACCAATTAGAGATCTAAGATAGGATTAAGTTGGTCACCTTAACCCTTAAATTAATCACCTGCTAATTGCCTATATCCAAGGTAAACAATAAGAAAACCGAGCAATACAACATACCCACTAATTTAAAATAACACCCAACCCCATAATTATACCCCTAGAGATTGGGGTTTTAGCCATCCATCACAAAAAATGCGAGATTATACCTTTCATAATAGCAGCCACGGATGTGATGAGATTCAAAAATTAAAATCAACACCCACTTTGATTTCACTCAATTATTTTCTATTATAAAGGTGATACCAAATACCCAATTTAAGAACAATACCTAAGAGTTTCTCTCTCTAAGATTTCTAAGAGTAAAAGCTATTGAAAGATAGATAGATCCACTTTCTCTCTCTTCCCAACTATTTATACTTTCCAAAATGATTATTTTGTATCCAATTCAGTGACATTAGTCGGGCTCACCAAACAAATTCGGTGAATCACCTTTCTTGTCGTCCAACTTTCCCTTTACTAGATCCAGGCTTCAGGTGTTTGAATCTTAGTCAGCGAACTCGATGGAACACACCTTTCACGTTTGGTGAATCACCGAATTTCACCGTTGTTCACTGATAACGCTCAACTAGATCTATCACGATTCAAGATATAGGCGGTCGCTAGCAATAAAAACCCAACGAAGAGTTGGGGTCGATCCCACGAGGAATGGAACTGAGTATAGAATTTAAGTATGAAGTATTACAGTGATCAAACTTTTTGTAGATTGGAAATAAATCGATGCATAATGTAAATCGTCAAAGTTTCAATTATCAAATCAGAGGAGTTTTAAATGATTGATTGCAACAAACACGAATTTAAAAGGGATTTAATGAGAATATGGAACCTTAGGGATGTGTGAGTATTCAACTATTAATTTCACTAAATGGGTCATTACGAATTGCTTAAGAATGCTGAATGAGAATGGTTAGGCAAGATTACAACTATGATAGCTATTTCCCAACCAGCTACCATGCTTTTAATTGGGTTTTATCAAACCCCAATAGGCTATACAAAACGAACACAATCTTGTACCTTAATTAAACCTACTTTAACAAGCTGAGTAGTACAAGTAAGAACTCATACAATTATCAGTTTCTAATTCCACTCAAATGCATCTTATACAATCATACAAAGAGATATAGACTAGAATTGAATTTGCAACTTCAATTCATCAGATGAAAACATGAATTATCAACTGAACCCATTCTAATTCAATATTTAATACAACAATCCATAAGACCCATAAGCTAATTAGGTATTTGAACACATAATCACACCCCTAAGGCATTGGGGTTTTAGCCAATCATAGTGATGCTTAAGAGATAGTTACCAAAAACATTAGCCATTGATTTCCCAAGTCTTCAAACAGCAAATACAATCAACTAAAATTATACCCAATATCCAATTCAAAAGAAATCACAAAGAATAGTTCACAAAATCGCTGTACAATGTACTTTCTAAGTTCGAGTTCTAGTTCTTCCCTACATCACTCTCTCCTCAATTCAATTCAAATATTTCTATTTATACTTTCCCAAAAACTCCACACGATTAGAATTTCAGGGTCATTCAGCAGAGTAAGTCAGGTTCGCCCTTCCACTCGGTGATGCGCCGAGTTGCTTGATCTCGCCTTTTAATTCTTGACTTCAGTACTGATTTCACTCTAGAACTTTAGGCGATGTGCATCGGGCTCGCCGTTCTGATCAGCGACTCGCCGTCTGGTCCCTCATCTTGCCGACATGACTTAGATCTTCTACTTATCTACTGGAACTTTAGGTGAGGCATTCTCCACTCGGCGTGTCACCGAGTTGCCTTTCACGAGCCTCAACCTTCTTGTTCCTTCAATTTTGCAACTTTTCGGCTTCTTTTGCATTATATTGTCCTTGCCTCATTCCAAAGCCTTTCATGCTTCACACAAATGATTTAACATTAGTTATAGGTGCAAAATGGGTATTAAGGACACTAATTTGTCACAAACAAAGCTATAAATGAGTCAAAATCACCAAATCATCAACACCCCCAACTTAAACTTTTTGCTTGTCCTCAAGTAAAACAAGAGATCAATGAAATCAATACGGATGTCTACAAGCAGTGCTGCTTAAGAACTCACATGAAAGTGCACACAAGGATTAGTCTAATATACAAGGATCAAATGTACACCAAAAGCATAAAATTCTGACTAGCTATCATCAGTTAAAGTCTATGCTCACAAGTGCTTACCTACAACGCAAACTTATGCCCACAAAGATATTTGAATGCCCTTACATCAAAAAGGATTCCACTCTCTTGCCCAAATTCAATTTAAGATAAATATTTCGGAATTAATACAACACTCACACTCTCAAAAGAGAAAGAGCTTGCACAACTTTGCCCATAGGCTTGCCCGAGTTTTCCATCTAACCATCACAAGATTCATGTAAGATCACAAAGGATTTTAGAGGCTTGTAACGGGGTTGGGGTTCAAAGTATGATCATTTTTGGTTTAGTGGGCTCAACCTTCATGAAGCATGATTTACATTTTTCTTCTCCTTCCCTTTCGTTCAAACATTTCAATTTCACAACTGATCCTTTATCACTTAGCAGTACATAAATCATTTCTATGAACACCCATTTTTATTTTCACCTCCATGCACAATGGTACTATCTTATTCAAATCTTTTTCTTTCTTTTCTTTTCAGCTTTTTCTCTTTTGTTTCTCTTCTTTTTTATATGGAGTGGTTCCATCTTTCACAAACAGCCTTTAAAAAGGATCAAGCTCACAAACCTGTAGCTCAAATTTTCTCTTCATTCTCACCACACCCCCAACTTAGGCTTTTGGCCTAAGTTGGCTATTCAAACTAACCAATACTTCGCGAAGGTTTAGGTGGGAGAGACATGGCATTCCAATAAATAGCTAAGGTTCTTGTATTTGTGTTTTAATCAAGGAGAAGGATAGGGTCAAATGGTGCAAAGCAAGGTTCACACACTCACAAGGTAGCCAACAAAAGTTTAGCAATTAGGTTCACCCTCAAAATATTCACGCCTAAGATCATTTTCCCACATTCACTAATGCTTAGCCAAACGGACTACCAGGGCAAGTTCTAGGCATCATCATACACACTTTTCAAGTAAAGCTCACCACACATGGCATTCAAACAAAATTGCTGATCACAACTCTAGGAGTCAAGCTTGCATCAATGGTCATTGCAAGACTCACCATCGACAATTCGCTAGTCACAACGAGAGGCTACGGGTTTACACAAGACTATGCAACTCCAATTTACCTCGTTGGATGCACACCAACATATTGTTCAATCAAGAGCACTATTCAAGTCATTGATATTGAACACAATCGACAATCAAAAGTACAAGAGAACTGCAATCATTCATTCAGCGCAAAATTGACAATGACAAGTAAAGAGAGATATCGCTAGAACTCAAAACCATTTCATTCGATTAGAGAAATATCCAAAATATCAATCAAAGGAAAAATAATTAAAATAACATCCAAAATAGCAATCAATGGAAAAGCACCACCCCACCAAAGAGACAAAGCAGTTTCCTCAATGCGAAATAACTAAATAAACATACAAACTGAAAAAAAGTAAAGGAAGTGCAATAGAAAGTCCCCTGTCCCGCTATGCCGGGGGTGTGTCCTCAGCCTGGGTATCAGTACCCAGTGCACTCTCCTCGGTCTATCAGGTCCCACTCGACCCAATCATCGATGTCTCCCGGAGAGATTCAACAGTGGCAGCTCGAACCAAATCACCCTCCAGGTCCTCGAGATCTGCATACACCTCTTGATCCCGCATAGCAAAGTCCTCCTCATATGTCTCAGGTGCATCAGACACACCCTAATCATACGCGGTTGGAGCAATACCGGTGGTGGTAGGTGGAGGAACATCGGCACTCTACCCTCAAGTAGATCCACACTACTCCAAAGCATGGTAATGTCTGTGGACTTCAGCTCGGCCACATCTCTCCTAAGACTAGTGATATCAGAGCAGATGGCCGTCAGCTCTGTGGAGCTACCCTCTCGCTGCTCACATACCTCGACTCTAGAAGTGAGAGCTGCCAAAACATCTCCATGAGCTGTAATAAGTCGGCACTGATAAGCCAACTCCATGCGAATAGGGTCAAGGGCGGCAGCTAAAGCTCTCTCGATCATGCCTGGGACAGCTGCCTCAACCCGAGAAGCTCTAACATCTGCTGAATGTGCAAGATGTCCCATCTTGATAATTATGGTCTGAGTCAAAGGCCAGGTGCCAACGGCTGAAACTGGGGCAGTGGCAGAAGAGGGGCCCGGTGCAGGGGCAGAAGTGGCAGGAGCATCCGAAACAGGCGTACCTAACGGCTCAACTGCAGAAGTGGGAGAACCCGTCTCCTTGGCCTCAACAACACAGCTAGAGACGTATCAACTGGGGGCCTCCTCCTCCTATCTGCCTCATCATTTTAGTATTTGGCCTCAATCCTCCGGATGTCGTAGGACGAGGTCGAAGTGACCTCAACATCCGTCTTTCTGTCGAACAGAAAGCCAACATGTTCACACAGCTCACTGATCAAGATCAGAAATGGGAGGGAGGTATGCTGCTGCTTGGCTCATATCAACATCTCACACTCAATAATCGTACCCAGATTCAGCAGCTGCCGATCAATAATACACCCTATGAGAGCTGCCTTCTGATGCCAACGAATCAACTCATTCTTTGAAGGCATGAGTGTACTACTCAAGAACCCAAACCAGTACCGGGCCAAAATATTGAGGTCCTTCCTCTCGATGATGGCCCTAGCATCTAATAATCAGGGGAAGGCAACACTTATTAACGGTGCCAACCACCCCTCTAGTGTCTCCAAACTCCCCTTTAGCTTATCGGCCAAAGAGTGTCTATACCTATACGTGCAACCTAGAACTTCATTAATCTCAGTCTTGCTGCACTTGACCTTTTTACCCCGTACCATGACAAAATCCACGGGCTTCATAGATTGCGCCAATTTCTTGACCCTTAGGACTAAATTTGAGTAGGCAGCATAGAATTCCCGAACTCATGTAGGTACGTACGGGATCTGGGCTATGAAAAAATCTGGAACTTGTGCACATGAATTGTCTCCCATAACAAGGGGTATTTGTCTACCACCCCATCGATAGACAATTTCTTCTCCTCTAGGATTTTCGTGCATCCTCGGCTTTTAATCTGTTCATCAACCTTGGAAGCTGAGCCGGGGCTGGAGTTGGAGCTGGAGCAGTAGGAGCAGGTGTAGAAGCTGTTGGAGGCTCAGGTTTCGAAGATGAAGTGGTGACCCTAGCTAGTGTGTCATGTAAGTTCTTGGACTGCAATTCGGCATGGGAGGTGAACTGTGTAGATAACTCCTCACTCTCTAAGGAGGTCTCCTCAATGATTTGCTGCTTGCCCTTACCCTTTGAATGGGCCGTGGGTTGTTTCGGTTGACGTGGTCGATCAACCTCTGAGGCAATTTCTATGCCTTTAGCCTTCTTCTTGGGAGGTTTGTGGGCTACAACTTTATGGTGAGGCATATCTTTCAAACAAAATAAGCAAGCACGAAGATCGATTAAAATGGAATAGAAAAGAATCAACCAAAAAAAATGCAGGACTCGCCAAACCTATCGGTGAGTCACCTAATATATTGGGCGAGCAAAAAGAGGCATCACCGAAAGTAACAGATTCAGTTTAGGCAAAATGCAACCAAAAAGGGCAATGAAATCGACACTCGACGCGTCGCCGAGTTCATCGGCGAGCAAAGGGGGGCTCACCGAATGTTACAGACCACACAGGCCACAAAACAATTGACAAAGGGCGATGGGGAATGCAATGGGCGAGTCGCCGAGCAGAATGACAAGCCTGACTTAGCTCACCGAACCAACTTGAAACATCACCCTTCACATAATTGTATGATTTTCAACGAACAGCCCAACACGCAATAATTAAAGCTCATTTAGCAACAACTAAACCAGACCCATGCCCAATTTCTCCTCGGGGTACTCAGACTTCCCCAAAATCAAATCGAAAACAACAAAACAATGATTTGCCCTTAAGAAAGACGTCACTCAATCCATCATTTGTCAAATTCAAGCCATTTGATTGAATTCGGGGCTACTTAGACTTCACCCAACGATTAATCAACAACCCACAAGCATACAATTCAAAAATCCAAATCACAAAGCCCGCAATCACGAAAATTTAGCATTCATAAACTTAAATTAGACCATCAAAGTAAGAAGAAGCAATCAAGGCACACAATCACACACAAAATCAAGTACCCATCTTTTCGCATGTGGAATTAATGATCAATGGCGTACAAAAATTGAAAACCATGAAAACTAACCTCAAAGCTGAGAATTCGATACACAAACTATGAAAATGAGAGGCAGGGACACATCCAAAGCACTCCACCAGCAGCTAACAGCAACAAAATGCAAATAGAAATGTAAGAGTGTGTGGGTTTTGAGGAGACGAGGAAAATTTCAAGTGCGATGAAAATTTGAATTTAAAAAGATTAAAAACCCTTTAGTTCGCGCCCCAAAGGGCGTTGATATTAATGTCACCGTTCCACTCGATGATGTACTGAGTGGTACCTTTTCTCGCTGAAAATTACAGGAAACCAAGCCATCGTGCATGTCCAAAAGGCGAGCTAAATCGGGCTTGCCAATCCACTCGGTGACGCGTCAAATAGTGCATATGCTCGCCTAATTTTCTAGTGTAGCCTGCAACTTAGGCCTTCAATTTCTGATGAATTTAGGCGATCCTAGGGGCAATTGGGCGATGCGCCGAGTGAACCAACCCCTCGCCTAGTTACCATGTCTTGAAATTTTACACTCCAACCTACATACTCAACACACATTATTCAAAATTACTAAAGTAAATCTTGGGTTGCCTCCCAAAAAGTGCCTTATTTAATATCGTGGCACGACGTGGACATGCATTCAAGCATCGTCCAAGTACACCACATCAATCAACCGCACAATGGGAGCCTCTCAAAAGTAGAGTTTCAGCCTTTGCCAATTAACTTTAAATTGTGATCCATTTTCATCTTGAACTTCCATAGTTCCGTTGTCAAGCACACGAATAACCTTAAAAGGGCCTGACCACTTAGACTTGAGCTTACCCGGAAATAGCCGCAAACAAGAATTGTAGAGCAACACACAATCACCCACCCTAAATTCTCGTTGAAGTATCTTGGCATCTTGCCACCTTTTCATTTTCTCCTTATAAAGAGTAGCACTTTAAAAAGCTCGAAGCTGAAATTCTTCCAAAGCATGAAATTGGTCAACCCGACTTTTGGATGCAGCATCCGAGTTCAAATTTATGGCTTTCAAAGCCCAAAAGGCTTTATGCTCGAGTTCCACCAGGAGATGACATGATTTGTCGAACACCAACTGATATGGAGACATACCAATTGGTGTTTTAAAAGTAGTGTGATAAGCCCATAAAACATCATCCAACCTTCGTGACCAATTAGAACGATTTGCATTCACGGTTTTGGCCAAAATTTCTTTAATTTCCTGGTTGGACACTTCGACCTGGCCACTTGTTTGCGGATGGTAAGGGGTGGCAACCTTGTGTTTTAATCCATACTTGCTCAGTAGTGATTCGAACAATCGGTTGCAAAAGTACGAACCCCTATCACTAATAATTTCCCGTGGTGTACCAAACCTTATAAAAATATATCGCTTAAAAAATGTAATGACACTTCTTCCTTCATTTTTGGGTAAACCCACAACTTCTACCCACTTCGACACATAATCAACGACCACTAAGATGTATTTGTTCCAAAAAGAACTCACGAAAGGGCCCATAAAATCAATTCCCCACACATCAAACAATTCAACTTCAAGGATAGGAATAAGGGATAGCTCGTGTCTTTGTGACACTTCTCCTTGCTTCTGACATGAAATACATCTGTGGACAAAAGAATTTTCATTTTGATACATCGTTGGCCAATAATAGACACTTTGCAACACTTTTGCCGCTGTACGTTCCCCACTATAGTGGCCACCAATTGGAGATGTGTGGCATGCAACAAGAATAGCGTCAACTTCGACTTCTGGTACACATTTTCGGAATATATGATCAGCACACTCCCGGAATAGATAGGGTTCATCCCAAAACTACCTTTTTGCATCAAAAAGAAACCTCTTGCATTGATAGAATATCAGCCCATCAGGAATAATTCCACACTCTACATAGTTTGCAAAATCGACTTACCAAGGAATGAAACTTTTAGATACCATCATGACCATCTCATCAGGAAAAACATCCTCAATATCATTGTCACCTGACACAATGACACTTGTTTCGAGTCTCGATAAATGATCAACCACCTGATTTTCACATCCTCTCCGATCTCTAACCTCAAAATCAAACTCTTGTAACAACAGCACCCACCGAATTAGTCTCAGTTTAGCATTTTTTTAGCCATTAAATAGTGGATAGCCGCATGGTTAGTGTGCACCACTACCTTAGTTCCCAATAAGTAAGCTCAGAATTTTTCAAAAGCGTACACTACAGCCAATAACTCTTGTTCGGTAACAGTGTAGGTCCTTTGAGCCACATTTAAGGTCTTGCTTGCATAGTATACTGGGTGGAATAACTTGCCTCTACGTTGACCAGGTACATCACCCAAGGTGATGCCACTAGCATAACACATTAACTCGAATGGGCAACCCCAATCCGGGGCAACAATGACCGGAGCCAACACAAGTTTCTCCTTTAGACACTCAAAAGCAATCATACAGGCTTCATCAAACATAAAAACACTGTCATTCTCAAGAAGCTTGCAAAGAGGATGAGCTATCTTAGAGAAATCCTTTATAAACCGTTGGAAGAAATTCACATGTCCTTTAATCGAGATAGGAGGTTGTAATTTGGCTATAACTTCAATCTTTGCTTGATCCACTTGTATACCTTTCCCTGAATTCTTGTGCCCCAAAACAATCCCTCCTTTCACCATGAAATGACACTTCTCCCAACTAAGCGTAAGGTTTGTTTCGATACATCTCTTTAAGACTCAGCCCAAGTGTTCAAGGCATTCTTCAAGTGAGTCCCCAACTACGGAAAAATTATCCATAAAAACCTCCATTGAGTCTTCAACCATATCAACAAAAATAGACAACATACACCTTTGAAATGTTGCCGGTGCATTACACAACCCAAAAGGCATTCGTTTAAATACAAATGTTCCATAGGGACAGGTGAAAGTAGTTTTGTCTTGATCCTCCGGGGCTATGGATATTTGATTGTAACCGGCGTAACCATCAAGGAAGCAATACCATCCATGCCCCGCCAATCTATCAAGCATTTGGTCCATAAAGGGCATTTGAAAATGATCTTTCTTAGTTGCTGAATTAAGATTTCTATAGTCCATGCACACATGCCAACCGGTAACTAGCTGCATTGGCACAAGTGCACCTTTCTCGTTCGGGACCACGGTCATACAACCCTTCTTTTGGACACATTGAACTGGGCTTACCCACTTGCTATCCGCAATAGGGTAAACCACACCCGCATCTAACCACTTGATGATTTCCTTCTTAACTACTTCTTGCATTTGAGGTTTTAACCTCCTTTGGTGCTCGACACTAGGTTTACAATCAACCTCCAACTGAATCTTGTGCGTGCAAATACCGAGAGGAATCCCCAACATATCAGCAATTGTCAATCCAATAGCTTTGATAAATCTTTTTAACACACTAACAAGTTCTTGTACCTGCCCTTCAAGTAGCTCAGCTGCAATGATTACCGGCAATGTATTGTTAGCCCCCAAAAATACATATCGAAGATGAGAAGGAAGAGTTTTCAATTCAAGCTTCGGAGGTGCTACAATGGATGACTTCGCGGGAGGACTTTCTCTATTTTTCAAATCAATTTCAAGCTTCAAAAAAGTTTTCGAGTAAGAACCTAAACCCGATAAAGCAGCCACCACTTCATCATAATCTTGGATCTCTTCCCCATCATAATTCAAAAACACAGCAACCAAAGATTCACCAATACTAGCAACCGCTTCATCGATCAAATCAATAACAGACACTACATGGATGTCATTGGGTTGTTTCATAGACTTACACATTAAAAGTGACTTCCTCCTCATTAACTCTGAATTTCAAGTAGCCACTCTCCACATCAACCAAAGCTCTTCCGGTAGCCAAGAATGGTCTACCAAGAATAATCGGGATCTCGGCAGCCATCTTACAATCAAGAATAACGAAATCTGCCAAAAAAAGGAACTTGTCAACCTTTAGCAGAATATCTTAAAGAACACCAATAGGTCGCCTAATAGAACGATCCGCCATGAGAAGTCGCATTGTAGTTGACTTAGGCTCACCTAGCTCAAGTTGCTTGAAAATAGCATATGACATCAAGTAATACTAGCTCCCAAATCACACAACGCTTTGGCAAACTTGAACACCCCAATAGTGCAAGGTATCGTGAATGCTCTCGGATCAACCTTTTTAGCAACCACATTTGACATAATAGTGCTGCAACTATGGGATACCTCAACCATTTCAAAGTCCATACTTCTCTTTTTCGTGACCAATTCCTTCATAAACTAAGCATACCCTGGCATTTCTAGTAATGCATTCACCAGCAGAAGATTTATAGAGAGAGACTTAAAAATAGAGAGAAACTTTTGAAATTTCGCATCATCATCTCTCTTCTTCAACCTTTGTGGAAAAGGGGGGTTAATTTTAGGCAACGGCTTTGGAGAAACTGATTTAGACACATCCCCCACCTTAGGCGTGGAGGTTCTACCAAGAACAACATCATTAGTTGAATCAACATATTTGTCGGGGGCATCATTGTTCACACTATCGTCAAGACCCTCATCATTACTCACAATAGGTGAAATTTTGCTCCTTTTAGCCTCCGCAACCTCAACCACCTCACTGCCCGAGACTTTTCCACTTCGAGTTACGATTGCCATACATTGAGCATTCTCATTCTTCAGGTTAGCCAATGTGTCACTAGGAAGACCACCATTTGGTCTTAGATGCAATTGAGTGGATAATAGAACCATTTGTGATTCAAGATGTTTAATAGAAGCAGAGTGAGAAGTCATTGTTTGATTTAGAGAGGAGAAATCAGCCCTCATGTCTTTGAGTACTTTTTCTGAACCTTCCACCTTGTGAAAAATACGAGAAAGCATATCTTCAGTTCTAAAACATTCTGGATGAGCCTTTGGTTTGGTAATTTTTGGACAATCATGTGGAGGCACATACCGATCTCATTCACCAGCTCTCCAATTTACACCTCGATCACCCCACTCCCGGTTGTCTCTCCAACCAGCACGTTGTTCCTTGGTCCAACCTTGATTCTCACCTGGCCTTTGATAGCTCGGACGAGAACCCACCATCTGATTTGCCATAAATTGAATTTTCTCGTTGTACATAGTTTCAAATGTAGCATCATCCGGGCTCGTACCTACTGCATTATTGGCATTGGAACCTGTACCCATAAAATGTTTTATCAGTAAATCCATCTGGTTCATTATCTTTGCCATGTTCGCATCAGGTTCCTAATCTTTTTCAATTTGCTCCTTGGTCATTACAACCATAAGAGGGGATACTTGATCCTCTCTTGTGTGCCACGCCTAGTTGATTTTGGTCATATCATCAAGCAATGCTAACGCAATAGGAAACGGTTGTCTCATGATTCCACCTTAAATTAAAGATCAGCGATAGACTTGTTTACCTAATAAAGGCTACAATAGAAGTATTGCAATAGCACATTTCAGGTAAGCCATGAGTAGGACATCGTAGAACGAGCTTTTGGAATTTGAGCCATGTCACATGGATTGGTTCACCATCAAGTCTCTTGAAATTCTAAATACCATCTCTCAACTTCACCATCTTCGAAGGGGGAAAAAATCATTCAAGGAATGCTTTTGTCAGTTCCGCCGAAGAAGTAATTGAGTCTCTTGGTAGTTCAGCCAACCTCTTTGTTGCCTCCCCAGTTAGTGAGAAAGGAAACAGCCGAAGTCGAATCGACTCTTGAGAGATGTTCTTGAATGTGAAAGGGCTGCACACATCCAAAAGGTTCTGAATATGCTAATGGGGGTCCTCATGAGCAAGTCCTCCAAAGAAGCCTTTGATTTGCAACAGCTGAAGCATGGTTCCGGTCACATGAAATATGGCATTACCCACAGTAGGGGGCAAGCGTATAGCCCCAACACTTCCAACTTGAGCTACATTGAAGTCATTCAGATTACCAACGTCCTCATTCACATGACACATATCATCATTATGACCAACAACACTATCAGCGTCGCTCATGTTGTCACCTGTTGAAAATAAACAACAAAAAGACTTATAAGTAAATTCGACTACAATCAAACTAACTCAGTAAAATACGTCGATATAAGAATTCTAAATGCCATTCCCCGGCAACGGTGTTATTTTTGATAACGCTCAACTACACCTATCACGATTCAAGATTTAGGCAGTCGCTAGCAATAAAAACCTAACGAAGAGTTGGGGTGGATCCCACGAGGAATGGAACTGAGTATAGAATTTAAATATGAAGTATTACAGTGATCTAGCTTTTTGTAGATGTAAGCAAATAAATCGATGCATAATGTAAATCGTCAAAGTTTCAATTATCAAATCAGAGGAGTTTTATATGATTAATTGCAACAAAAATGAATTAAATAGGGATTTAATGAGAATATGGAACCTTAGGGATGTGTGAGTGTTCAACTATCAATTTCACTATATGAGTCATTACGAATTGCTTAAGAATGCTGAATCATAATGGGTAGGCAAGATTACAACTATGATAGCTATTTCACAACCAACTACCACGCTTTCAATTGGGTTTTATCAAACCCCAACAGGCGATACAAAAAGAACACAATCTTGTACGTTAATTAAAGCCACTTTAACAAGCTGAGTAGTACAAGTAAGAACTCATACAATTATCAGTTTCTAATTCCATTCAAATGCATCTTCTACAAGCATACAAAGAGATACATACTAGAATTTAATTTGCAACTTCAATTCATAAGATTAAAACATGAATTATCAACTAAACCCATTCTAATTCAACATTTAATTCAGCAATCCATAAGACCCATAGGCTAATTAGGTATTTGAACACATAATCACACCCCTAAGGCATTGGGGTTTTAGCCAATCACAGTGATGATGAAGAGATCGTTACGAAAAACATTATCCATTAATTTTCCAAGTCTTCAAACAGAAAATACAATCAACTAAAATTATAACCAATATCAAATTCCAAAGAAATCACAAAGAATAGTTCACAAAATCCCTCAAAGTGCAATGCACTTTCTACGTTCGAGTTCTGGTTCTTCTCTCCATCACTCTCTCCTCAATTCAATTCAAATATTTCTATTTATACTTTCCCAAAAACTCCACATGATTTGAATTCCAGGGTCATTCGGTAGTGTAAGTCGGGCTCGCCCTTCCACTCGGCGATGCGCCGAGTTGCTTGATCTCACCTTTTAATTCTTGACTTCAGTACTAATTTCATTCTAGAACTTTAGGCGATGTGCATCAGGCTCGCCGTTTTGATCGGTGACTCGCCGTCTGGTCCCTCATCTCGCCGACTTGACTTAGATCTCCTATTTATCTAGTGGAACTTTAGGCTAGGCATTGTCCTCTCGGCGTGTCGCCGAGTTGCCTTTGGCGAGCCTCAGCCTTCTTGTTCCTTCAATTTTGCAACTTTTCAGCTTCTTTTTGCATTATATTGTCCTTGCCTCATTCCAAAGCCTTTCATGCTGCACACAAATGATTTAACATTAGTTATAGGTGTAAAATAGGCATTAAGGACACTAATTTGGCACAAACGAAGCTATAAATGAGTCAAAACCACCGACACATCATTCACCTCTTGAGCCTTGACTTTTCTTTTGAGTATTGTCACATTCGGTGATGGGAAACTGCTTCGCAATTTTCACTCGGCAGATCATCGATGCATCTTTTCGTTGCCCTTTAATTTTAACACTTTGACCTCACCTTTGTACTTTTCAGCGATGTTCAGCTTTTTAGGCAATTCACCCTTTGCATTAGGCTTTTATTAGGTTGGGATTTTGTAATCTTTTTCAAAGTTGTGGCCTTTCTTCCAATCATTCATCCTTGCCTTGCCACTCAGCCTTCAGAGTTGCAAATCATTAAAATGTCATTAGAATGGGAAAAAATTAGGTATTAAGACATCAATTGTTGAGCTAATTAGGCCTCAAATGAGTGTTAAATTACGACTCATCACTCATCAACCCCAAATGTGTTGGGGATAGACTTATGCTTTGTTGAGTTATTACAATGCTTTCCAAACCTTTTATTGCTGTTGGAACTCATATTAGAGTGAACCTAGAAAAGATTGGACAAATCAAATGAAGAAGGAAAAGTGAGAGTGGAACTTGTTTATCTCACTACTTTGACTTTTATAACTTTTTGGGTGCTACTTAAGAATGTTAGTTCATATGACGATAAATAGTAACAAATTTGTAAATTTAAAGCTAGTGTTTTGTGTACACTACATTTACATAATAGGAATACTTATTATATGTATATGACAAGCAAAAAGGGAAATAATATGTAAAATATATTATAAAGGACTACCACAAAAGTAATATCCATATTTTTTACTTATTTTACATTTTAGGTTAGATAAATGTATGGATAAGAGTTTATGAAATCATCCATATCCTTATCTGATTTACCTTTTTAGGTACGATAAATTAAAGGAAAAGAGTTTATGAAATCATCCATATCTTCATCTAGTTACCCTTTATAGGGTAGATAAATTAAAGGATAAGAGTTTATAAAATTATTCACATTCTTATTTATTTTACCTTTTTAGATTAGATAAATGAAAGGATAAAAGTTTATGAAATCGTTCATTTCCTTATCTAATTAGTTTATGAAATCATCAATATCATTAGCTGATTTACCATTTAAGGTTAGATAAATTAAAGGCAAAGAGTTTATAAAATCATCCACAACCTTAATTCATTTACCTTTTTAGGTTAGATAAAGTTAAGTATAAGATTTAATGAGAGGTCTCATTATATATCAACTTCCATCATTTGAGAAACTTTTCATATTATTTTCTACTAGCATATAAAGTTTTGTATAATATATTTTCTTCCTACCAAACACCCCTAAATATGAATATTAATAATAAGTATGGGTTAAACAAAAAATCTTATTAGTTATAGATCATATTGGTCGAATGCTTCTGTTATTAAGTTATTTTTCACCTCATGAGCACCCTTGGTGTAGGTCAGTTATAAAAAACTTCCCACTTAGAAATAATATTTTTATATATAATTTTAAAGTTCAAACATATATGATCATGTATATATTCATAGATTTGATGTCACATAACATCATTTTCACATAAGTATCATGTAATGACCTCTAGGTCATTTATGTGTTTATGCCTCGTGTTCGTTGTTTAGAGCATTTCTATAGCAACCCCAAGTTATTTATGACTTGTTGGGATTAATAGTTCGTTCACTTGGTCGTTCCTTTGGTTTTTATGTGAGTTAGTGTTTTGGAGATTTTGAACCTTGAACGGTCAATTTTGATTAAAAATTTAGGAAGATGAACTCAGAATCATATTTTAATGATTTCATCAGCTCCGTATGGGTCATTCATAGAATAGTAGCATGGTTGGCATGACTCTCAAATCTTTCAGTGCAAGTTTGTGTGATTAGGCATTTTCACTTCCAAGTTAAGACCTAAGTTTGACTTTGGTCAACATTCTTGGTAAATGTACTCGGATGAGAATTCTGATAGCACAATTAGCTCCAAAATGTTTTTTTTTGTCTAGAATGACCCTTTATTAGGATACAGAGGCTTCCGAGTTAATTCTGAGCCCCGTTGTAGATTTTTGCTTAAATTGGAGATTGGGTGTGCAACCTATTTTCTGTCAAGACGACCTCCTATAGAAGTTTTGACTAATCCGTTGTGTCTGAAATGTCAAATTGAATCGGTTGGCATATCTCATTTTTGTGCACAAATTTTTTAACTAATCTCAAGCCACTGGGCAGAGCCCGGGGGACTTTGCCATAAATTGTTTGGGCTTGAGTCCTACTGCAGCTACCTTTGTGTCCCTAGGTTGGCTTAAGTGAACGTTGATTTTATGACCAGGGCTCCGCTTACGCAAGACAAGTTAGTCAGGTGGTTATTGCTAAAGAAACCCAGGCTTCACTTTTGTGACTTGGGTTTGCTGAAGCAAGCCTCACTTTTGCGGCCAAAAGCTCGCAAAAGTGAGGACTTACTCTTTGAGTCATGTTGCTTAAGTTACACTAGTGGTCTCTTAAGCAAAGTTCAGGTAGTGTTTTATTTAAATGTTGGACGTGATTTTCAACCTTAGTTGGATAGTCATTTGGTTATTTCTCCTGAATTTGAGCTCTGTTTTAAATGACTCCAAGTCCTGGCTGATCGTAGATGTTGTGGCTACTTGGGTATGTGATTGGAAGCAGTTGGAGAACCCCTATTTGTGGTGAAATTGTAATATTTTATTCTAACTTAAGCCTAGTTGTTGAATAATTGCATGATTGTTGAATTGTATGTTCCCAGCCCTGAATTGTGTTAAATTTTTTAACAAAAGTTTAGGGCATTGCTTAGGAATTCTTAGTGGAGTCAATTATGGAAATTCTAGTGCGAGTCCCACAATTACCACTTTACTCTGTAATTGGTCCATCTCTGTTGTATGTGTTTTTTGTGTCTAAACAACTGTATTGATGTTGTGATCCTATTTTTGATAGCATGGCAGCATTTGGAGGCTGTTCGGAATGGAAAAGCTCCGGCCTTATGATTTGGAGAGCACGTGGTCAACCTAGAGCTAGGCTACAATATCCTTCCTAACTAGATTGAGCTTAAATGCATGAATTTATGAATATTAGAGTTGATTGGGGGTGGGTACCAAGTTATTCCTACTTTTCTTCTTAGAAGCCATGTTTTAAGGTTGACCGATATTGTTTCAGGTTTAGAACAATGCTAGCTGAGGGTATATATATGTTGTTGCATGTAGTACTACTTGTGTTGTTACTTGTTATTTGAAGCATGTTCTGCCTTAGACTAGGATAGGCTAGTGTTGCCTTAGAATTGCGAGCCTTGTAGCTTTGTTTACATCTTTGTTGTCATTCGGACGGACTAGATCCTTGTAGACAAGAATAACATACTTGGGTCTGATAGTATGAGTCTTAGCGTAGGCGCTTTCGTAGCTTTGTAGACTTTCTACCTTCTCTCTATAACTCTATGGCATTGATATGTTATTGGAGGTTGTGTGCTTTCTTGGGATTGGAGAGTTTCAGGCTTGGAGCCTTTAGTGATTCTTTGTGAGTGGACATCGATCCATAGTGGCTTGGATCCTACTTCTGATCCTCTTCGGAGTCGACACACCCCTGGGTCACTCTTGCTAGATACCCCTGGTAGTGGACTGGCTGCATGGGTGGCCTTGATATCTGAGATCCTCTTCGGTGCTCACACGCCCCAAGGTAACTCTTGCTAGCTGGGCTGGGATTGACTTGCTTGGTAGGTGGCCTAGAGTGATTGTCACTCTTACTAGTTGAGCTGGGAGTTGACTTGATATAATAGTTACTAAGGCTAGGAGCTCGGTTTTTTCTTCGTGGTACTCTTTTCTAAGTATACTTAGCTATCATATGTATCTATTAGGCATATGGGGACCGTTCAGGTTTTATTTAAACCTGCGCACAAGTGTACCTTCTAGGCTTATGGATGTCCTGTCAGATTTAGTTTAGTTGTACTAAGATTTACTTTTGGCATACTTATGTGCCTTCTTTCATATCCGCTTTGACCTCTGTTTGTGTCTAGATTCTATCTTTTCAGATTGCTTTTACATTTCTTGCTTAGTTGCCCTATGATGCTTACTGAGTACCTTTTTTTTTTGTACTCATGCTACATTATTTATCTTTTTCATGATGCATGTCCTAGTAGCAGCTACCAGCGGTGATCGTTCGTACCATCTTTTGCTGCTTTGTGGATTGGAGACAAGGGTGAGCACTTGGTGTCTTGGATCTGTCGTTCTCCTTATGTTTATATGTTTAGCTAGTTTTTTTATTTTTGAGACGGCTTGTTGTGGTCCACTTCTGGGACTTGTATGTTCATACTAGACAACTCTCTACTCGTGACTTCCATGTTCTAGGAGGGATTCTATTTTATATAGATTTTTGGTTTGCTTCTGTTTCTGTATTATTTTTATTGCTTAGTGTCTTTTCATTTTAGTTCTACCCCTATGCTCATTACTTATTGTTCTATGTTATGGGTTGGCTTATCTGCTAGTGGGTTTTAGTAGGTTCCATCATGACTCGAGGAATCATGTCATGTCAAGTTTCTATCAAAGCCCCAAGTTCACCGGTCTAAGTTATACAGAGCTAATACCTAGTAGAGTCTTATGGATCAGTGTGGTGACATCCGCATCCTATCTTTGGGAGGCTAAAGAGTGTCTATAGGAATTCTTTTCTTTTGTATGACATTTATGCAGCGTATGTGTTATTGGTTTCTTAAAATCTCACTTGTTTCACTCTTTTCACAGGATGGCTAGTACACACCATGCGGCAGTTTGAGGTAGGGGTACAATACCAACCCCAAATAGAGAGCGGGGTCTGGAGCTAGCAGCAGACCCTATAGCAGCCGAGGTTCCAAATCAGTTGGTGGGATTAGGACCAGCCCAGCCACCACCTGGACCTGCTGTAGCTCCAAATATTTAGGCATCCATTGCTCAGCTTTTGACAGTGCTTGGGGGCATGCAGTAGGCCCCAGCTGCAGCTCCAACACTAGCACCAGCACCTGCACCAACACCAGCTAGGTCAGCATGATCAGCCTGCAGTAGAGGCACCTCGGGCACAGGTTCCACATGGGGTGCCTAGACCCTGATTACAGCAAGAGATATGCTGCTAGTTGAGCAAAAACTACTTGGAGTGTTCCTGAGGCTTTCACCTCTTAGGCTTTCTGAGCCTGTGTGTAAGGATGCCCACAAGGTTTGGATTACTTGTCGGGAATGGCTTTATACTACGAATTTGTGGAGTCGAGAGGATCCCACTTCACAACGTATTAGATAAAGAGGCCAGCCAGATAGTGGTGGCATACATTCATTTAGGCAAGACAAACTAGGTCTCCTCCGATCACTTGGACCAAGTTTTCTGAGCCCTTCTTAGACAGGTTCATCCCTCTCAGCGTCAGAGATCATCTTCAGGATCAGTCTCTATGTTGGAGTAGCGTTCCATGACTGTATTGGATTACAAGGAAAGATTTCACGAACTCTCCTGCTATGCTACTATGATCCTGCCTGTTGAAGTGCAGAGAGTTTGATGTTTTTTTCATGGGTTGAGACTTCAGCTGTGAATGGATACTTAGTCCATGGTTTCCATAGGTCATTCCATTTTTGATGTTGTTGATCACTGCTACACTATTGAGTAACTCCGTCGTGTGGCCCAAGGTCCAGTGACAAGAGAGCTAGATATGAGGGTAGCAATAGTGGGTCCCATTCCAGGTCCAGAGATACAGAGGATAGGACTCGACAACACTTTCTGCATGGTCCGCCCAGTCGTCCTGTTTAGGCCTCAATGCAGACTTCAGAGGGCGATCAGTATAGCCAGACTGAGGTTGGCTCCATTCAATGTCATGGTTCCCAATCTTGTGCTTTTGGACGTGGTGGCTGCTATTCTAGGAGCAGATCATCTCTGGGTTGCGCTGATTTTTGAGAGTTGGATCATTAGGCAAGAGATTGCCCTTACCTAGGCAGATTGCTTAAGCTCCACAGGCTGCTCCACCAGCAGCACCTCCAGCTAGGAGCCAAGGTAAGGATCAGGACCATCATAGTGGAGTGTAGGGTATTTTGTGTGGTCCCCAAGGAGGCAGGTTAGGCAGTAAGACATATGGCCACTGTAGAGGCTAACAAGGGCCATTTCTATGTACCTCCAGCGAGGGCGGAGGCTGAGGCATCGGACGATGTGATCACTGGTACGATTCTTTTATGCCATCAACCCACCTCGGCTTTAATTGACTCGGGCTATACCTATTCTTATGTGTCTGTGTATTATGCTTCTCGTATGTGTATGAGTTCTGAGCCTATGGAAGAGTAGTTGTGTTTGTCTACCCCTGTGGGTGAGTGTCCCGACCCAAGGTTCCCCCTAGATACGACATGGTGCACAAGACCCCGAAACGCCTCATTCAAGCCATTTAGCATACATACATACAAGATCATATAGAATTACGAGTTCTAAAGATAATGACATATCAAAGCTTTTAAGAAAATAGCGGAAGTTTACATCTGATGTCTCAAAGCCAATCTAATATAAGAATGGGAAATAAAGTTTTGGACGTAACCCAATACAATGCCAACATGAAAGAACATAAAAGTAAGAGCAACTAGGCTATGTCCTCAAATGGATGAGGACTCACCAAGTCTTCAACAATCCTTCTACTAAGCTCGAGCCACAAATAGAAGGAGAATCACCAGACACTAAATTAACAAGTTAATGTAGGCAAGAGTATGCGTTAGTACAATTCAGTACCAAGTATGATAGCAATGTACATAAACACTTAAAACATGCTAAAACGGGACATTTTGTGACATACAATGACCAAGTTAAAACATGATAAAGGTTAGAAAACATGAAACATATACCATGGCCAAAGCAAGGTAAACATCTTTAATTTACTTGAGGAACATCATAAAAACACCTTAGTTCTTAGTTGTGGGAAGTAGACTAAACTGACATGTAAGACCATGTGAGCTATAAACATGGAATTCAGTGTCTACCCTACACCGAAAGAGGGTTGTCCTACTTGCCAAGGTAAGACCATAAAGTTTTAGCTTACGTGGATCCACTAGCTAGTGTCTATCATAGACCATCATCCTATGGTGGCACATAGTTTATGGTACATGGGTAATCACCACTTGTCCACTCTGTGCTAAGCATATTTCCCGTGGATTAGATATAGTTCAATTATCATAAATAGACATGGGTGATTGCCTCTTGTCTATGTTAGGCAACATGGGTGACCACCTCTTGTCCCTTCATTATAATAGCTCCTTAAGAACATGGGTAATCGCCTCTTGTTCATTTTAAATTCATAGTGTGAGTATTAAGTGAGAAACCCTTTCACAAATAAACCATAACATCAACATATCATAAACTTTGATACTTCAATCTCAAAGCACCCTTAATTCATCATTAGCTTCATAAGAGACATACATGATTTCATAAATTTCATCTTTACTCAATTTATCATGCGGATAACTTACAATTCATAGAGTCTATAAGTGTTCATAAGAATTCATCTTAAATCATGCAATTCAATGCCAACTAATGCTTAGAAGACCATAAACAAGGCAATTTGATCATAATCGAAGGAATCCACATAATAGAGGAAAATCATAATTTTCATTGAACATATTTATTTTCATAAAAATCATCCTTAGGTCATTCATAACCTCATCATGAAATGTCTTAGTTTAGTGATCACAATTCATGCATAGATTCATAGAGATTTCATATAATTCCTCACTTTATAATTCAACCCATCAACAAAAGCATAACTTCGAAATTTTGGGGAATTGGCATGGGTTGATAGGGATTCATCAAATTTCATGTAATTCAACTCACTTTGTACTTCAAGGTTCATAAATCAATCAATTGAATCAACATTACAAAGAACCCATAACATGGAAGAAAACCCCTAATTCAACTGAGATATTCTAGGTTGAAAATTTGAGATTTTAGGGATTCCATGGAAGAAAGAGCTCCATAGAAGAACACTATCATACATTAGGGTCTCAATTTCTTAAGCAATTGATGAAGAAAAGCTTGATTTCTTGAACCCTAGCTTGCCCTCTTCTTCTTCTTCTTTTCTAGCTTCTAGAGAGAGAATATTTGAGAGAGGAGAATTTTTGGGAAATTTGTAAAGTGATTGAAAAAGGGTAGTTTTAGGATTAGAAGGGTTTATATAGTGTTAAGAGAAGTCATAAACCGACTTAGATTAGTAAATAGGCCATTAGGTGAAAAGACCAAACGACCCCTTTTAAAATAACTGTCGAACCCCTACCTACGGTTGGACCTACGGTTCGTAGGTAGACCTAAAACTCGTCTTGTCCTTCCGTAGGTAGAATCAGAGATTGCCAGTTCTGGACCCTGCAACGACGGGTACCATGTACGGCTCGTACATTGAACGACGGTCGGCCTGGCAATCCATCATTGGGTTCCTCAGACTTGACATTTAGAAAATTTGGTCTTGTCACTTACGGTTCCCACCTACGGGCCGTAAGTCAACCTACAAACCGTAGGTGGCCTCCATCGTTACTTGTAGTAACCCAGAAATCAGGAATTTTTCCACTCTTCCGAATCTGGGGTGTTACATTATCTCCCCCTTGGGAATATTCGTCCTCGAATGAGAATCAAGACGTCATAAGGAGAGTAAGAACAACAGCTAACAACCTAGAATGCAATCACATAAAGCACATATCCGAGGAGGAAAACATCAACTCTAAGCTAAAACATGTTCAATACATTATTTCATGAAGACTTATGCAACTCATACTTGATGCACATAATCATAGATAATTCAATCAAGCTAGCTCATTTTCTCAAAATTAGACTCTTCATGAACATTCATAATCAAGGAATCGTGAAAATAACTAAAACACATGAAACCAAATAAATGAACCACGAGGAACTAGATACCTCAAGCTAGAGTAGGATCGGAAGGAAAGAGATGAGGGTATCGGGACTTCATATCGGCCTCGGCCTCCCAAGTAGCACCCTCAACTAATTGATTCCTCCAAAGAACCTTCACGAAAGCAACTTCCTTATTTCTTAACTTTTGGACTTCCCGGTCTAAAATCTCAACTAGAACTTCTTCATAAGAAAGACTATCCTTTATGAAAAGATTCTCCAATGGCACTATAGATGTCGGATCACCAACACATTTCTTCAACAATGAGACATGGAAAACCGGATGCACCGATGCCAAATCATTAGGCAAGTCAAGTTCATAAGAAACCTTACCAACACGCCTCAAGATTTGGTATGGGCCTACATAACAGGGACGAAGCTACCCTTTCTTCCCAAATCTCATTACACCCTTCATGGGTGAAATTTTCAAGTAAACCCAATCATCAACATCAAATTCTAAATCTCTCCTTCTAACATCAGCATAGGACTTTTTTCGACTTTGAGCCATTTTCAACCTTTCTCTAATAAGTCAAACTTTCTCCATAGCCTCATGTACCAACTCGGGACCTAACAAAGCAACTTCACCAACTTCAAACAAACCTATAGGAGATCTACACCTCCTTCCATAGAGATCCTCAAACGGAGCCATGCCAATCTAGAATGGTAGCTATTATTATAAGCAAATTCAATCAATGGCAAATGATCATCCCAATTACCCTTGAAATCAATTACACAAGCTCTCAACATATCTTCCAAAGATTGGATAGTACGCTCCGCTTGCCCATCGGTTTGAGAATGAAAGCCTGTACTAAGCTTAACACGAGTACCGAGGCCCTTTTGAAAGGACTTCCAAAATTGAGAATTAAATTGTGCACCATGATCAGAGATAATGGATAAAGGCACTCCATGCAACCTAACCATTTCCTTCAAGTACAGCTTAGCATAATCCTCCACTGAATAAGAAGCCTTGACGGGAATGAAATGGGCTAATTTCATCATTCGATCCACAATAACCAAAATCGAATCATATTGTCGCCAAGTGCAAAGTGAACCAACAATAAAGTCCATATTCACATCTTCCTACTTCCAGATAGGAATACTAATATCTTGGGTCAAACCTCTCAGCTTTTGGTGCTGGACTTTCACTTGTTGACAATTAGGACATTTAGCCACAAACTCCGCAATATCCTTCTTCATCCCATTCTACCAATAGATCTCCCACAAATCACGGTACATCTTGGTAGCTCTCGGGTGAATGGAATATTGAGAACTATGGGCTTTCGATAAAATTTGCCCTCTTAAGTCATCTACTTTGAGAACACTCAAACGACCTTGATATCGAAGCACACCATCTCCCTCTTGGGAGAAAGCCTCAACGAACTTTTAGAGCACCGCTTCCTTCAACTCAACCAAATTTGGATCAAGATCTTGTTTAGCCTTCACATCATGCACAAAGGACGTTCAGAACCATTGTGAACCATAACACCACCTTTAGTGAAATCAATCAACTGAACACCCAATCGGGCCAGTCTATGAACATCGCGAACCAATTCTTTCTTACCATCCTCTACATGAGCAACACTGCCCATAGACAACCGACTAAGGGCATCCGCCACCACATTAGCCTTACCGAGGTGATAGAGGACACTTATGTCATAGTCCTTCAATAACTCAAGCCACCTCCTTCGGTGAAGATTTTGGACGTGGTGGCTGCTATTCTAGGAGCAGATCATCTCTGGGTTGCGCTGATTTTTGAGAGTTGGATCATTAGGCAAGAGATTGCCCTTACCTAGGCAGATTGCTTAAGCTCCACAGGCTGCTCCACCAGCAGCACCTCCAGCTAGGAGCCAAGGTAAGGATCAGGACCATCATAGTGGAGTGTAGGGTATTTTGTGTGGTCCCCAAGGAGGCAGGTTAGGCAGTAAGACATATGGCCACTGTAGAGGCTAACAAGGGCCATTTCTATGTACCTCCAGCGAGGGCGGAGGCTGAGGCATCGGACGATGTGATCACTGGTACGATTCTTTTATGCCATCAACCCACCTCGGCTTTAATTGACTCGGGCTATACCTATTCTTATGTGTCTGTGTATTATGCTTCTCGTATGTGTATGAGTTCTGAGCCTATGGAAGAGTAGTTGTGTTTGTCTACCCCTGTGGGTGAGTGTCCCGACCCAAGGTTCCCCCTAGATACGACATGGTGCACAAGACCCCGAAACGCCTCATTCAAGCCATTTAGCATACATACATACAAGATCATATAGAATTACGAGTTCTAAAGATAATGACATATCAAAGCTTTTAAGAAAATAGCGGAAGTTTACATCTGATGTCTCAAAGCCAATCTAATATAAGAATGGGAAATAAAGTTTTGGACGTAACCCAATACAATGCCAACATGAAAGAACATAAAAGTAAGAGCAACTAGGCTATGTCCTCAAATGGATGAGGACTCACCAAGTCTTCAACAATCCTTCTACTAAGCTCGAGCCACAAATAGAAGGAGAATCACCAGACACTAAATTAACAAGTTAATGTAGGCAAGAGTATGCGTTAGTACAATTCAGTACCAAGTATGATAGCAATGTACATAAACACTTAAAACATGCTAAAACGGGACATTTTGTGACATACAATGACCAAGTTAAAACATGATAAAGGTTAGAAAACATGAAACATATACCATGGCCAAAGCAAGGTAAACATCTTTAATTTACTTGAGGAACATCATAAAAACACCTTAGTTCTTAGTTGTGGGAAGTAGACTAAACTGACATGTAAGACCATGTGAGCTATAAACATGGAATTCAGTGTCTACCCTACACCGAAAGAGGGTTGTCCTACTTGCCAAGGTAAGACCATAAAGTTTTAGCTTACGTGGATCCACTAGCTAGTGTCTATCATAGACCATCATCCTATGGTGGCACATAGTTTATGGTACATGGGTAATCACCACTTGTCCACTCTGTGCTAAGCATATTTCCCGTGGATTAGATATAGTTCAATTATCATAAATAGACATGGGTGATTGCCTCTTGTCTATGTTAGGCAACATGGGTGACCACCTCTTGTCCCTTCATTATAATAGCTCCTTAAGAACATGGGTAATCGCCTCTTGTTCATTTTAAATTCATAGTGTGAGTATTAAGTGAGAAACCCTTTCACAAATAAACCATAACATCCACATATCATAAACTTTGATACTTCAATCTCAAAGCACCCTTAATTCATCATTAGCTTCATAAGAGACATACATGATTTCATAAATTTCATCTTTACTCAATTTATCATGCGGATAACTTACAATTCATAGAGTCTATAAGTGTTCATAAGAATTCATCTTAAATCATGCAATTCAATGCCAACTAATGCTTAGAAGACCATAAACAAGGCAATTTGATCATAATCGAAGGAATCCACATAATAGAGGAAAATCATAATTTTCATTGAACATATTTATTTTCATAAAAATCATCCTTAGGTCATTCATAACCTCATCATGAAATGTCTTAGTTTAGTGATCACAATTCATGCATAGATTCATAGAGATTTCATATAATTCCTCACTTTATAATTCAACCCATCAACAAAAGCATAACTTCGAAATTTTGGGGAATTGGCATGGGTTGATAGGGATTCATCAAATTTCATGTAATTCAACTCACTTTGTACTTCAAGGTTCATAAATCAATCAATTGAATCAACATTACAAAGAACCCATAACATGGAAGAAAACCCCTAATTCAACTGAGATATTCTAGGTTGAAAATTTGAGATTTTAGGGATTCCATGGAAGAAAGAGCTCCATAGAAGAACACTATCATACATTAGGGTCTCAATTTCTTAAGCAATTGATGAAGAAAAGCTTGATTTCTTGAACCCTAGCTTGCCCTCTTCTTCTTCTTCTTTTCTAGCTTCTAGAGAGAGAATATTTGAGAGAGGAGAATTTTTGGGAAATTTGTAAAGTGATTGAAAAAGGGTAGTTTTAGGATTAGAAGGGTTTATATAGTGTTAAGAGAAGTCATAAACCGACTTAGATTAGTAAATAGGCCATTAGGTGAAAAGACCAAACGACCCCTTTTAAAATAACTGTCGAACCCCTACCTACGGTTGGACCTACGGTTCGTAGGTAGACCTAAAACTCGTCTTGTCCTTCCGTAGGTAGAATCAGAGATTGCCAGTTCTGGACCCTGCAACGACGGGTACCATGTACGGCTCGTACATTGAACGACGGTCGGCCTGGCAATCCATCATTGGGTTCCTCAGACTTGACATTTAGAAAATTTGGTCTTGTCACTTACGGTTCCCACCTACGGGCCGTAAGTCAACCTACAAACCGTAGGTGGCCTCCATCGTTACTTGTAGTAACCCAGAAATCAGGAATTTTTCCACTCTTCCGAATCTGGGGTGTTACATTATCTCCCCCTTGGGAATATTCGTCCTCGAATGAGAATCAAGACGTCATAAGGAGAGTAAGAACAACAGCTAACAACCTAGAATGCAATCACATAAAGCACATATCCGAGGAGGAAAACATCAACTCTAAGCTAAAACATGTTCAATACATTATTTCATGAAGACTTATGCAACTCATACTTGATGCACATAATCATAGATAATTCAATCAAGCTAGCTCATTTTCTCAAAATTAGACTCTTCATGAACATTCATAATCAAGGAATCGTGAAAATAACTAAAACACATGAAACCAAATAAATGAACCACGAGGAACTAGATACCTCAAGCTAGAGTAGGATCGGAAGGAAAGAGATGAGGGTATCGGGACTTCATATCGGCCTCGGCCTCCCAAGTAGCACCCTCAACTAATTGATTCCTCCAAAGAACCTTCACGAAAGCAACTTCCTTATTTCTTAACTTTTGGACTTCCCGGTCTAAAATCTCAACTAGAACTTCTTCATAAGAAAGACTATCCTTTATGAAAAGATTCTCCAATGGCACTATAGATGTCGGATCACCAACACATTTCTTCAACAATGAGACATGGAAAACCGGATGCACCGATGCCAAATCATTAGGCAAGTCAAGTTCATAAGAAACCTTACCAACACGCCTCAAGATTTGGTATGGGCCTACATAACAGGGACGAAGCTACCCTTTCTTCCCAAATCTCATTACACCCTTCATGGGTGAAATTTTCAAGTAAACCCAATCATCAACATCAAATTCTAAATCTCTCCTTCTAACATCAGCATAGGACTTTTTTCGACTTTGAGCCATTTTCAACCTTTCTCTAATAAGTCAAACTTTCTCCATAGCCTCATGTACCAACTCGGGACCTAACAAAGCAACTTCACCAACTTCAAACAAACCTATAGGAGATCTACACCTCCTTCCATAGAGATCCTCAAACGGAGCCATGCCAATCTAGAATGGTAGCTATTATTATAAGCAAATTCAATCAATGGCAAATGATCATCCCAATTACCCTTGAAATCAATTACACAAGCTCTCAACATATCTTCCAAAGATTGGATAGTACGCTCCGCTTGCCCATCGGTTTGAGAATGAAAGCCTGTACTAAGCTTAACACGAGTACCGAGGCCCTTTTGAAAGGACTTCCAAAATTGAGAATTAAATTGTGCACCATGATCAGAGATAATGGATAAAGGCACTCCATGCAACCTAACCATTTCCTTCAAGTACAGCTTAGCATAATCCTCCACTGAATAAGAAGCCTTGACGGGAATGAAATGGGCTAATTTCATCATTCGATCCACAATAACCAAAATCGAATCATATTGTCGCCAAGTGCAAAGTGAACCAACAATAAAGTCCATATTCACATCTTCCTACTTCCAGATAGGAATACTAATATCTTGGGTCAAACCTCTCAGCTTTTGGTGCTGGACTTTCACTTGTTGACAATTAGGACATTTAGCCACAAACTCCGCAATATCCTTCTTCATCCCATTCTACCAATAGATCTCCCACAAATCACGGTACATCTTGGTAGCTCTCGGGTGAATGGAATATTGAGAACTATGGGCTTTCGATAAAATTTGCCCTCTTAAGTCATCTACTTTGAGAACACTCAAACGACCTTGATATCGAAGCACACCATCTCCCTCTTGGGAGAAAGCCTCAACGAACTTTTAGAGCACCGCTTCCTTCAACTCAACCAAATTTGGATCAAGATCTTGTTTAGCCTTCACATCATGCACAAAGGACGTTCAGAACCATTGTGAACCATAACACCACCTTTAGTGAAATCAATCAACTGAACACCCAATCGGGCCAGTCTATGAACATCGCGAACCAATTCTTTCTTACCATCCTCTACATGAGCAACACTACCCATAGACAACCGACTAAGGGCATCCGCCACCACATTAGCCTTACCGAGGTGATAGAGGACACTTATGTCATAGTCCTTCAATAACTCAAGCCACCTCCTTCGGTGAAGATTTTGATCTTTTTGTTTGAACACTTATTGCAAACTCTTATGGTTGGTAAAAATATCAACATGCACACCATTCAAGTAGTGCCTCCAAATCTTCAAGGCAAACACAACCGCCACTAGTTCTAAGTCATGTGTAGGATAGTTCTTTTCATGAACCTTGATGTACCTTGACGCATAAGCAATAACTTTCCCATTTCGCATAAGAACACATCCTAGCCCAATTTTTGATGCATCACAATAAACCACAAAACCATCGGACTCTTCCGGTAGAGTCAATATCCGAGCCGAAGTGAGTCTATCTTTCAACTCCTGAAAACTCTTCTCACATTCTTCAGACCAAGTGAACTTAACCTTCTTTTGAGTCAAAGACGTCAATGGAGAAGCAATCGAAGAAAACCCTTCAACAAATCCCCTACAATAATCGGCTAAACTCAAGAAACTACGGATATCTGAAAGTGAAAGAGATCTAGGCCAATTTCTAACTGCATTCATCTTTTTAGGATCTACCTCAATACCCTTACCGAAGACAACGTGTCGAAGAAAAGCCACAGACCTTAAACAAAACTCACATTTACTAAACTTCGCAAAGAGTAGATGGTCCTTGAGAATTTGTAATACAATTCTACAATGATCGGCATGCTCACCTTCACTCCTTGAGTAAATCAAAATTTCATCTATGAATACAATCACAAACATGTCAAGATATTGTTTAAACACCCTATTCATCAAATCCATAAACAGCGATAGAACATTTGTCAACCCAAACAACATCACTAGGAATTCATAGTGGCCAAATCTAGTCCGAAAAGTCATTTTCGGAATATCATCTTCTTTCACCCTCAATTGGTGATAACCTGAACGAAGGTCGATCTTAGAGAAGTAACTAGCTCCTTGAAGTTGATCAAACAAGTCATCTATCCTTGGAAGATGATACTTATTTTTAATAGTAACCTTGTTCAATTGGCGGTAGTCAATGCACATACGAAGTGAACCATCTTTCTACCTTACAAACAAGACCGGAGCAGCCCATGGAGAAATACTTGGTCGGATGAAACCCTTATCCAACAAGTCTTTCAATTTCTCTTTTAGTTCCTTAAGTTCCACCGGAGCCATCCTAAATGGAGGAATAGAGATAGGTTGCGTATCCGAAAGAAGATCAATACCGAAGTCTTTTTCCCTTTTGGGAGGAATACCGGGTAGATCATCGAGAAACACTTCCGTGAACTCATTATCAACGAGGACCGACTCAAAAGTAGGGGTTTCGGAAACCACATCCTTCACCCTAACAAGATGGTATAGGCAACCCTTATAAATCAACTTTTTAGCTTTAAGACATGACACAAATTGACCCTTAGGCATAGAATTTGCCCCCTTCCACTCTAAGATAGGCTCATTAGAAAATTTAAACTTGACCATTCGGGTCCTACAATCAATAAAAGCAAACAAGAATGCAACCAATCCATCCCAAGAATAACATCAAAATCTAGCATATCGCGCTCTACAAGAACAACATGAGTGACTCTATGGGATAAGGAGACGGGGCAATTTCTATAGATTCTCCTAGCCACAATGGATTCACCATTCAGAGTAGAGACATGAAAAGTATCTAGCAGCACATCTGGAATAACATCAAACCTCATAGCCAGATATGGCGTCACGCAAGACAAAGTAGCACCGGGATCAAGCAAGGCATAAACATCAAAGTGAAACACTTTCAACATACAGGTAACCTCATCGGGAGAACCCTCTAGCTCAAGGCGAGCTAGAAGAGCATAGAATCGGTTTTCCTTTTGATTTCCACTAGAACCCAATGAATTTTGAGGTTGAGTTCGTCGATGGTTATCTCTTTTATTTTTAGCCACTAAGGGACAATCCCTTTTGTTGTGGTCCATTTACCCTCACACTTTTTCCCACACTTAGCAAAAGTAGTCGACCAATGACCCCCACCATTCCCTCCTTGTGGTCTAGGGTTTGACACCCTATCCTTGTTGGACTTAGGAGGGGCAGTCAAAGAACCTTGACCAGAAGACCTTTGTCAAAATCTAGAACGACCATGTCCATCGGCCCTTAAGTGTGAGAAGTTACCATCACCGATCCGAGCCCTCTTATCCTCTCTAGACCTTTCATTGAGTTTCAACTCTTCTATTTGTTGGGCGTACACCATGAGACGAGAAATATCCATGTCATTGACAAGCATGGCGGTACGACACTCTTTAACCACCATTTCAGACACTTCCAAAACAAATTTACTCATTCTTGCCCTAGGATCGGCAACCATAGTAGGAGCATATCGAGACAATTGTGTGAATTTCAAAGCATACTACTTCACACTCATGTTTTCTTGACGAAGATTGATGAACTCAAGCACCCTTGCCTCCCTCATCTCAAGGGGAAAGAACCTATCAAGAAAAGCAACCTTGAATTTCTCCCAATCAAGAGGACCCGCATCATCTGCCCTCTCACTCTTCCATTGGTTGAACCAAACTTGAGAAACACCCTTAAGTTGATAAGCGGCTAACTCCGACTTTTCTTCCGGCGTCACGCCCATGATCATTAGCACCTTGTACACTTCATCTATGAACTCTTGAGAATCTTCCTCCACCTTAGAACCATGAAATTTTTTAGGGTTCATTCTTGTGAAATCCCTCACCCTTGATGCCGCCGTACCACAATTTTGGTTCACAGGAGCCACAACCTCTGTATTGGCTTTAGCCGTCACGGCTTGAGCCGTCACTTGAAAAGCAGCCCTAAACTCTGCATTGGTCACTTGTTCGGCCAAAGGGTTGGACGGAAATTGAGGAGCTTGAGGAGGAGCTTGTTGATCCACATTCTCTCCCGCATAACTTCTAGCATAAGCTCTTCGAGTTGCCATATCCTGAAACGCATAGGATAGGAATTAGGGGAGAGAGAAAGATATAGAGTTAAACTCTATGACACGACTTATGAGTAATGAAAGAAGTGAAGTTTCTTAAATGTCTTATAGCCTCTCATTCATAAATGTGGCGTGCTTCACACTCATGAACAAGACTCTACACGGCGTGGCTTATGCGACATCCTAGGATCTTTCTAAAACCTTGCGCTCCGAATACCAAGTTTGTCACGACCCAAGGTACCCCCTAGATGTGACATGGCGTACAAGACCCCGAAAGGCCTCATACAATCCACATAGCATACATACATACAAGATGATAGAGAATTAAGAGTTTAAAAGATAATGACATATCAAAGCTTTTAAGAAAATAGCGGAAGTTTACATCTGATGTCTCAAAGCCAATCTAATATAAGAATAGGAAATAAAGTTTGGGACGTAACCCAATACAATGCAAACATGAAAGAACATAAAAGTAAGAGCAACTAGGCTATGTCCTCGAATGGATGAGGACTCAACAAGTCTTCAACAATCCTTCTACTAATCTCTAGCCACGAATAGATGGAGAATCGCTGGACCCTACATTAAAAAGTCAATGTAGGCAAGAGTATCCATTAGTACAATCAAGTAACAAGTATGATAGCAATGCACATAAACATTTAAAACATGCTAAAACGGGACATTTCTGTGACATGCAATGACCAAGCGAAAACATGATAAACGTTAGAAAACATGAAACATATACCATGGCCAAAGCAAGCTAAACATCTTTAATTTACTTGAGGAACATCATAAACACACCTTAGTTCTTAGTTATGGGAAGTAGCCTTGACTGACATGTAAGACCATGTGAGCTATCAACATGGAATCCGGTGTCTACCCTATACTGAAAGAGGGTTGTCCTACTTGCCAAGGTAAGACCATAACTTTTTAGCTTACGTGGATCCACTAGCTAGTGTCTATCATAGACCATCATCCTATGGTGGCACATAGTTTATGGGACATGGGTAATCGCCACTTGTCCACTTGGTGCTAAGCATATTTCCCACGGATTAGATATAGTTCAATTATCATAAGTAGACATGAGTGATCACCTCGTGTCTATGTTAGGGAACATGGGTGATCGCCTCTTGTCCCTTCATTAGAATAGCTCCTTAAGAACATGGGTAATCGCCTCTTGTTCATTTCAAATTCATAGAGTGAGTATTACGTGACAAACCCTTTCACAACTCAACCATAACATCAACATATCATAAACTTTGATACTTCAATCTCAAAGCACCCTTAATTCATCATTAGCTTCATAAGAGACATACATGATTTCATAAATTTCATCTTTACTGGATTTATCATGCTCATAACTTACAATTCATAGTCTATATGGGTTCATAAGAATTCATCTTAAATCATGCAATTCAATGCCAACTCATGCTTAGAAGACCATAAACAAGGCAATTTGATCATAATTGAAGGAACCCAAATAATAGAGGAAAATCATAATTTTGAGGGAACATACTTACTTTCATAAAAATCATCCTCAAGTCATTCCTAACCTCATCATGAAAAGTCTTAGTTTAGTAATCACAATTCATGCATAGATTCATAGAGATTTCATATAATTCCTCACTTTATAATTCAACCCATCAACAAAAGCATAACTTCGAAATTTGGTGGAATTGGCATGGGTTCATAGGGATTCATCAAATTTCATGTCATTCAACTCACTTTGTACTTCAAAGTTCATAAATCAATCAATTGAAGCAATTTTACAAAAAACCCATAACATGGAAGAAAACCCCTAATTCAATTGAGAACTTCTAGGTTGAAAATTTGAGATTTTAGGGATTCCATGGAGGAAAGAGCTCTATGTATGAACACTATCATACCTTAGGGTCTCAGTTCCTTAAGCAATTGATGAAGAAATGCTTGATTTCTTGAACACTAGCTTGCCCTTTTCTTCTCCTTCTTCTAGCTTCTTGAGAGAGAATATTTGAGTGTGGAGAATTTTTGGGAAATTTGTAAAGTGATTGGAAAAGGGTAGTTTTAGGATTAGAAGGGCTTATACAGTGTTAGGAGAAGTCATAAACCGACTTAGATTAGTAAATAAGCCATTAGGTGAAAATACCAAATGACCCCTTTTAAAATAACTGTCGAACCCCTACCTAAGGTTGGACCAGCGGTCCGTGCGAAGACCTACGATCCATCCTGTCCTTCTGTAGGTAGAATCAGAGATTGCCAGTTTTGGACCCGCAATGATGGGTTCCATGTTCGGCTCGTACATTGAACGACGGTCCATCCTGGCAATCCGTTGTTGGGGTCCTGAGACGTGACATTTTGAAAATTTGGTCTTATCACTTACGGTTCCCACCTACGGGCCGTAATTCAACCTACGAACCGTAGGTGGCCTCCGTCTTTACTGGTAGTAAGCAAGAAATTAGGATTTTTTGCACTCTTCTGAATCAGGGGTATTACAGTGAGTCTTTAGTAGTGCTTTAGGTGTTTCGATCTTTCTTAGTTACTATCTAGGGGCATGACAGCCGTTCTGACCTTATACTGCTTGATATGCTTGACTTTGACATGATTCTAGTCATGGACTGGTTACCCCCTTATCGTGCGGTCTTAGATTACTTCTCTAAGACCATTACCTTAGCCATGCCTGGTATTCCTCCGGGTGGCTGGGCTCTTTTAGTAGCATACCGGTTTGGAGTTATATCTTTTATTTTGGCTCGGATGCTAGTGTCTAGGAGATAGTTGTCCTATTTATCCTATGTGTGGAATTTGAGTAGGGAGTTCCCTCCAGCCGAGTCAATTCAAGTTCTTCATGATTTTGTAGATGTGTTCCCTATAGACCTACCTAGCCTACCCAAGAGCGTGATATTGACTTCCCTATTGAGCTTGCGCTGAGAACGCGTTAAATTTCTATTCGGTCGTATCGGATGGCTCATGCAGAGCTCAAGGAGCTTAATTTTCAACTTCAAGACCTCTTGGGTAAGGGGTTTATCAGGATTCGTGTCTCGCCTCGGGGTGCTCACATTCTGTTTGTGAAGAAGAAGGATAGTACGATATGCATGTGTATTGACTATAGGAAGCAAAATATTGTGTTGGTCAAGAACTATTACACTATGCCTAGGATTTATGACATGTTCGACCAGCTTTAGGGTTCCATAGAATGTCCGGTTACCATTAGTTGAGGATTAGGGCAAAGGATATCCCTAAGACCGTATTAAAGACTCGAGATGGCCACTATGATTTCCTAGTTATGTCTTTTGGGTTGACTAATGGCCCTACCTACTTCATGGCCTTGATGACGTGGGTTTTTAGGCAATATCTTGATTATTAATCATCATTGTGTTCATGGATAACACTCAGGTATACTCACGGAGCAAGAGTGATCATGAATAGCATTTGAGGATTGTGCTCAAGACTTTGAGAGATCAACGACTTTATGACAAGTTAAGTGCACATTTTTGCTTGAGTCTGTAGCATTCTTGGGGCACATCATTTCCATGGATGGCATCATGATAGATCTGGTTAATATTGAGGCTATTCGTGATTGGGCTAGACCCACTTTGGTTACTGAAGTTTGAAGCTCCAACGGATTAGCAGGCTGCTACAAGAGGTATGTGGAGGGCTTCTCCATTATTGCAGCATCCCGGACCTGATTGACTTGCCTTTATGTTCCTTTTGAGTTGTTCGAGGAGTGTGAGTGGAGCTTTTGGAAGCTCAAGGAGTTGCTGCTACTGCTCCAATATTAACTCTTCTAGTTTAGGGCAACGGTTTTATGGTCTATTGTGATGCATCCTACATTGGTTTGAGTTGTGTATTGATGCAGCATGGCCGGGTTGTTACTTATGCATCGAGGCATCTTAGGCTGCCTGAGCGTAATTACCCCACTGATGACTTTGAGTTGGCGGTGGTAGTTTTTGCGCTAAATATCTACGGGCACTACTTGTATGGTATTTGTTGCGAGAACTAAACTGATTACATGAGTCTTTAGTTTATCATGAGCTAGAGGGACTTAAATTTTAGGCAACGTCACTGGATTGATTCAGCTGGATGTTCCAGATTCTAGGCGTTTCTTAGCCTATGTGGGAGTTCAATCCTCTTTGCTTGATCAGATCCGCAGCTGTGGAGATACCTTTAGCAATTGACATCTAGCCCTTAGCTAATTAGTTGATTCAGTTGGATGTTGCAGATTCTGGGCGTGTCTTAGCCTATGTGGGAGTTCAGTCCTCTTTTCTTGATTAAATCCATAGCCGTTAGATTGAAGATGAGGCCTTGGTGGCACTTCAAGATCAAGTTTTAGCGGGTGATGCAGGTCTGGCTACCTTAGATTCAGATGGGTTTTTGAGGTTTGTAGGCCTTATCTGTGTTCCAAGAGCTTGAGTTTTGATCCAGCTGATACTTCATGAGGCCCGTGATTCTAGATACTAATGAGTTGTAGATTTACACTTATTTGAGGCCTTTTTGGTTCAACAATTAGTATACTCAATTCCTATTTATGTCCTATTTTGATGATATTTTTATATTTTATAGCTATGAAGGCTAAAGGACAAGGAAACAATGAACACATGAAAAAGAGGCCAAAAACAATGAAAGGAGTACAAATTCCCAACTGGTACTCACCTAACCAAAAGGGTGAATCAGCCAATTAGGAAGAACTCGCCTAAGCTGACAGTGTTCACAGTTTTAAATATTCAAGGCAGGTTGGCGAACCAGAAGTGAAACAGTGATTGACCAAAATTGATTGGGTAAGCTATAAAATCCATTGCCGAAGAAGACCAATCTCTGAGTTGAAGTGACGGCTGAACAGGCGAACAAGGTGGTAATCGGTGATATGCCAAATGTGAATAGCTAACTCAATTGAGTCCTCTAACTAAGGTTAAAACACCTGGAGCCTGAAGAATAGGAAGGGTTAGCTAAGGAGCAAACAACGATCAGCCGAATATGTTAGGCGAGTCAAACTAATGTCGCCGATCTGGTCAAGCATTGAATTTTGGACTAAATTTTGGGAAACTATCAATAGTACAAATGAGAGAGAAAGTGTATGAAGTTTCAGTATCAGTTTGAGAACTAATTTGGAGAATCAATTTTTAGAGTTTTTTTTACCCTTTGAGAAATACTCTTACTTTTGGGGTTTATGAACAACCTCGAAATTGACAATTGAAGGTTCAAATCCAAGTGAGTGTTGAAGATTATTGCTTAATTTCAATACCCCAAGGGCTAAAATCATAATGGTTATACTCTCTTTTCCTTTTATGATGTTTGGCTAAAACCCCAAATCTAGGGGTATGATTATGGGACAGGGTGTTAATTTATTGTAGTGGGTTTTATGTCTTGCTCAATTTTATTGCTGTAGCTTCATGGATTCGAGCTAATTATCTTGGGGTTAGTTCGTGGGTTATGGTTGGAAACTTAATTCTAGCCTAAATCTTTGATTGATACTCGAAAGAAATTAATTGAAGTGGGTAATTAATTTAATACCTATAGTTTATATTTGCTTACCATTGTTTTCTTGAAAGGGAAATTTGGTTCAATATTAGTTGCCAAATCTGCTCGAAAGAGAGATTCTAGTAAGGTATTGGGTTGATTTCTGATTCACATAGATGAGACCGAAAGAAGATTCTATGAATTGATGCTATGAGATCGAATGAAGATTAGTGTCATTTAAGATTAACCACCCTATCCATGATTGATTAGTGATATTGAGCGAGCACAAGTACCCCTACTTGACATTGATACTAATTCCCATACCCCTAGATTGTCTTTTACTTGTTTGAATTCCCGATTTTAGTTTAATTGTGTTACTTTACCAAAACCTTTTTCATTAATTTGGTGGAATCATCCACCCATATCTTTTAATTTGTAAGATGGATTGGTTTACACTCTTAATTTCCTAATTAAATTCCTTGAATTACACAAACTAATGACCGCTTATTATCTTATTTTTTTAGGGTAAATATAGCGTTATAAAAAAATGGTGCCATTGCCAGGGAGTGATGGCTAAGAACTAAGTTTGTGAAGTTAGTTTGTAAGCTTGTTTAATTGTCGTAGATTGTTGTTTCGTGTTGTTGTTGTGTCTTAATCGAAGGTGGAACTATGAGCGAAGATGAAAGTGATGATGCTAGCCACTTTGGGAAAAACAATAACATGGGAGATATGAACGATATGCATGTGAACATTGATAAAAGCACAGGAGCAATCTGGTTGCCTCCTACCCTCAGGAGAGAAATGTTCCACAATACCAGAATTATTCTCCAATTATTTCAAATGAGAGAAATGTTTGGGGGCCTTGCTCATGAAAATCCCCATGAACATCTCTGAAATTTTATGGATATTTATGGGCCATTCGCCTTTAAGAACATCTCACAAAAATCTATTCGGTTGAGGCTATTTCAATTCTTCTTAACGGGGGAAGCTACTAGATGGTTAGCTGAACTATGTGACGCATTGCCTGAGTTTCCAGCAGGTGAAGGCCGAGCATTTGAGACCTGGTGATATGTTCTAGTGATTGCCAATTCTGGTGTAGAAGTGGGATCACATCACTATGGACTTTGTGGCAGGTTCACCTGGGACTTCTAAAGGTGTCCACAACATTAGGGTAATCCTTGATCACGTACGATCACCCTATAGGTAGGCTACAACTTCCTTCATAACTAGAATGAGCTTGAATGAATGAATTCATGATGATCAGAGCTAATTGGGGGAGGGTACCTAGTTATTCCTACTTCTCTTCGTAGATACCATATTTAATGGTTGATCAACATTGTTTTGAGTTTAGTACCATGCTAGAAGAAGGTTTATACCTGTTGTTGCATGCTGTTGTGTATGACTTGCGCTGTAACTTGTTATTTGGAGCATGTTCCACCTTAGTCTAGGATATGCTAGTGTTGCCTTAGACTTGCGAGACTTGTAGCTTCTTTTTCATCTCCGATGTCGTTCGAACGAACTAGATCCTTGAAGACTAGAATATCATCTTTGGATCGAATAGTATGAGCCTTAGCTTTCGCACTTTCGTAGCTTTGTAGACTTTCTGCCTTCTCTCTCTATCATTGGGGCTCCAATGCGTTATCGGAGGTTGTCTGCACTCTTCCTAGCTGGGCTGGGATTTCACTGGATATGACGGTTATTGTCATGGCCCAAGGTACCCCCTAGATGTGACATGGCATACGAGACCCCGAAAGGCCTCAAACAAGCCACTTAGCATACATACATATAAGATCATAAAGATTAAGAGTTCAAATGACAATGTCATATCAAAGCTTTTAAGAAAATAGCAGAAGTCTACATCTCATGTCTCAAAGCCAATCTAACATAAGAAAAGAATAAGGTTTGGGACGTAACCTAATACAATGTACAAAGAAAGAACATAAAAGTAAGAACAACTAGGCTATGTCCTCGGATGGATGAGGACTCACCAAGTTTTCACAGTTCTTCTACTAAGCTCTAGCCACGAGTGGATGGAGAATCACCACACCCTACATCAACAAGTCAATGTAGGCAAGAGTACACATTAGTACAATCAAGTACCAAGTATGATAGCAATGCATGAAATCATTTAAAACATGCTAAAATGGGGCATTTTCATAATATGCAATGACCAAGCTAAACATGATAAAGGTTAGAAAACATGAAACATAAATCATGATCAAAGCAAGCTAAATATCTTTACTTCACTTGAGAAACATCATAACAACACTTTTGTTCATTAGTTATGGGGAATATCCTTAACTGACATATAAGACCATGTGAGCTATCAACATGGAATCCGGTGTATAACCCCACACTGATAGCGCCATCCTACTTGCCAAGGTAGGACCCTTTACTTACAATGTAGCTTACGTGGATCCACTAGCTAGTGTCTATCAAAGACAATCATCCTATGGTGGCACATAGTTTATGGGACATGGGTAATCGCCACTTGTCCACTCAGTGCTAAGCATAATTCCCACGGATTAGACATAGTTTAATTATCATAAGTAGACATGGGTAGTAGCCTCTTGTCTATCATTAGTCATAAGTTCATCATTATTAGACATGGGTGATCGCCTCTCGTCTACATTAGGGTACATGGGTAATCGCCTCTTGTCCCTTCATTAGAATAGCTCCATAAGAACATGGGTAATCGCCTCTTGTTCATTTTAAATTCATAGTGGCAGTATTACGTGAGAAACCCTTTCACAACGCAACCATAACATCAACAAACACAAACTTTGATGCTTCAATCTCAAAGCACCCTTAATTCATCATTAACTTCATATGAGACATGCATAATTTCATAAACTTTATCTTTATATAGTTCATCATGCTCATAATTTGCAAATCATAGGGTTCACATAGCTTAATGATAATTTCTCTTATTTCGTGCAATTCAATGCAAAATCATGTTTAGAAAGCCATAGATAAGTCAATTTGACCATGATTGAAGGAACCCACATAATAGAGTAAAATCATAGATTTTGATTGAACATGCTTACTTTCATAAAACAATCATTAGGTAATTCATTATCTCATTCATGAGAAGTCTTATCTTAGGAATCATAATTCATGTATGGATTTATAGAGATTTCACATAATTCATCACTTCATAATTCAACCCACCAATCAAAGTATAGATTTCGAAATTTGGGGGAAATAACATGGGTTCATCCAATTTCTACATCAAATCATATAAATTATGTTAATTCGTGCACTAGTTACTTTATCACGCTAGATCGTGCACTAGGAATCATAAAATCAACAATTGGAAATCATAATTGAAGAACCCATAAGAATTGATCAAAACCCTAACTTAATTTGGAGAATTTTAACCTTTAAAATTGAAGAAGACTAGGGACCCATTTGAGGAAAGGGCTTCAATGGTGAATGCTAACATACATCAACAAAGCGCACAAGAAATTGCTAAGAATTGATGACCTTCAATGGAGAATCCTAGCCCTTCTTCTTCCTTGAGAATTGAGAGAACCTTTCTAGAGGGAGAAATATTTGAGAGAGGGGAATTTAGAAATGATTTAGAATGAGTAAAATTAGGCTTAGGAAGCTTATATAGGTTCTGGGTTAAGAACATAACCATCTTAGATTTGGAATTACATATTTAGGGAAAAGAACAAAAAGCCCTTAAATAATAACTGTCGGGGTCCATCGACGGTCGGGACCTACGGTCCGTAGGTCCATCTACGGACCATCGATAATCAATCGTCGTTGGGTTCAGAAACTGTCAACATGGACCGTGCAACGACTGGCCCCATGTACGGCTTGTAGGTCAGACGACGGAGCATACTTGGCAACTGTAGGTCAGGACTTACAGCTTAAAAATTTGACAAAGTCTGGAGGGGACCTATGAAACCTACCTACGACTCGTTCATTGAACGACGAGCTGTCCTTGCAGGCCATCGTTGGGGTTTTGAAACTTGACATTTTGAAAACTTGGGTTCGCCACTTACGGTTCCCACCTACGGCTCATAAGTCAATCGATGAACCGTAGGTGGCTTTCGTCGTTACTGGCAGTAACCCAGAAAACTCAAAAAATTTCCACCCTCGAATATGGGGTATTACATTATCTCCCCCTTGGGAATATTCGTCCTCGAATAAGAATCAAGACATCTTAAGGAGGGTAAGAACAAGAACTGACAACCCAACCTAGAATGTAATCACATAAATGTACATATCCGAGGAGGAAACATCAACTCCAAGCTAAAGCATGTTCAACACATAATTTCATGAAGACTTTATGCAACTCATATTCAATGCACATAATCATAGAGAAATCAATCAAGTTGACTCATTTGTACAACATTTAGCTTCTTCATGAACATGCATAAATGAGGAATCATAAGAGTAACTAAGACACATGAGACCAAAAGAATGAACAAAGAGGAACTAAATATCTCAAGCTAGAGTAGGATCGGAGGAAAAGAGATGAGGATATCAGGACATCATATTGGCCTCAACCTCCCAAGTAGCTCCCTCAACTAATTGATTCCACAAAAGAACTTACTTCTTTATTTCTTAACTTTTGGACATGCCGATCCAAAATCTCAAACGGAACTTCCTCATAGGAAAGGCTATCCTTTATGCCAAGATTCTCCAATGGAACTATAGTTCTCGGATCACCAACACATTTCTTCAACAATGAGACATGGAAAATCCGATGTACCAATGCCAAATCATTAGGCTAATATAGTTCTTAAGCAACTTTACCAACACGTCTCACAATCTGTATGGGCATACATAACGGGGACTTTGCTTCCCTTTCTTCCCAAATCTCATCAAACCCTTCATGGGTGAAATTTTCAAGTAAACTCAATCATTTACATCAAATTCCAAATATTTCCTTCTAACATCCGCATAAGACTTTTGTCGACTTTGGGCCGTTTTCAACCTTTCTCTAATAAGTTGAACTTTCTCCATAGCTTCATGCACCAACTCGGGTCCTATCAAAGCAACTTCACAAACTTCGAACCAATCAATAGAAGATCTACACCTCCTACCATAGAGAGCTTCAAACGGAGCCATGCCAATACTAGAATGGTAGCCATTGTTATAAGCAAACTCAATTAAAGGCAAATGATTATCCCAATTACCCTTGATATCAATTACACACGCTCTCAACATATCTTCCAATGTTTGGATAGTACGCTCGGCTTGCCCATCGATTTGAGGATGAAAGGCCGTACTAAGATTAACACGAGTACCAATACCCCTTTGGAAAGTTTTCCATGCAAGCTAACCATCTCTCTGAAGTACAACTTAGCATAATCCTCCACCGAATAAGAAACTTTGACGGGAATATATTGGGATGATTTTTTCATATGATCCACAATAACCAAAATCGAATCATATTGTCACCGGGTGCGTGGTATATCAACAATGAACTCCATTCACATCTTCCCACTTCCAAGTAGGAATACTAATACCTTGGGTAAAACCTCCCGACCTTTGGTACTCGACTTTCACTTGTTGACAATTAGGACATTTAGCCACAAACTCCGCAATATCCTTCTTTATCCCATTCCACCAATAGACCTCCCGCAAATCACGGTACATCTTGGTAGCTCCCGGGTGAATTGAATATCGATAGCTATGGGCTTGTGATAAAATTTATCCTCTTAAGTCATCTAAATTGGGAACACACAAACGACCTTGATATCGAAGCACACCATCTCCCACTTGGGAGAAAGCCTCAACGGACATTTTGAGCACTGCTTCCCTCAACTCGACCAAATTAGGATCATGATCTTGTTTAGCCTTCACATAATGCATAAAGGATGATTCGGAACCATTATGAACCATAACACCACCTTTAGTGGAATCAACCAACCGAACACCCAAGCGGGCCAACCTACGAACATCGCGAACCAACTCTTTCTTATCATCCTCAAAATGAGCAACACTACCCATAGAAAACCGACTAAGAGCTTCTGCCACCACATTAGCTTTGCCGGGGTGATAGAGGACACTCATTTCATAGTCTTTTAGCATCTACAAACTTTTATGATCGGTGAAGACATCAACGTACACGCCATGCAAATAATGCCTCCAAATCTTTAAAGCGAACACAACAGCCGCAAATTCTAAATAATGAGTAGGATAGTTCTTTTCATGTACCTTGAGTTGCCTCGAAGCATAAGCAATGACTTTTCCATTTTGCATAAGAACACATCCTAGCCCAATTCTCGAGGCATCACAATAAACCACAAAACCATCGGACCCTTCCGGTAAAGTCAATATCGGAGCTGAAGTACGTCTATCTTTCAACTCTTGAAAACTCTTCTCACATGCTTCTGACCAAGTGAACTTAACCTTCTTTTGAGTCAAAGCCGTCAATGTGGAAGCAATCGAAGAAAACCATTCAACAAACCTCCTGTAGTAACCGGCTAGACCAAAGAAACTACGAATATCCGAAGGTGATAGATGTCTAGGCCAATTTCTAACCACATCCATCTTCTTAGGATCTACCTCAATAACTTTATCGGAGACAATGTGACCACGAAATGCCATGGACCTTAGACAAAACTCACATTTACTAAACTTTGCAAAGAGTTGTTGGTCCTTGAGGACTTGCAAGACAATTCTCAAATGATCGGCATGCTCACCCTCACTCCTTGAGTAAATTAATATAGCATCAATAAACACAATCACAAACATATCAAGATATTGTCTAAACACCCTATTCATCAAGTCCATAAACGCGACCGGATCATTTGTTAATCCAAATGACATCATTAGGAACTCATAATGGCCATATCTAGTCTGAAAAGACGTTTTCAGAATATCATCTTCTATACTCTCAATTGGTGATAGCCCGAACGAAGGTCGATCTCAGAGAAGTAACTAGCCCCTTGAAGTTGATCAAACAAGTCATCTATTCTTGGAAGAGGATACTTGTTCTTAATAGCAACCTTGTTCAGTTGGCGGTCCTCAATGCACATACGAAGTGAACCATCTTTCTTTCTTGCAAACAAGACCGGGGCACCCCATGGAGAAATACTTGGTCGGATGAAGCCCTTATCCAACAAGTCTTTCAATTGTTCCTTTAGTTCCTTAAGTTCCGCCAAAGCCATTCTATAAGGAGGAATAGAGATAGGTTGCGTATCCGGGAGAAGGTCAATACCGAAGTCTATTTCCCTTTCGGGAGGAATACCGGGTAAATCATCGGGAAACACTTCCAAAAACTCATTAACAATAGGGACCGACTCAAGAGTAGGGATTTCAGAATCTATATCCCTCACCCTAACAAAATGGTATATGCAACCCTTAGAAATCATCTTTCTAGCCGTAAGACAAGAAACAAACTGACCTCTAACCATAGAATTTCCCCCTGTCCACTCTAGGATAGGCTCATTTGGAAATTGAAACTTGACCATTTGGGTCCTACAATTAACAGAAGCATAACAAGAATGCAACCAATCCATCCCAAGAATGACATCAAAATCTAATATATCAAGCTCTACAAGGTCAACATAAGTGACTCTATGAGATAAAGAGACGGGGCAGTTTTGATAGACTCTATTAGCCACAATAGATTCACCAATCAGAGTAGAGACATGAAAAGGATCTAGCAACACATTCGGAACAACATCAAATCTCTTAGCCACATATGGCGCCACAAAAGACAAGGTAGCACCAGGATCAAGCAAAGCATAAACATCAAAGTGAAAGACTTTCAACATACCGGTAACCACATCGGGAGAACCCTCTTGCTCATGACGAGCCTAAAGCTCATAGAACCAGTTTAGCTTTTGATTCCCACTAGAACTTGATGAACTTTGAGGTTGAGTGCGTCGATGGTTATCCCCTTCTATCATGACCCAAGGTACCCCCAAGACGTGACATGACGAACAAGACCACGAAAGGACTCATACAAGCCACTTAGCATACATACATACAAGATCATAGAGATTAAGAGTTCAAAAGAGAATTTCATACCAAAGCTTTTAAAAGAAATAGCAGAAGTTTACATCTCATGACTCAAGCCAATCTGACATAGAGAAATAAAGTTTGGGACGTAACCCAATACAACATCCAAAATGAAAGAACATGAAAATAAGAACAAATATGCTATATCCTCGGATGGATGAGGACTCACCAAGTCTTCTATCAAATCTTCTATAAAGCTCTAGCCATGAGTGGATGTTGAATCGCCAAATCCTACATCAAAGAAGTTAATGTAGGCAAGAGTATGCGTTAGTAAAATCAAATACAAAGTATGATAGCAAAGCACATAAAACACATAAAACATGCTAGAATGAGACATAATCATGTCATGCAATGGCCAAGCTAAAACATGATAAAGCATAAGAAGCATGAAACATAAACCATGGCCAAAGCAAGCTAAATCATATTTCTTTACTTTAGATTATCATAACAACATTTGCGTTCATTAGTTGTGGGGAAATAGCCTTAACTGACATATAAGACCACGTGAGCTATCAACATAGAATCCGGTGTCTACCCTACACCGAAAGAGGGCCATCCTACTTGCCAAGGTAGGACCCTTTACTTAACTTGTAGCTTATGTGGATCCACTAGCTAATGTCTATCTAAGACAATCATCATATGGGGCCACATAGGTAAGGGATAAGGAGATTGCTACAAGAAACCTGACTTCTGCTACGGGAGAGCTTGAATCTCAATATCCTCTCAGTCCTAAGCATATTTCCCACGGAATAGTTAATTATCATATTCATTTCATTATCCATGGAAAGGTACAACTAGGGTTACCAAACCAAGCTAAAATCATGTTTATAGATGTTTCGTCTTTCATGGACTAGTCCAAGCTTACGTCATTAGAATAGCTCCTTATGAACATGGGTAATCGCCTCTTTGTTCAGTAACTCATAGTATGAGCATTACGTGAGAAAACCTTTCACAACTCAACAAAACATCTTCATGTCATAACTTTGGTACTTCACTCTCAAAGCACCCTTAACTCATCATTAAACTGATATAAGACATGCATAAGTTAATAAGTTTCATCCTTACATAGTTCATCATGCTCATAATTCATGGATCATAAAGTTCATATGGGTTCATAAAAGTTCAACTTAAAACATGCAATTCAATGCAAGCTCATGCTTAGAAAGTCATAAATAAAACAATTTACCCATACTTGAAGGAACTCACATAATAGAGGAAAAATCATGCTTTTGTCTTGAACATACTAAACTTAAAAAAGTCACCCTCAATTCATTCATAATTCATGCATAGCTTCACAGAGATTTTCATAAAATTACTCAATTCATAGCTCAACCCACCAATCAAAGCATAGATTAGGAAATTGGGGAGAAATAGCTTGGGTTCATGGGGATTCATTCAATCTTTACATCAAATTATATAATTTACGCTAATTCGTGCACTAACTTACTTTATCACGCTAGATCGTGCACTAGAAATCATAAAATCAACAATTGAAATCATAATTGAAGAACCCATAAGAATTGATCAAAAACCCTAATTCAATTGGGGAAATTGAACCTTCAAAACCTTGAAGAAAGTTGAGGACCCATTGGAGGAAAGGGCTCCAAATGGTGAACACTATCATACCTTAACAAAGCCCACAAGAAATTGATGGTCTTCAATGGAGGATCTTAGTCTTCTTCTTCCTTGAAGCTTGAGAGAATTTTCTTAGAGAGAGAAATATTTGAGAAGAGGAGAAATTTGGGAATGAGTTAGAATGAGTGAAATTAGGCTTAGTAAATATATATAGGGTCTAGGTTAAAGGTATAGCTGACTTAGATTAATAGTTAAACATTTAGGGGAAAGACCAAAAAGCCCTTCAATAATAATTGTCGGGGGCAAACTACGGGCAGGACCTATGGTCCATAGATCAATCGACGGACTGTCATGTCCTTCCGTCAATTGATTTAGAGACTTCGTTTGGGGCTTAAAATTTTGCTAAGTCAGGAAGGGATCTACGGAACCCATCTACGGACCGTCAACTGAACGACGACCCGTCCTGCTGCTTCGTGGGTCAAGGTTCATAAACTTGGAAATCCTGAAAGTCCACAGTGCAAACGACGGTTCCCACCTACGGCCCGTCATTCCACCTATGGTCTGTAGGTGACCTCCGTAGTCACTGGCACCAGTTGAAAGACTGCATTTTCATTTCTTGGAAAGCTTTAGGGTATTACAATATCTCCCCCTTGGGAACATTCGTCCTCGAATGAGAATCAAGACATCATGAGGAGGGTAGAGGACACAGACTAACAACCCAACCTAGAATGCAATCACATAATGCACATATCCGTGGAGGAAATATGAACTCCAAGCTACAGCATATTCAACACATTATTTCATAAAGACTTTATGCAACTCATACTCAATGCACATAATCATGTTAGACTGTTCATGAACATGCATAATCGAGGAATCATGGAAATAACTAAGACACATGAGACAAAAAGAGTGAACCATGAGAAACTAGGTACCTCAAGCTAGAGTAGGATCGGAAGGAAAGAGATTAGGATATCGGGACATCATATCGGCCATGGCCTCCGAAGTAGCACCCTCAACTAATTGATTCCTCCAAAGAACTTTCACGGAAGCAACTTCTTTATTTCTTAATTTTCGGACTTGCCGGTCTAAAATCTCAACCGAAACTTCTTCATAGGAAAGACTATCCTTTATGCCAAGATTCTCTAATGGCACTATAGATGTCGGATCACAAACACACTTCTTCAACAATGAGACATGGAAAATCGGATGCACAGATTCCAAATCATTAGGCAAGTCAAGCGCATAAGCAACCCTACCAACAAGTCTCAAAATCTGATATGGGCCTACATAACGGGGACAAAGCTTCCCTTTCTTCTCAAATCTCATTACACCCTTCATGGGTGAAATTTTCAAGTAAACCCAATTATTAACATCAAATTCTAAATCTCTCCTTTTAACATCGGCATAGGACTTTATAATTTAGGCCCGTTTTCAACCTTTCTCTAATAAGTCAAACTTTCTCCATAGCTTCATGCACCAACTCGGGGCCTATCAAAGCAACTTCACCAACCTCAAACCAGCCTATAGGAGGTCTACACCTCCTACCATAGAGAGCCTCAAATGGAGCCATACTAATGCTAGAATGGTAGCTATTATTATAAGCAAATTCAATCAAAGGCAAATGATCATCCCAATTACCCTTGAAATCAATTACACAAGCTCTCAACATATCTTCCAAGGTTTAGATAGTACGCTCCGCTTGCCCATCTCTTTGGCGATGAAGGGCCGTACTAAGCTTAACACGAGTACCAAGACCTTTTTGGAACGACTTCCAAAATTGAGAAGTGAATTGTGCACCATTATCGGAGATAATGGATAAAGGCACTCCATACAGCCTAGCCATTTCCCTCAAATACAACTTAGCATAATCCTCCGCCGAATAAGAAGTCTTGATGGGAATGAAATGTGATGATTTCGTCATTCAATCTACAACAATCCAAATCGAATCATATTGTCGCCGGGGGCGAGGTAAACAAACAATAAAATCCATATTCACATCCTCCCACTTCCAAGTAGTAATACTAATATCTTGGGTAAAACCTCCCGGCCTTTGATACTCAACTTTCACTTGTTGGCAATTAGGACACTTAGCCAAAAATTCCGCAATATCTTTCTTCATTCCGTTCCACCAATAGATCTCTCGCAAGTCACGGTACATCTTGGTAACTCCCAGGTGAATGGAATATCGAGAACTATGGGCTTCCAAAAAAATTTGTCCTCTTAAGTATTCTACATTGGGAACCACAAACGACCTTGATAACGAAGCACACCCTCTCTCCCTTGGGAGAAAGCCTCTACGAACATTTTGATAACTGCTCCCTTCAATTCAACCAAATTAGGATCAAGATCTTGCTTAGCCTTTACATTATGCACGAAAGAGGATTAAGAACTATTGTGAACCGTAACACCACCTTTAGAAGAATCAATCAACCGAATACCCAACCGGGCCAATCTATGAACATCGCGAACCAACACTTTCTTTCCATCCTCAACATGAGCAATACTACCTATAGATAATCGACTAAGAGCATCTGCCACCACATTAGCCTTACCGGGGTGATAGAGAACACTCATATCATAATCTTTTAACAACTCAAGCTACCTTCTTTGGCGAAGATTAAAATCTTTCTGTTTAAACACATATTGTAAACTCTTATGGTCGGTAAAAACATCCACATGTACCCCATACAAATAATGCCGCCATATTTTCAAAGCAAACACAACCGCCGCTAATTCCAAGTCATTAGTAGGATAGTTCTTTTCATGCACCTTAAGTTGTCTTGAGGCATACGTAATAACCTTCCCATTTTGCATAACAACACATCCTAACCCATTTCTCGAGGCATCACAATAAACCAAAAACCCATCGGATCCTTCCGGTTGAGTCAATATTGGAGCCGAAGTAAGTCTATCTTTTAATTCTTGGAAACACTTCTCACATGACTCGGACCATATAAATTTAACCTTCTTTTGAGTCAATACCTTCAATGGAGAAGCAATAGAAGAAAACCCTTCAACAAACCACCTATAATAAATGGCTAAGCCCAAGAAACCACGGATATCTGAAGGTGATAGAGGTCTAGGCCAATTCTTAACCGCATCCGTCTTTTTAAGATCTACCTCAATGCTTTTATCGGAGACAATGTGGCCAAGAAAAGCCACGGATCTTAACCAATACTCGCATTTACTAAACTTTTCAAAGAGTTGTTGGTCCTTGAGGACTTGCAATATAATCCTCAAATGATTAGCATGCTCATCCTCATTTCTTGAGTAGATCAAGATATCATCAATAAACACAATCATGAACATGTCAAGGTATTGTTTAAACACCCTATTCATCAAGTCCATAAATGCGGCCGGAGTATTTGTCAATCCAAATGACATTACCAAGAACTCGTAGTGACCATATCTAGTCCGGAAAGCCATTTTCGGAATATCATCATCTTTCACCCTTAATTGGTGATAGCCTGAACGAAGGTCGATCTTAGAGAAATAACTAGCCCCTTGAAGTTGATCAAACAAGTCATCTATCCTTGGAAGAGGATACTTATTCTTAATGGTAACCTTGTTCAATTGGTGGTAGTCAATGCACATACGGAGTGAACCATCTTTTTTTCTTACAAACAAGACCGGAGCACCCCATGGAGAAACACTTGGTCGAATGAAACCCTTATCCAACAAGTCTTTTAATTGCTCCTTTAATTCCTTAAGTTCCACCGAGGCCATTCTATAAGGAGGAATATAAATAGGTTACGTATCCGGGAGAAGATCAATACCGAAGACTATTTCTCTCTCGGGAGGAATACTGGGTAAATCATCGGGAAACACTTCCAAAAACTCATTAACAACGGGGACCGACCAAAGAGTAGGGGTTTCGGAATCTATATCCCTCACCCTAACATGATGGTGTATGCAACCCTTAGAGATCATCTTTCTAGCTTTTAGGTAAGAAACAAATTGACCTCTAAACATAGAATTTCCCCCCTTCCACTCTAGGATAGGCTAATTCACGAATTGAAACTTGACCATTCGGGTCCTACAACCAATAGAGGCATAACAAGCATGCAACCAATCAATCCCAAGAATAACATCAAAGTCTAACATATCAAGCTCTACAAGATAAACATGAGTGACTCTATGGGATGAGGAGATGGGGCAATTTCTATAGACTGTCTTAGCCATGATATATTCTCCAATATGAGTAGAGACACAAAAAGGATCTAGCAACACATCCGGAACAACATCAAACCTCATAGCCATATATGGCCTCACAAAAGACAAGGTAGCACCGTGATCAAGCAAGGCATAAAAAATCAAGCGAAAAACTTTCAACATACCGGTAACCACATCGGGAGAGCTCTCTTGCTCATAACAAGCATGGAGTGCATAGAATCAGTTTTGCTTAAGAGCATTCGAACCCGCACCACTAGGTGGAGCTTGCTTACTCTCTCTTCCCTTAGCCGTGAGAGATGGACAATCCCTCATCTTGTGACCACACTTTCCACAATCGTAACAAACATCCGTACCTGCTAAATATTTGCCCTCATGCTTCCTTCCACACCTAGTGCAAGTAGCCGATGAAGAGCCACCACCATTTCCTCCTTATGGCTTAGGGTTAGGCACCCTATCTTTGTTGGTCTAAGGAGGAGCATTGCAAGGACCTTGATTAGAGAAACTTTGTCAAAATTTAGGACGAACATGTCCATCGGACCTTGAATGTGAAAAGTTACCATCATCGGTCCTTGCCCTCTTAGTCTCTCTAGACCTCTCCTTGAGATTTTCTTCCTCTAATTGTTGAGCATACACTATGAGACGAGAAATATCCATATCATTAATAAGCATGGCGGTGCGGAACTCTTTCACCAAAATTTCAGACACCCCCGAGACAAATTTACTCATTCTTGCCCTAGGATCGGCAACTATAGAAGGAGCATATCGACACAATTGTGTGAACTTCAACGCATACTGTTTCACACTCATGTTTCCTTGTCGAAGGTTGATGAACTCAAGCACCCTTGCCTCCCTCATCTCAAGGGGAAAGAACAGATCAAGGAAAGCAACATTGAATTTCTCCCAATCAAGAGGTTAACCACCCTCTCACTTTTCCATTGGTTGATCAAAATTTGGGCAACACCCTTGAGTTGATAAGCGGCCAACTCTGCCTTTTCTTCCGGAGTCACACCCATACTCATCAACACCTTGTCCACTTCATCAATGAATTCTTGAGGATCTTCCTCAACCTTAGAGCCATGAAATTTCGGAGGGTTCATTCTAGTGAAGTCCCTCACTCTTGATGCCACCGTACCCACATTTGGGTTCACGGGAGCCACAACCTCTCTATTTGCTTGAGTCGTCACGGCTTGAGCCAAAACTTGAAAAGCAGCCCTGAACTACGCATTAGTCACTTGTTTGACCAAAGGGTCGGCTTGAACTTGAGGAGCTTGAGGAGGAGCTTCTTGTTGCACAATCTCTCCCGTATTTCTTCTAGCATAAGCTCTTTGAGTCATCATATCCTGAAACGTGTAGGATAGGGATTAGGAGAGAGACATATAGAGTTAAACTCTATGGCATGACTTAGGAGTAATGAAAGAAGTGAAGCTTCTTAAACGTCTTATAGCCTCTCATTCATAAATGTGGCACACTTCACACTCATGGACAAGACTCTACTTGACGCGGCTTATAAGACATCCTAGGATCTTTCTAAAACCTTGTGCTCTGAATATGAAGTTTGTCACGACCCAAGGCACCCCCTACACGTGACATGGCGTACAAGACCCCGAAAAGCCTCATACAAGCCACTTAGCATACATACATACAAGATCATAGAAATTAAGAATTCAAAAGAGAATTTCATATCAAAGCCTTTAAAAGAAATAACAAAAGTCTACATCTCATGTCTCAAGCCAATCTAACATAGAGAAATAAAGTTTTGGGCGTAACCCAATACAACATCCGAAATAAAATAACATGAAAATAAGAACCACTAGGCTATGTCCTCAGATGGATGAGCACTCACCAAGTCTTCTATCAAATCTTGTATAAAGCTCTAGCCACGAGTGGATGGTGAATCTCCAAATCCTACATCAAAGAAGTTAATATTGGCAAGTGTATGCGTTAGTACAATCAAGTACTAAGTATGATAGCAATGCAGATAAAACACATAAAACATTCTAGAATGAGACATAATCATGACATGCAATGGCCATGCTAAAACACGATAAAGCATAAGAAGCATGAAGCATAAAACCATGGCCAAAGCAAGCTAAATCTTCTTTCTTTACTTTAGATTATCATAACAACACTTTTGTTCATTAGTTGTGTGGAAATAACCTAAACCGACATATAAGACCATGTGAGCTATCAACATGGAATCCGGTGTCTACCCTACACCGAAAGAGGGCCATCCTACTTGCCAAGGTAGGACTCTTTTCTTAACTTGTAGCTTACATGGATCCACTAGCTAATGTCTATCTATGACAATTATCCTATGGGGGCACATGGGTAAGGGATAAAGAGATTGCTACTAGAAATCCGGCCTCTGCTATGGGAGAGCTACCATCTCAATATCCTCTCGGTGCTAAGGGTATTTCCCATGGAATAGTTAACTATCATATTCATATCATTATCAAATGAAAGGTACAACTAGGGTTACAAATCCAAGCTAAAATCATGTTTATATATGTTTCGTCTTCCATGGACTAGTCCAAGATTACGTCATTAGAATAGCTCATTATGAACATGGGTAATCGCCTCTTTGTTCATTAACTCATAGTGTGAGAATTACGTGAGAAAACCTTCCACAACTCAACACAACATCATCATGTAATAACTTTAGTACTTCACTCTCAAAGCACCCTTAACTCATCATTAAACTTATATGAGACATGCATGAGTTAATAAGCTTCATCCTTACATAGTTCATCATGCTCATAATTCATGGATCATAGAGTTCATATGGGTTCATAAAAGTTCAACTTAAATCATGCAATTCAATGCAAGCTCATGCTAAGAAAGTCATAAATAAGAAAATTTACCCATACTTGAAGGAACTCACATAATAGAGGAAAATCATGCTTTTCACTTGAACATACTAAACTTCATAAAGTCACCCGCAATTCAATCATAATTCATGCATAGCTTCACAGAGATTTTCATAAAATTACTCAATTCATAGCTCAACCCACCAATCAAAGCATAGATTAGGAAATTGGGGAGAAATAGCTTGGGTTCATGGGGATTCATTCAATCTTTACATCAAATCATATAATTCACACTAATTCCTGCACTACATTACTTTATCATGCTATATCGTGCACTAGAAATCATAAAATCAATAATTCAAATCATAATTGAAGAACCCATAAGAATTGGTCAAAAACCCTATTTCAATTGGGGAAATTGCCTTATAGAAATTTGAGGACACATTGGAGGAAAGGGCTCCAAATGGTGAACACTATCATACCTCAACAAAGCCCACAAGAAATTGATGGTCTTCAATGGAGGATCTTAGTCTTCTTCTTCCTTGAAGCTTGAGAAAATTTTCTTAGAAATAGAAATATTTGAGAAGAGGAGAAATTTGGGAATGAGTTAGAATGAGTGAAATTAGGCTTAGAAAATATATATAGGGTCTGGGTTAAGGGTATAACCGACTTAGATTAATAGTTAAGCATTTAGGGAAAAGACTAAAAAGCCCTTAAATAATCACTGTCTGGGGCAAACTACGGGCAGGACCTACGGTCCTTAGATCAATCGATGGACCATCCTGTCCTTTCGTCAATTGATTCTGAGACTTTGTTTGGGGCTGAAAATTTGGCTAAGTCAGGAAGGGATCTAAGGAACCCATCTACGGACCGTCAACATGATGATGACCCATCCTGCTGCTTCGTAGGTCAAGGTTCAGAAACTTGAAAATCCTGAAAGTCCACAGTGCGAAAGACGGTTCCCACCTACGGCCCGTCATTCCACCTACGGTCCGTAGGTGACCTCCGTAGTCAGTGGAGCCAGGTTAAAAAAATGCTTTTTTATTTCTTGGAAAGCTTTGGGGTATTACACCTTCACTCTTAGCCACAAAGGGGCAATCCGTTATCTTTTGATCCATCTTGCCACAACAAAAACATGCATTAGAACCCGCTAGACATTTGCCCTCATGCTTTCTCCCACACTTACCACAAGTAGTTAATGAAGAGCCACCACCGTTTCCTCCTTGAGGCTTCGGGTTAGACACCCTATCTTTGTTGGACCTGGGAGGAGAATTGGAGGAACCTTGATCGGAAAACCTTTGTCGGAATCTAGAACGACCATGTCTATCGAAACTTGAATATGAAAGGTTACCATCACCGGTCCTAGCCCTCTTTGTCTCTCTAGACCTTTCCTTGAGCTTTTCCTCTTGTATTTGTTGAGCATACACAATGAGGCAAGAAATATCCATGTCATTGACAAGCATAGCGGTGCGGCACTCTTTAACCAACATTTCGGACACTCCCGAGACAAACTTACTCATTCTTTCCCTAGGATCGGAAACTATGGAAGGAGAACATCAGGACAATTGTGTGAATTTCAAAGCATACTCTTTCACACTAATGCTTTGTTCACGAAGGTTGATACATTCAAGCACCCTTGTCTCCCTCATCTCAAGGGGAAAGAACCTATCAAGGAAAGAAACCTTGAATTTCTCCCAATCAAGAGGACCCCCTCATTAACCGCCCTCTCACTCTTCCATTGGTTGAACCAAACTTGAGTAACACCCTTGAGATGATAAGAGGCTAACTCCACCTTTTTTCCTCCGATGTCACCCCCATGATCATGAATACCTTGTACACTTCATCGATGAACTCTTGAGGATCTTCAGAACCATAAAATTCTGGAGGGTTCATCCTTGTGAAGTCCCTTACCCTAGATGCCACCTACCCACATTTGGATTCACTAAAGCCATAACCTCTCTATTGGCTTGAGCCATCACGGCTTGAGCTGTCACGGCTTGAGCCAACATTTGAAAAGCAGCCCTAAACTCCACATTAGATACTTGTTCGGCAAAAAGGGTCAGAACTTGTGGAGCTTTAGGAGGAGCTTGTTGTTCCACATTCTCTCCCGAATTTCTTCTAACGTAAGCTCTTCGGGTAGCCATATTCTAAAATGCATAGGATACGGATTAGGAGAGGGACATATAGAGTTAAACTCTATGGCACGACTTAGGAGTAATTAAAGAAGTGAAGTTTCTTAAATGTCTTATAGCCTCTCATTCATAAATGTGGCCTGCTTCACACTCATGAACAAGACTCTACTCGACGCGGCTTATGAGACATCCTAGGATCTTTTTAAAACCTTATGCTCTGAATAACAAGTTTGTCAAAACCCAAGGTACCCCTAGACGGAACATGGCGTACGAGACCCCGGAAGACCTCATACAAGCCACTTAGCATACATACATACTAGATCATAAAGATTAAGAGTTCAAAAGACAATGTCATATCAAAGCTTTTAAGAAATATAGCAGAAGTCTGTCTCATGTCTCAAAGCCAATCTAATATAAGAAAAGAATAGGGTTTGGGACGTAACCCAATACAATGTCCAAAGAAAGAACATAAAAGTAAGAACAACTAGACTATATCCTCAGATGACCAAGTCTTCAACTAAGCTCCAGCCACGAGTGGATGGAGAATCGCCACGCTCTACATCAATATGTCAATGTAGGCAAGAGTATGCATTAGTACAATCAAGTACCAAGTATGATAGCGATGCATGAAATCATTTGAAACATGCTAAAATGAGACATTTTCATAATATGCAATGACCAAGTTAAACATGATAAAGGTTAGAAAACATGAAACATAAATCATGATCAAAGCAAGCTAAACATCTTTACTTCACTTGAGAAACATCATAACAACACTTTTGTTCATTAGTGTGGGGAATAGCCTTAACCGACATATAAGACCATGTGAGCTATCAACATGGAATTCGGTGTATAACCCCACATCCTACTTGCCAAGGTAAGACCCTTTACTTAACATGTAGCTTACGTGGATCCACTAGCTAGTGTCTATCAAAGACCATCATCCTATGGTGGCACATAGTTTATGGGACATGGGTAATCGCCAGTTGTCCACTCGGTGCTAAGCATAATTCCCATGGATTAGACATAGTTCAATTATCATAAGTAGACATGGGTAGTCGCCTCTTGTCTATCATTAGTCATAAGTTCATAATTAGTAGACATGGGTGATCGCCTCTCGTCTACATTAGGGAACATGGGTAATCACCTCTTGTCCCTTCATTAGAATAGCTCCTTAAGAACATGGGTAATCGCCCCTTATTCGTTTTAAATTCATAGTGGGAGTATTACGTGTGAAACCCTTTCACAACTCAACCATAACATCAACAAAACATAAACCTTGATGCTTCAATCTTGAAGCACCCTTAATTCATCATTAACTTCATATGAGACATGCATAATTTCATAAACTTCATCTTTATATAGTTCATCATGCTCATAATTTACAAATCATAAGGTTCACATAGCTTCATGAGAATTTCTCTTATTTCATGCAATTCAATGCAAACTCATGCTTAGAAAGCCATAGATAAGTCAATTTGACCATGATTGAAGGAACCCACATAATAGAGTAAAATCATAGATTTTCATTGAACATGCTTACTTTCATAAAACCATCATTAGGTCATTCATAATCTCATTCATGAGAAGTCTTAGCTTAGGAATCATAATTCATGCATGGATTCATAGAGATTTCATATAATTCATCACTTCATTATTCAACCCACCAATCAAAGCATAGATTTCAAAATTTGGGGGAAATAGCATGGGTTCATCCAATTTCTACATCAAATCATATAAATCATGCTAATTTGTGCACTAAGTTACTTTATCATGATAGATCGTGCACTAGGAATCATAAAATTAACAATTGGAAATCATAATTGAAGAACCCATAAGAATTGATCAAAACCCTAACTTAATTTGGGGAATTTGAACCTTGAAAATTGAAGAAGACTACGGACCCATTGGAGGAAAGGGCTCCAATGGTGAATTCTAAAATACCTCAACAAAGCCCATAAGAAATTTCTAAGAATTTATGTCCTTCAATGGAGGATCCTAGCCCTTCTTCTTCCTTGAGAATTGAGAGAACCTTCTAGAGAGAGAAATATTTGAGAGAGGGGAATTTGGGAATGATTTAGAATGAGTAAAATTAGGCTTAGGAAGTTTGTATAGGGTCTAGGTTAAGAGCATAACGGTCTTTGATTTGGAATTAGATATTTAGGGAAAAGACCAAAAAGCCCTTAAATAATAAATGTCGGGGTCTATCGACGGTCGAGACCTATGGTCCGTAGGTCAACCTACGGACGATCGATGGTCAACCGTCGTTCGGTTCATAAACTGTCAACATGGACCCTGCAATGACGGGCCCCATGGACGGCTCGTAGGTCAAATGACAGACCGTACATGGCAACTATAAGTCAGGACTTACAACTTAAAAATTTTACTAAGTCTTGAGGGGACCTACGAGACCTACCTATGACTCTTTCATTGAACGACAGGTTGTCCTAGCAGGCCGTCTTTGGGGTTCTAAAACTTGACATTTTGAAAGCTTTGGTTTGTGACTTACGGTTCCCACCTACGGCCCGTAAGTCAACCGATGAACCATAGGTGGCTTCCGTCGTTACTGGTAGTAACCCAGAAAACTCAAAATATTTCCACCCTCTAATCTGGGGTATTACGGTTATATCGGATGGGAGCCTGGTTTTCGATTTGTAGTACTCTTATCTTAGTAGACTTAGCTATTTTGTGTACCTATCGGGATTATGGGGGTTCATTTAGGTTTTATTTAAACTTGCCCACGAGTGTATCTTCTAGGCTTATGGGGGTCCAGTTGATAATGCTCAAATTACTCTCAAAAGAAGTAAAAGAGTAAGCGGTCGTTAGCAATAAAATTATCCAACAAGAGAGTCGGGGTTGGATTCCACAAGGAACAATTTCTCGGCAATCGAAAAGACAAAGGATTACGAGTCACAAGTTTGAATCTACACTTAATAATACACAATTATCAAAAAGAGATAGGTTTAGTAACAATATTAAGATTTGGGCAAAGAAGACATCAAGCAAAGGATATTTGGGAATTGGGAAATTTTCAATTTCAACACATGCTAATTCAATCAAAGGTAGGCTAGGTTATCTTCAACAACACAAAGCTTCTTTAGATCTTGTGGTGCTATATCATGGAGTCTCCTTTCGGTCTCAATCATGTTATTCAACAAAACAACCTAATCCCTTAATTTAAACCTCTCTTTCGAGCAAGCCTTGCAATCAACAATGAAAACCTTAATCTCTCTTTCGAACAAACTCTCGATTCAAGGATAAAATGTGATTATCAATCTAATTCTCCACTTCACGAATTCCCTTTCGAGCAATCCACAAAGATCAGAAGCTTTATTTGAGCATGCACTCTCAAATCAAAAATTTAAACATGAAAATTATATTAAACAAAATTGATGAAAATAAGCATGGAATCAACTACAAAAGCAACAGAATGAGAAATCAAACACCCAAAGGAATTGTCTATTTCTAGCACAAAACTCCAATTTCAATTAGCAATTACACCCATAATTCATCCAATATCAAGCAAGGGAAAGAATATATGATAAGAAATGTTACTATTAGAAATACAATCTTCAATCCAAAAGATGAATTATGAGGCAACATGCCTTTAAAGTCTCAACCCAAAATAAGTACACCACAAGTAAACTTTCTACTTTATTATAAGCTAAAAACATAAACTTCTCCGTTCAATACAATACAAGAAAAACAACCTCTAAGGAAGGGAAATCTAGTCCCAGAAAGTCCAAATCAAGTCCCAAATAGTCTAGTGAGACGGGAATAGGCTGGTCGCCACCCGTCCTAAAATACTTCTTAGCTAAAGAACAACTGGGATGGGTTCCTTTAGCTCGCCGTTAAATATATTTAGAGACAGAAACAGTGTTGATCGCAAAAATACATATATAGACTACATATCTCATCCCAAAAATATGATTTTCTTCTTGGAAAACTAGTCATTTTCTGGTGATTAAATCCCTTTAGCAACTACCAACTAACTTGTCCTAGAATACTCTTTTGGGACGAGCAACAACCTCATATTAGATTACTTTTTCTTGATGAGCAACTATGTCGTCCTAGATTGTATTTCGCAACAATCAATACCTCGTCCTAGATGAACCTTTGGAGACAAGAAGTTATCTCATTCGAGATGAAACTTTTAGAGATGAGAAACTTCTCGTCCTAGATGAACCTTTAGGGACAAGATGTTGTCTCATCCTAGATGAAACTTTCAGAGATGAGAAACTGTCTCGTCCTAGATGAACCTTTTGAGACAAGCAAATTTTTGGTCTCTAATTGACATCCAATGGTTCTTGATCTTTATATCACAAAAAATTTATAGGCTTTATCAATAAATATAAGATTGCTATGGTAAATCTCCATACAAAAGGCTGACATAAATATAAAAATAATTTAACATCCCAAGGTGTTATTTTCAATATTTATTTAACAAAAAAAGCTTAGCAAATTAAAAATATCTCTAGCTAGACTATGATTTCAAGATTTACATAACTTTCCTAGCAAAATATTAATGGTCTTGTGCTTCTACTAAACTTTCATCTTGACTTGTATCTTCAATATTCACAAAAAAATTCCAAAATTCACCAAGGGTTATTCTGAAATATCAATATGCTGCATGAGCATAAGAAAAATTGATTAAGAAAACTTTAAGATTAATTAACGAAGAATCAAAATCTATATCGAAAACACAAATTCAATGAAAAAAGCTTAGTACAAATAAAGCAATTTCCCATCAAGAAAATTTATATTCTTTTTTTGGGGAAAGAAGTTGTTGCAGAGGAACTAAACAAGCAAGATACCACAGTTTCAGGAGAAACAACCAAGTTATTAGTGTAGCAAGGGAATCAAGCAAGTTATCAATGTTTACTTCCAATCCTTAATCCTTGGAGGAGCCAAAGAATCTCAAACTTACCATTAATCCTTCAGAGACAACAAAGATTTTATTTGGGAGTGTATCACAAGTCTAAAATGTCTACAGATTACATTTACAGTGATTGCATTAAATCTTAGAGAACTATAGATTGCATTCATAATGATTTTTCTATTACAAAACTTCTATGTTAAAGAGTATCATTATGTATAGTTGTGCATAAAAAAAAAGATGTTCGCGCATAGTTGTACAAAAAATAAAAAACAGAGTAAACGGAAGTGTGTGTGACACTGTATATATAGAAAATAAAAAAAAAGAGATCAGTTATATTTTTAAAATAGAGAAAAATTGTATGTGCAGTAATCTTTAAATTGTCTCTCACTAATGTAGGGAACATAAAGCAACTACAGAGATCAATTCCAATCACATCAATAAATTATGCTCGTAAAATCAAAGCAAAGATATGTATCATGAATCATAACACAAATAACTTAAGCTATAAAGCGTTGGTCTAGTAATTGAGGGCAAAAGACTATAAAATATTGATTCCATTAATGAGCATTACTAGGTATATTGAGCCTCAGCTCTATAACTTTGATCGAACAACCACCGGCTAAGAGAAGAAAATCATCCAGCAAGGAACCTCACAAATGAAGAATTCTTTTGAACACGATCAACCATCTCATTCTTGTAAGCATGGCGGTAATCTAATCTATGCTACACAAAGGAATATTCTAGCCTCTCACTGGTGAAGTTGCCAAGAGGCATATCAATAATAATAGTAAAGTTGATGGAAAGCATGGTAGTTAGCAATTTATCGTCTTCCAGTTTCAAAAAAGATAATGTATATGTTATTTGTTCATTCCTATCTTTATTAGTTTCCTAAGAGTTCAGCCTTACCCTATCTGCTCAAACGACTATAGGAAAATAGAGTTTGGTATATTGTTACTTGGTCAACAAAAAAAGTCAATGGTCATTCAGTTGATACGGGTGATGTCATATGTGGGTTATGCGATTGTTGAGCACAAATGAATTGTTTCAATTTTCTTACCTCTTTCATCTCATCTTCTAAGGTAGAAAAGCAATAATTCAAGGATTTGTTTTCCTCGTTCAAAGATTTATTTTCCTCTTGAGTTTAACGTAGCTAAGACAATAATTCAAACTTTGAAGAAGTGCCACCTCTCATGTCCTTTGCCTTTACTCCACCCCGAAAGCCAAATACATGACTACAAGTTTGAGGTCCACAACACGTTTCTACAATCTATATGCTAGGCAGAGATGGTTCAGCTTTTAGTAATTCATTGATTTGAGCCTACAAAATATAAAAATAGTACATTTCAACAGATTCCATAATAACCTGATGTATTTTACTTATTTAATTTACCAAACGCACATGTTTTTTCAATTGCTTCTGGTTCAACAAGCATGTTATCTTTCTTACGAGTCCCAAAAGAAAATAGTCTCCAAATTTGGCGAATTGCCATCATTTCCGCCCTATACATCAAAGAGAAACATGTCAAATAACACTTCTTAAATATTTTCATTAGAAAAAATAATTTTTTGATAATACCTGCTGATATATAATCTCTCTAATAGGGTTGCTACAAGTAGGATGAAACATCTTTAACTTAGCTCAATTTTATGCATTTCTATTGCTCCTCGCTTGTATTGTTGTGTTAACCTTTCGTATCTAAGAAGACTTACCAACTTCAAAAAAAGTTTCACATATAAATATCATGATGAGCTGCGAAATGGATGCTTCAATAGTATAGACTATTAGATCACTAGGTATAGCTAAAAACTTTCTGAACAAAAATGTTCCTTAACTAACAACGCCCATTCCATCTTTTCTACTCCCTTTGGAATATTCTTAAGAGCGTGAATGATTGGCGTATTCTTCACATAAGAAGCATGAAAGTATCCTCTCCATTTATTCCATAACTCATTCATCCATCCAAATATATGGTAAGGATTATAATTCAACTAAACACCTTCAAATTTATCCAACAATAATTAAAACATGAGCTTAAATGAAAAGAGGAAAGTGAACATTATGCAACAACTATACAAAAATTATGTAAAAAATTCAGCAAGAAAAAGATGTGCAACAGTGGTTAATATTGGAAGTACAAGAAAAGTAAGTTCTGATTCAACAAGTTAAACACGGGATGACAGTTACGTCGAGCAGGTATATGTATTCATGATTCAGTAAACAGAAACTCAATGCATACATGTTGTAATTAACATTGGATGGCAGTTAATGTGTGAGTGATTGAGTTTTCAGTTCTCACGTTAAATATTCCTGCTCCTCTTTTTAAATATCCAAAGGTTTCTCTCTATTCAGATGTCATGAATTGCTTCTATAAAGACCATTCTAATGGTCTCTGCTTTCATTGTTGTCCATGGTAAGATCTTCTTAATGATTTTTCAGATTAAAGGTTATAATGAACTAGTATTGTCTTCTTAGTAGACATCCTTCATTTTAACTTTTTGATTAGTTGATTAGATTCATGTAATAATTATCAAATATCACAAAAAGGCAGTTCTAAATATAAAAACAATGATGATGTAATTCAAAATTGTTACCACAACAGTTGCCCAAATATGATCAAACTTTTGTTGCTTAATATCACTCCACAATGATACTCCAGTGGACACATGGTAGAGTCATGAATTATTTTTCCCAAGTGCCTCAAAAACAAATTTTTATTTGATCCAGCTGTTCGATTATTGTAAAATCTTACTTTCAGCATCTTTCTGGCTTCAAGTGATGCAACTTCTTTACACTTGTTGCTCCCTTGAACTCTTTTTACCTTTCGAGGATTAGATGATCCTATAGTTGCATAATTTAGTATGAACTACAGCAATACCATTTAGTTCTACTGATTGATAATGCATGAATTCGTAAATTTTCATACCTGTTTCAGTTGTTTGGAAGGGTTGCATAACTTGATCAGTAGAGCCAGGGGATTTGATTTGGGTGTTCTCTTTCTCAAGAACCAGGGGATTTGATTTGGATGTTCTCTTTCTCAAGAACCAGGGGATTTTTTCTATTGATGACAGTCCTTGACTAAATTCAACATTCTTTTCAGAAACCCCTAAAGATCAGCAGAAAGATCTAGGCATTTGCTCCCGTCCCTTTTCTATAGAACCTAGAATCAAGAAGTCATATTATAAGAACTTTTGCATTTATTTTCTGTTATATATTGAATTAAAATTACAATAGATTTTAAAAAAAACATACTGGTTTCAACTTCTTTGGTACATTGCTTTACTTGATTAGTAAATGAATGAAAGGGAGTATGAACTTGACTAGAAGACATGGTGGAGTTTTTATGCCCAGTTCCTCATCCCTTACCAATAGCACCTGGAGAAAACAAATCACTAATGTTTAAATACAATTTGCCTATGACTATTTGACAAAGTATTGTATGGAAATTAATTCTACAAAAAGTAAGGCCTCAACTCATAAGACTTTCCATTACAAGGCATATGGATAAAATTAGCAAGGCAGAAAAGCAGAGCTAAGTTTTGGCAAAAGAAGCTTTGACATTCAATTTAAGTTATTTATGCAATTAAATACGTATCTGATATTACTCTTCATAATTGATCCATCAACATTTCAAGTTTTCATATAGAACCTGCAAGAAGAGGAAAAAAGTAGAAAAATAATAAAGAAACTTCCTATCCATTAAACTGAAGAACAAAATAAAAGCAGTCTTTCAGATACTTACTAGTGAACTGAAGTATAGAATCAAAGTAATCAAGCATAGGAGATTTTAATAGTATATATTATCAAGAATCAAAAGGAAAATCAATCTGGCGATCCCCCCACCAAACAAGAATCATGTGCGACAATGTAGTAATAAAACAAATCATGTCTATCTGTTCATGAAAGATACTTCACCTAATCATTTCTTTTTCGTTTCTTTTGTGAAGAACTTTCTATGCCAACTACCACATCATCATCATCCATTTGTTTCCCATCTCATAGGAATCACGAGGTTGAGTCTTCCTCACTACATGCCAACCTTTGTTGGAATTATCATTAGCATAAAACACTTGAGATGCTTGGTTCGCTAAAACAAAAAGGTCATTTGTTTTCAAAAATCTACTCGAATTTACACTAACGAAGTCATACTCATCTCTTTTAACTCAATTTTTTTTCATACACATCAAATCAGTTACACCAGAACAAAATCACTATTCTATCCGTGATAAATTACAATTCAATCACATCTGTTAAAATTCCATTGTAATCGACATTCTCACTCTCTTTATCATTCTCGCCAACTACAACAACACCACAATTTTGAGTCCTTAACATTTGATCATGATTTTCTACATGAAATATATATTCATTAACAATGTAGCCATTAGAATGTGTTGAAGATTTGGTAGGACCACATGAAAGTGAGAGATGATTTTCCATGAGTCGACTATTATCTTCTTTATGCAATTGTGCAACCTAAAAATAAGATATCATTTGATACTTCAGAATGATTAGTAAAAAGTTAAAATGTTGAATCTATTATTTATGTATTTCTCACCCTATCTTTAAATAATTCAATAAGTTATCGGTCCCATTCTGCATCTGACAAGTGTTAAGCAGATATATATGATTTTGTGCAAACTCTCTACATAATTGAGGTTAACCATAAATTTCCTATAGAAAAGATATCACCTTGAAGGAAATAAGACTATATAAAAGAACTCTCCATACTCATGATATGGTATGACTTCATGACAATTCTTCAGAATGTATATATGTGCTTGTTCCAATTCATTAGCTTCAAGCGCAAATGGATCTTTAGATCCAAAAGTTTTTCCATGTTGAAAAAATATGGATAAAACCCCATTTCATGTTTTTAATCCCCATCATATTTCTTTCAGGCCGATTGATTTTATGTCAATTCTATGAAGATACGTTGTACATAAGGTCATACATTCATTTGCAATGTAGCCCTCTGCAATACAACCTTCTCGACATGCCCTATTAGCAATGAGAGATTTAAAAAAATTATAACCATCACTCAATAGGATACATCGACCGCTAATGAATGGGTCCAACAATCTCAGCTTCACCAGCTAACTGAATAGGCAAAAGCAAGATGACATAAAAAAAGGAGGGAAGACCTTTTCTAACTTGCAAAGTTTTATGGGAATTTGTGCTTCAATATGTATCAAGTCATCAATCATCAACTCCTTTGATCCAAGCGCACAAAAAAATAGATAACTCAATAAGAGGTTCACACACTTCTTTGGACTGCATACCACGAAGAGCAAGAGGGAGTATATGCTGCAAAAGAACATGACAATCATGATTTTTCAATCAAGATATCTTGTGATCTTTCAAGTTTACAAATTGAGAAATATTAGATGGAAATCTATTAGGTACCTTTAAATTCTTCAAGAAAAAACATAACCTTTTCTTATCTTCAGGCGACAATCTGTAGCATGCAGTTGAAACTTCAACTTTCTCCCCTCGTTGGATAGGGTGCAATTCTAGCCTAATGTTCATTCCTTCAAGTCTAACCGAGTGTTAACTGTGACCTTTGTCTTTCCTTTGACATTCATTATTGTCCCCATAATATTATCACATATATTTTTCTCAATATGCATGATATCCAAATTATGTCGCAACATGATAGATTTCCAATTTGGGAGTTCAAAAAAGATACTTTTCTTGTTCCAATCATCCTTTCGTTTTTCATGTGATATCTTCCTCTTTCTCTAAGGATCCTTTGTTACTGGTTTTCCTTCAAGATCTTGCACTTGATTAAGTATCTCTATTCTAGAATATGTTTTTGGTGGGAGCCTTTTCTCTATTGTATCATCAAATGACTTCTTGTCATCCCTCCATCTGTGATCCTTGGGAAGGTAACGTTGATGTCCCATAAAGAATTGTTTCTTAAAATTAGCCAATCAAATATAGGAAGTGTCTTTATTACAAGATGGACATGGAATTTTTCCTTTTGAACTCCATCCAAATAAATTTCCACAAGCTCGAAAATCATTGAAGTCCATAATAAAGAAGCATGCAACTTTTAAAATTTTGCTTAGGTGATGCATCAAAGGTATCAATACAAACTTCCACAACTCCTTCAATTCCTCTAATAGAGGTTGAAGATATGTAGCAATTGCATCTCCAGGACAATTTGGACAAGGAATAAGCATTGATAAGATAAAAGTTTCCTGTTTCATACACAACCAAGGTGGTAACTTATATGGAAGAAGAACCACAAGACAAATGCTATGTGAGGTTTTTGAATTGCGAAAGGGCTGAAATCGATCACTAGCAAGTCCATGTAAAACGTTACGAGGCTCGATTATAAATCTATCACTAGAGACAGTATTTTTAACTTTTCCCTAAATATTGGTCTTAAATAAAGCTTTTTCTAGTAGTGATAATGGAATGATGATGCTTCTCTTCATCCCTTTGTGTGAATTTGGGTCCAAAATTCAAGAAATGTAAATTCTACCCCTGTCAGACATCCGAGCCTCGCTAAAGCGGTTGAGGGTTTGCAAAAGCGGATGTCGCAAAAGTGAACATCCTATCGCTAAAGAGAACCCCATCAATTTGGAATCTTTTCATATTCTTTTCTACTTGTGTATATTTTTTCTTCCTAGAAAACACCCCCAAATATCTTGAATATTAATACAAGTATGGGTTTAAAATAAATTCTTATGAGTTATAGATCATATTGGTCTAATGCTTCAATGATTTTGTTATTCTTCATCCTCATGAGCACACATTATGTATGTCGGTTATAAGAAACATCCTACATCGACATTAGTTTTTATATATAATTTAATATTTGAAAAAATATGATCATATATATATATATATACTCAGAGATATGATGCCAGATAACATCATTTTCATATATGCATCCTTTCAATTATGATTTTGAAAATCATGGTCTAAGATATATAATTTCATTTGAGAAATATTTATTTGTAATATTTCACTTCATTCTTCCTCAGTTTATGTTTTTGTATGATTGAAAGATTCATTATGATCCTACTCACATCTTTTTATAGATATGAATTTAGAGATTTAGTTTTGTTCCTGCATACTCAAGCTATTTAGTATTCATCCTACATACTCAGTACCTTCCCTGTACTTTTCACATACTTATTCTGCACTACATTTTTCATGTGATGTAGATACAATTGATCATTCTCAGGCTCATGTATTGAGTAGTTATTCATAGTTCAGCAGTTGGTGAGTCCTCGTCATTCAAGGTTACAGTTTAAATGTTTCTATCCTTATTTTAGACTTGTTTTATGCCTAGTTGGGGGCCTTATCCCAGAAAATCATTTTAGTAAGTTAAGAGGCTTTACAACATTAGTATTCTACTGTAATAAACTTATTTTTTGAGATCTACTTTTGTTAGGGTTTTAGTTTATAGCTTTCACTTCAGTTTAATATAATCTACTTTGGTATGCTAAGTCAGGGGTTAGCTTATGTTCACTTTTGGTTCCACATATTTTGTCTCAACTAGGGTGTAGATTTGGGCTATGGCAAAAGCTAACGGAAGGTCTCCTCTCTGTCTATAGCTCAACTTTGAAATTAGAAAAAATGAGATTTTCAATTACAAAAGTCAGCAGCCTAGAAAATTGTTTGTTGTCTTCTCTAAGCTACTATGTTCTTAGTCACTACTGTAAGTGTCTAAGCACACAGTCATAGTTGAGGAAATCTGTATCGATAATTGGATGATTCGATAAATCAGACTCTTGTTACTCATACTCAGTCATAGGTGAGTTCTTATGGGTTAATTCTCACTTTTTATGATTTAATATCCCATTTTCATTTGTTGTTAAGTTTGATAAAGAACCTTCTCTGCTTCACAAGTTGGAGCTTCCTCTCGGTTTAGGGTACGATCAGATCTCAATGTTTCATGCTGAGTTTCACTCCATGTCTTTGAGCTTTATATAATAGATGAACTGCTTTGCAAGTGCTTCTTGTGGTAGATCGAACTTTTCTTCTACTTGTTTATATCTGAGAATAAACATGTGATATCAGATTCGCACATCCATTCTTACGTATGTTTTGTTGTTATTGCTTTTGAAAACCTTGTTGGTATACAAAAAAATGACTTTTTGACAACTACTTCTTAACGAAGGGATAATATTCTGGTAAATATAAGAATAACTATATTGACCAAATATTTTTTGGGCATTATAGAAAATTTTTAGCTTACCATTAAAGAGGGGATAATATTACATCCTTATATAACATATTAGTTTTTCGTTAAAACATAATTAATCAATAAAAATGGGCACCACAAGTGATCATAAGCTAACCCATGATATGACATGACACTATGATTTATACCTATAATGATTGAAAGTAATTGATGCGGAAGCTGAATCTAAAAGAAGTATTAAATTCAAAACACCAAATGGATAAGTGAAAAAATATCTAAAAATCTATAAAGCTCAAACTACGATATCTGAAAGCTTTTAAGAAGATGATTCGTATGCACAAGCCCCCAATTGGCTCTACTTATCTAAAAAAAAGAGACTAAATAACTAAAATAAGGTGTTGACCTTGAAAGATGAGTACTTATCAGCACTACTGTGACCCAATTTGAAACCGCACTAATCGCAAGCTAAAAGTTGAGCTTGTGAACTTATATTATAAATCAATATAGCGCAAGATGGTATGTATTCAATACCTTGAATGTACTGAGTGTGAGATATGTGCCACAATTCTAGTAAACTGGATAGGTACTAAGATGCTGAATTGGATAGGGAAGAAATAGATGAATAGATACAGTGACCAAGCAAATAGACATGCAGCTAATAAGTACTTAAAAAATAACCAAATACAATGTCAATGCAAAAATCTAAGACTGAAGAAATGACCTGGAGGTCACTAGTCTCACTTGTATAGAGGTAATACCTTGTAGAGTCCTATAGATTGGTGCAGAGATATCCTATCTTAGGTGTCTTTAGTATTTTTTCTCTTTTGTATCTTGTTCATGTAGTGTGTGTGTTATTGGTTACCTGAAATCTCACTTGTTTCATTCTTTTTGCATGAAGGCTCGTACGCACCGCGCGGTAGCTAGGGGTAGGGGTCGACCTCCCTTTCATGTTTGTAACACCCCAAGTTTTCAAAGAAAGGAAAATACAGTTTTACAACCTAGTGCCAGTGACTACGGACGTCACCTACGGACCATAGATGGAATGGCGGGCCGTAGGTGTGAACCGTCGATGGCACTTTAAACTTTCAGGATTTCCAAGTCTCTGAACCTCTACCTACGATGCAACATGATGGGTCGTCGATCGATTGACGGTCCGTAAGTGGGTCCCGTAGATCCCTTCAAGACTTAGCCAAATTTTCAGCGCCAACTGAAGTCTCCGAATCAATCGACGGAGGGACAGGACAGTCCGTCATCTGACCTACGGACCGTAGGTCCTGACTTTAGACTGCCCCTGACAGTTTTTATTTAAGGGCTTTCTGATCTTTTCCCTAAATGTCTAACTCTTAATCTAAGTAGGTTAAACCCTTAACCCTGACCCTATATATATTTTCTAAGCCTAATTTCACTCATTCTAACTCATTCCAAAATTCTCTTCTCTCAAATATTTCTCTCCCTAAGAAATTCTCTCAAGCTTCAAGGAAGAAGAAGACTAAGATCCTCCGTTGAAGGTCATCAATTTCCATCAATTTCTTGTGGGTTTTGTTGAGGTATGATAGTGTTCACCATTTGAGGCCCTTTCCTCCAATAGGTCCTCAATTGAATTAGGGTTTTTGATCAATTCTTATGGATTCTTCAATTATGATTTCAATTGTTGATTTTATGATTCCTAGTGCACGATCTAGCATGGTAAAGTAATTTAGTGCATGAATTAGCGTGATTTATATGATTTGACGTAAAGATTGAATGAATCACCATCAACCCATGCTATTTCTCTCCAATTTTCTAATCTATGCTTTGATTGGTGGGTTGAGCTATGAATTGAGTAATTTTATGAAATCTCGATAAATCTATGCATGAATTATAAATGAAATGAGAATGAATTTATGAAATTTAGTGTGTTCAAGGCAAAAGCATGATTTTCCTCTATTATGTGAATTTCTTCAAGTATGGGTAAATTGTTTTATTTATGAGTTTCTAAGCATGAGATTGCACTGAATTGCATGATTTAAGTCGAACTCTAATAAACCCATATGAAATCTATGATTCCTAAATTATGAGCATGACGAACTATGTAAAGATGAAGTCTATGAACTTATGCATGTCTCGTATGAATTTTATGATGAATTAAGGGTACTTTGAGAGTGAAGTACCAAAGTTATGACATGATGATGTTGTGTTGAGTTGTGAAAGGGTTTCTCACGTAATTCTCACACTATGAATTAACGAACAAAGAGGCGAATGCCCATGTTCATAAGGAGCTATTCTAATGACGTAAGCTTGGACTAGTCCATGGAAGATGAAACGTCTATAAACATTATTTTAGCATGGATTGGTAACCCTAGTTGTACCTTTCAATGGATAATGATATGAATATGATAAATAACTATTCTATTGGAAATATTCCTAGCACCAAATGGATATTGAGATGGAAGCTCTCCCGTAGTAGAGACGGGGTTACTAGTGAAAGCTCTCACATAGTAGAGGCCGGGTTTTCTAGATGGAGCTCTCCCGTAGTAGAGGCCGAGTCTCAAAAAGAATCTCTTTATCCCATAAACTATGTGCCACCATAGGATGATTGTCCTTAAGTAGACATTAGCTAGTTGATCCACGTAAGCTAGAAGTTAAGGTCTTACCTTGCCAAGTGAGGTAACCTCTTTTTGGTGTGGGGTAGACACCGGATTCCATGTTGATATCTCACATGGTTTTATATGTCGGTTATGGCTATTTTCCCATAACTAATGAACACAAGTGTTGATACGATGATTTTAATTAAAGTAAAGAAAAGATGCTAAGCTTGATTTGGCCTTGGTTTATACCTTATGTTCTCCATGCTTTATCATGTGTAGTTGGCCTTTGCATGTCATGACTATTTTCATTCTAGCATGATTTCATTGTTCTATGTGTATTGCTATCATACTTGGTACTTGATTTTACTAACGCATACTCTTGCCTACATTAACTTCCTTGATGTAGGATTTGGCGATTCACCATCCACTCGTGGCTAGAGCTTAGTAGAAGATTGATAGAAGACTTGGTGAGTCCTCATCCATCCGAGGACATAGCCTAGTTGTTCTTATTTTCATGTTATTTCATTTCAGAATTGTATTGGATTACGTCCCAAACTTTATTTCTCTATATTAGATTGGCTTTGAGACATGAGATATAAACTTCCGCTGTTTCTTTTAAAAGCTTTGAGATGAAAATCTCTTTCGAACTCTTAATCTCTATTATCTTATATGTATATATGCTAAGTGGCTTGTATGAGGCCTCTCGAGGTCTTGTACACCATGTCACATCTAGGGGGTACCTTGTGTCGTGACAAACTTTGTATTAGAGCACAAGGTTTTAGAAAGATCCTAGGATGTCTCATAAGCCGCGTCAAGTAGAGTCTTGTTCATGAGTGTGAAGTGCGCCACATTTATGAATGAGAGGCTATAAGACGTTTAAGAAATTCCACTTCTTTCATTATTCTAAAGTCGTGCGTTAGAGTTTAACCTTATAGGTCTTCCTCTCATTACCCTTGTTTGTACTTTTCAGAATATGCCTCCACGAAGGAATCCCGTGAGAAGGAATAGGTATGTTGGTGCAAATGAGAGACAAGAGGTTCCTCAACTGCCGATCAACCCTTTGGCCGAGGAAGTGACTAATGATGAGTTGCGGGCCGCATTTCACGCATTGGCTCAAGCAAGGACGGCCCAAGCAAATAGAGAGGTTGTGGCTCCCGTGAATCTAAGGGTAAATACTGTGGCAACAAGAGTGAGAGACTTCATTAGAATGAATCCTTCGGAATTTCATGGTTCGAAGGTTGAGGAAGATCCTCAACAATTCATTGATGAAGTGTACAAGGTGTTGATGATCATGGATGTGACGCTGGAGGAAAAGGTGGAGTTGGCCGCTTATCAACTCAAGGGTGTTGCCCAAATTTGGTTCGAGCAATGGAAGAGTGAGAGGGCGGTTAATGAGGGTCCTCTTGATTGGGAGAAATTTAAGATTGCTTTCCTAGATAGGTTCTTTCCCCTTGAGATGAGGGAGGCAAAATTGTTTGAGTTCATCAACCTTCATCAAGTGGATATGAGTGTGAAGGAGTATGCTTTGAAGTGCACACAATTGTCCAAGTATGCTTCAACTATGGTCGCCGATCCAAGGGCAAGGATGAGTAAGTTCGTGTCGGGTGCTTCCAAATAGGTGGTCAAAGAATGTCTAACCGCCATGCTTGTCAGGAGATGGATGTCTTCCATTTGATGGTTCATGCACAACAAATAGAAGAAGAAAAGCTTAGGGAGAAAACTAGGGATTCAAAAAGGGCAAGAGGGGATGAGGGTGAATCTTCCCATTCAAGGTCCAGTGAAGGAAATCATTCTCAAGGTAAGGGTTCTAGTGAGCAAATGTGGCCCGAGTATAGGGAATGTGGAAGAAGGCATATGGGTGAGTGTCTAGCCGGTTCTAATGCATGTTTCGATTGTGGAAAAATGGATCATAAAATAAGGAAATGCCCTTCAGTTATAAGGAATGAGCGAGATAAACGTCTGCAGGCTCAATCTTATCCATCTAGTGGTAGCCAGCAACAAGGTAGGGCATATGCACTTCTGGCTCGACAAGATTATGAGGGTTCCCTGATGCGAAAATTGGTAAGTTATTGTCTTTTAATTTGTGGTTATGCATTAATTAATGTTGGGTGTTTGGTTGTCTATGATAAGACTCCATGTGTGGTTAGTGTGTTTAAGGTCGACTTTGAAGTCCTTGTGGAAACTTCATAGGTGTTTACTTGTATCAATGGTTTGTGGTTGTTAAGGTTTTGGTACTATGTTTGGATTAAGGGAGATGGATTTGGAAGGATTAGATGGGTTTGCTCCCAAGGGGGAGATAGTGTATTTCTTGATTGGTAAGTCTGGGGACTAATTAGGTTGCCGGAAGGAGTTCCTCGTTATGGTTTTCTATATGAGAGGTCGGAGGTGATGTGATGTCCTAGTATTCCTATCTTTCTATCCTTCTACTTTCGGGTCTAGTTGAGGCCTTAGTTCCTCATGGTTCATTCTTTTGGTCTCATGTGTCTTAGTTATTTCCATGATTCCTTGATTATGCATGTTCATGAAGAGTCTAGTATGTGAAGATGAGCTAGCTTGAATGATTTATCTATGATTTTGTGCATTGAGTATGAGTTGCATAAAGTTTTCATGAAATAATGTGTTGAATATGCTTTAGCTTGGAGTTGATGTTTCCTCCTCTGATATGTGTTGGGTTGTTAGTCCGTGTCTCTTACCCTCCTTATGATGTCTTGATTCTCATTCGAGGACGAATGTTCCCAGGGGGGAGATAATGTAACACCGCAAGTTTTCTATGAAAGGAAAATATAGTTTTACAACCTGGTGCCAGTGACTACGGACGTCACCTAAGGACCGTAGATGGAATGACAAGCCATAGGTGGGAATCATCGATGGCACTGTGAACTTTCAGGATTTCCAAGTCTCTGAATCTTGACCTACGATGAAACAGGATGGGTCGTCGATCGATTGACGGTCCATAGATGGGTCCCGTAGATCCCTTCCAGACTTAGCCAAATTTTCAGCCCCAACTGAAGTCTCTGAATCAATCGACGGAGGGACAGGATGGTCCGTCATCTGACCTACGGACCATAGGTCCTGAACGTAGACTGCCCCCGATAGTTTTTATTTAAGGGCTTTCTGGTTTTTTCCTAATTGTCTAACTCTTAATCTAAGTCGGTTATACTCTTAACTCAGACCCTATATATATTTTCTAAGCCTAATTTCATTTATTCTAACTCATTCCCAAATTCTCCTCTCTCAAATATTTCTCTCTCTAAAAAATTCTCTCAAGCTTCAAGAAAGAAGAAGACTAAGATCCTCCATTGAAGGTCATCAATTTCCATCAATTTCTTGTGGGTTTTGTTGAGGTATCATAGTGTTCACCATTTGGAGTCCTTTCCTCCAATGGGTCCTCAAGTTTCTTCAAGGTTCAATTTCCCCAATTGAAATAGGGTTTTTGACCAATTCTTATGGGTTCTTCAAATATGATTTCAATTGTTGATTTTATGATTCCTAGTGCACGATCTAGCATGGTAAAGTAATTTAGTGCACGAAATAGCGTGGTTTATATGATTTGATGTAAGGATTGAATGAATCCCCATGAATTATAAATGAATTGAGGATGACTTTATTAAATTTAGTGTGTTCAAGGCAAAAGCATAATTTTCCTCTATATGTGAATTCCTTCAAGTATGGGTCAATTGTCTTATTTATGACTTTCTAAGCATGAGTTTGCATTGAATTGCATGATTTAAGTCTAACTCTTATAAACCCATATGAACTCCATGATTCCTAAATTAGGAGCATGATGAACTATGTAAAGATGAAGTCTATGAACTTATGCATGTCTCATATGAATTTAATGATAAATTAAGGGTACTTTGAGAGTGAAGTACCAAAGTTATGACATGATGATGTTGTGTTGAGTTGTGAAAGGGTTTCCCACTTAATGCTCACACTATGAATTAATGAACAAAGAGGCGATTGCCCATGTTCATAAGGTGCTATTCTAATGACGTAAGCTTGGACTAGTCCATGGAAGATGAAACGTGTATAAACATGATTTTAGCATGGATTAATAACCCTAGTTGTACCTTTCCATGGATAATGATATGAATATGATAAATAACTATTCCGTGGGAAATATGCTTAGCACCGAGTGGATATTGAGATGGAAGCTCTCCCGTAGTAGAGGCCGGGTTTCTAGTAAATGCTCTCCCATAGTACATGCCGCGTTTTCTAGATGAAGCTCTCCCGTAGTAGAGGCCGAGTCTCCAAAAGCAATCTATTTATCCCATAAACTATGTGCCACCATAGGATGATTGTCTTTAAGTAGAAATTAGCTAGTGGATCCACGTAAGCTAGAAGTTAAGGTCTTACCTTAGCAAGTAAGGGAACCTCTTTTCGGTGTGGGGTAGACAACGGATTCCATGTTGATAGCTCACATGGTCTTATAAGTCGGTTAAGGCTATTTCCCCATAACTAATGAGCACAATTGTTGCTACGATGATTTTAAGTAAAGTAAAGAAAAGATGCTAAGCTTGCTTTTGCCTTGGTTTATACCTTATGTTCTACATGCTTTATCATGTGTAGTTGGCCTTTGCATGTCATATTTATGTCTCATTCTAGCATGATTTAATTGTTTTATGTGCATTGCTATCATACTTTGTACTTGAATGTACTAATGCATACTCTTGCCTACATTTTCTTCCTTGATTTAGGATTTGGCAATTCACCATCCACTTGTGGCTAGAGCTTAGTAGAAGATTGATAGAAGACTTGGTGAGTCCTCATCCATCCGAGGACATAGCCTAGTTGTTCTTATTTTCATGTTATTTCATTTTAGATTTGTATTGGGTTATGTCCCGAACTTTATTTCTCTATGTTAGATTGGCTTTGAGACATGAGATAGACTTCTACTGTTTCTTTTAAAAGCTTTGATATGAAAATCTCTTTCGAACTCTTAATCTCTATTATCTTGTATGTATGTATGCTAAGTGGCTTGTATGAGGCCTCTCGGGATCTTGTTCGCCATGTCACATCTAGGGGATACCTTGGGTCGTGACAATGTTACGGGTGCAACACAACCCCAGTATAGGGAGCGGGATGTGCAGCGCACAACTAATCCTCCAGCAGTCCATGTTCCGGATCAACTAGTGGGGTCAGGACCAGCTCAGCCACCACCTACACTTGCTATGGCTCAAGACCTTCAAGTAACTATTGCCTAGCTTTTGAGAGTGCTTAGAGGAATGCAGTAGGCCCCATCTCTCGCACAAGTACTGGCACTAGTTCCATCATCAGTTCAGCAGGATCATCTTGCAGTAGAGGCACCCAGGGTCCAGGTGCAACCTGGGGGTGCCCAACCTATGATTACGGCTGGAGCTATACAACTAGATGAGCAGAAGATGCTTGGAATATTCTTGAGACTTTAACCTTTTAGGTTTCATAGGGGTGTGGGTGAGGACGCCCATGAGTTTCTTACTACCTACCGGGAGTGGTTCATATTTGGGGGTTAGTGGAGTTAAGAGGAGTTGACTTCACTGCCGTTCAACTTGATGGGCCATCGAGGTAGTGGTGGTGTACATTTATTAAGACAAGGTCAGCTGGTTCTCCTCCGGTCACATGGACCTTGTTCTCCGAGGCCTTCTTGGCAAGATTCTTCCCTCACAGCATTGAGATCACCTTCGAGATCAGTTCACTAGATTGGAGTAGGGCTCCATGATGAGCTCTCTTTTTATACCGCCATGATCCAACCTACTGAGGAGGAGAGAGTTCAGTGTTTTGTTCGTGGGTTGAGGCTCAAACTTTGGATTGAGACTCATTCCATTGTCTCTATGGGTCACTCTTTTCTGGATGTTGTTGATCACACCTACAGTATTGAGGAGCTCTATCCTGAGGCCTAAGGGTGCAGCAAAAAGAGAGCCATACATAATGGTAGGTATAGTGGGTCCCACTCAAGGCTTAAAGATGCATAAAATAGGGTTATGATTTTAGTTGGGTCAACCCACTCAGCCTGTTCATGTCTAATTGTAGAGTTCATAAGGTGATCAGTAAAGCCGGAGTTTGGTTGGCTCTATAGAGAGTCATGGTTCCTAGACTTGTGCTTCATGCCGTGGTGGTCATTCTTCTCAGAGAAGATCATCTTTGAGTTGTTTTGATTGTGGTGAGTTAGGTCACTGGGCCAGAGATTTCTCTTTGCGTAGACTGATTGCTCCAGCTCCACCAACACACCATCTCCACCAACAACACCTCTAGTAAGGGGTAAAGGTTAGGGTTAAGACTGTCGTGATGTATAGAAGGGTATTCGGGGTGGTCCCTAGGGAGGCAGGTCAGGTGGTAGGACTGATTGCCAGGGCAGAGGTGCACAAGGCCATTTCTATGCAGCTCCAGCAAGGGTGGAGGCTAAGGCATCAAATGATGTGATCACATGTATGATTCTTTTATGCCATCAGCCCGCTTCGGCTTAATTTGACCCTAGTTCTACATATTCTTATGTGTCTGTGTATATGCTTCTCGTTTGGGTATGACTTCTGAGCCTATGGCAGCGCCATTGTGTGTGTCTACCCCTGTGGGTGAGTTTTTAGTAGTGGATGAGGTGTTTTGATCTTGCTTAGTTACTATCTAGGGGAATGACACCCAGACTGACCTTATATTGTTAGATATGCTTGATTTTAATGTGATTCTGCGCATGGACTAGTTTTGCCCCTACCGTGCTCTTTTAGATTTTTTCTTCAAGACTGTTACCTTAACCATGCTTAGCGTTTCTCTGGTGGTGTAGCAGGTTTCCATTAGTAGCACACCAGTTGGTGTTATGTGTTTTGTTTAGGCTCAAAGCCTAGTGGCTAGTGGGTGTTTGTCTTATTTGCCCTATCTACTTATATAAGTAGGGAGGTCCCTCAAGTTGAGTCAGTCCTGTTGTCTGAGATTTCGTAGGTGTGTTTCCTACCGACCTACATTACCTACCCCAGAGCGTGATATTGACTTTCCTATTGAGCTTATGCTGAGTACTTGACCTATTTCTACTCCACTGTATCAGATAGATCCTATAGAGCTCAAGGAGCTTAGTGTTCAGATTCAAGATTGCTTAGGTACGGGATTCATCAGGACTAGTGTTTCCCCTAGGGTCGCTCCCATCTTGTTTGTGAAGAAAAAAGATGGTTCAATGCGCATGTGTATTGATTATAGGTAGCTAAATAAGGTGACGACAAAGCACCTTACATGACCTGATTTCTCGAGTCATGATGGCGCCTACTAACTCACTAGTAGGCCAGCCAAAACCCTATCTCGAAACTGTAAAGTAATGGGACTAAGGGTTGAAACTAATCCTCAACTAAGCGGAAGCAACAAATACAACACATAGGAATGCGGAAGCAAAACAAACTATATACACATGACACCTCCCAAAACCTGCAAGTCACAAGTATAGAACTACTAACAAGAGTACAAGTCCCAAAAGTGGACCATAGAAACAAACTGTCTCGAAAGCAAATGACAAGTCAAAATATACAATACAGAAGGAGACAGGTAATCCCAAAACGCCATGTGGTCACCCTCGTCTCCTGGACAGACAGTTCCAGGTTCGATCTCAATGCTGATAACTGGTGCTCGGACGTGCATCACGAAAACAGATGCAGAGTGCAGCATGAGTACCAAACAACAAGCACCTAATAGGCATCAGAGGCCGACTGAGCGAGAATGGTAAAAATCGGTAGACAAGATAGAATCAGCACAAACAGAGGTCAACGGAAAATAGAAACAGAGAAAATGGAAGCAAATTAAGAACAACTAAGCTAAACCCAGCTGAGCTCCCGATAAGACCCGCTGGGCACACTCATGCGCAAGTTTAAATGAAACCCGAACGGACCCCCACAAGCCCTAAAGATACACAGAAGAGCTATTCTACTGAAATGAAAGAAAACCCAACTCCAAAAGCCTCAACACCATGGGTCCCATACCCAAAAAGATAACACCTAGGCCCCACCCAGTCATCAGGCACGAGCTAGAAATACCAGATTCTAACCGGGTAACGTCAGCCTCGAGCTGGAACAATACCTTCACCCAGCCCAATCATCAGCCCCGAGCTGGCAATACCGGGTCCCACCCGTGTAACCTCAGCCTCGAACTGGAATAAACAACCTACGCTTGATAGTCTAACACTGGAAATACTTGCTCCAATCGGATAACGTCAGCTGCGCAGCTGGGACTAGCAGCCTGCGCTCAACGGTGTCGTCCTGGAAATACCTGGCTACAATTGCATAACGGCAGCTGCAGATCGGAACTTGCTGACTACCCCCGACAAGCTACGCTGTAAATACCGAATGCTAAGCGAGTAACATCAGCCGTGTACTGGAGCCCACCACCTCGAACCGAATAAAGTCACCACTAAATAATACAAAGCAAAGCTAACACCACGGCCGCCGCTCCCATAAGAGTGTCAACCGAAGGTTCCCAACCTAGCATAAACCAATCAACAGTCGGTGCAACAGCGAAATCTTCAAGCACTAGCCCAGAATCATAGAAATAAGAGAGAAGGGATCGAAAGGTCCGATAGCAAACAATACGCCTAAACTAAAGCTCATCTATCAGACCCAAGTATGCTAAACCAGTCTATAAGGACCTAGTCCATCCGAAATGACGTCAGATGCATACTCAAGTCAACAGGTGCATATAACTAAGGCAATTCTATCCTAGCTTATTCTTAGGCCAAAGAAATCAACAGAAATCAAGCAAATATCCCAAACCCATACATGCATCAACAGATAACCACCCAACAAATCAACAGCAACCCAAACCAACAACCTAACCTAAGCATGATAAAAATCCCGAACAGCCCACAAATCAACTCTAAAAGAAAAAAAATGGGGAAGAAGAAGAACAATTCTATCTACCCAACCCCAGATTCACACAAGTCGACAAGCATTTACACAATCATGCTCAATCTAGAAAGAAGGGAAGTCGTAACCTACTAGAAAGCCGATCACGCATGCTCCAAGTCCCTCAGTCGGAGCTTTTCCCTTTCGGACGGCCTCAGACTACTGCCACCCTATCAAAAATAGAATCACAGTGCCAATACGGTTTTTTAGACACTAAAATCAACAAAATCGGAGACAAACCAAATTCGGAGTAAAAATTGAGAATGTGGGACCCACTCTTGATTTTCCGTAATTGACTCCCTGAAGAGGTCCCAAATCCTCCCCCGAACCTGCAGCCCAAAACAAAACACTAATCAAGGCTCAGATCAGCTCCAGGCAAGCAAAACAAGAAACGCAAAACTGTACACAATTTTAGGCCAAGAAAGTAACTTACGCCTCAAATTCACGACAATCGAGGAGCACCCAATGCTAAATAACCAAAAACCCATGAAGCCAACAAGATTCTGAACACCTGGGTCTTTGAATCACAGAAAACCGACAAACGACAATCGAGGCGGGAGAAATGAATTTTTGAAGATAAATAACCAAATGAAACTCGACCTCCATTATATAACCACTGCTGACCGCTCTTCTTCGCGAACGCGTAGGAAAACCAACCTCTACTCCACGAACGTGGCAGGAGCTCCGCGAACGCGAAGAGAAACAATCTACAGCCCCACAAACGTGGCACCATGCCCGCGAACATGGAGAACAAGGATTCCACACGCCTACAGACTTTCGCGAACGCAAAGAACCTTCCGTGAATGCGGAGCACAGAGGCACAGGATTTTGCGAACGCGACACCCGCCCGCGAACGCGGCCTCTGGCCTGCAAACGTGGAGCGGACACAATAATACATCCACGAACGCGGAGCCTATCCCGTGAACGTGGAGAGATAGGCTGTCTGCTATTTGAGAGCTCCACCAGCTGCGTTTTGGCAACTCTAAAACTCCGACACGGTGCTAGGAGTTCGTTCGGAACCCCCTGCACGCAAACGAAAGTTGCTACCCCCTCTAATTCAACGTTTCAGACTCAATGGCGTGGTTAAAATTTCCATAAGAGGTTATTTCGATAAAAGTGGGCCCCACACCCATTGGTCCGTTTTAGCCAATTTCTACTGGAGGCCTTAGATTTTGATCGAAAGCTCCCGAAAGTTCTCGAATGGTCATTCTAGACAAAACTCGGCATTCAAGAACTAACTGCGCTGTCAGAATCTTTATCCGAGCACGTTTACTAAGAATGTTGACCAAAGTCAACCTTAAGCCAAACTTCGTAGGCTAAAGAGCTAACTGGCCCCAGAATCACACCAGAAGCCCGGGGACTCGGGAAAACCATGCTTCCAGCCTAATTTTGTCACTTCAGAGCTGATGGAACCATTAGAATTCCCATATGAGGTCGTTAACCTGAAGTTATGACCAAAATCAACTTTTCAAGGTTCAGAAGCTTCAAAACAGGAAAACAAGCATAAAAAACAAACGAACGACCAGGCGACCAAACAGTCAGTGCCATCAAGTCATATATGACTTAGGGTCGCTACAGGAACACTCTAAACGATAGAAAGGAGGCATTAACAAAGAAATGACCTAGAGGGTCAATAAAACATCCACTACTAAAAAGATTTTTGTCTTCGAAAGTAAGAGTCAAGAAGTACTTGAGGGCTCAAATAAGCTAGGGAACTGCTCCCGCATCTCCCTCTCGGTCTCCCAAGTATTCTCCTCAATTGGACGATGCCTCCAACGGACCTTAACTACAGTAATGGCTCTCGACCTCAGCTGCCTCACATCTGGCTCCTCAATATAGGTCAGGCGATCATCCAACTCAATGGCATCACACTGGAACACATGAGACTCATCTTGAACATACCGGCGTACCATCGAAACTTGGAAAACTTGATGAATAACAGAGAATGCTGGATGTAAAGCTAACTCATAAGCCACCTCACCAACTGCCCTCAAAATCTCAAAAGGCCCAATATACCTGGGACTAATCATACCCCGCCTCCCAAAGCTCATCACGGCCTTCATGGGCAACGCTCGGAGGAATAATCTATCACCCATGAAAAATTTCAACGGTCGGCGCCTTCGGTTTTCATATCTCAGCTGTCTACTCTGAGTCGTCCTGAGCCGATCCTGAATTAACCTCAAATGCTCTAAGGACTCCTGAAATATGTCCGTACCATGCGGCCTAGGCTTTGTAGACTCGAACAAACCAACTGGAGTGCGACAATGCCTACTATATAAGGCCTCAAACGGGGCCATCTGGATGCTGGAATGGTAGTTGTTGTTGCACTCAAACTCTACCAAGGGCAAGAAATTGTCCCACTAACCTCAAAAATCTATAACACAGGCCCGCAACATATCCTCAAGGACCTCGATAGTGCGCTCTGAGTGGCCATCAGTCTGCAGGTGGAAAGTTGTGCTAAGATCCACCCGGGTGCCCAACTCCTCCTGAAACACCCTCCAAAAGCTAGAAGTGAACTGCGGACCCTGGTCTGAGATGATAGAAATAGGCACACCATATAGACAGACCACCTCACGGATGTAGATACGAACTAACCTCTCAGTATGGAAGGATGTATGAGCAGGTATGAAGTGTGCTGACTTGGTCAATTGATCCACGATGACCCAAATGCTGTCAACACCTCTAGAAGTCCAGTCCATGGTAATACGCTCGCACTTCCACTCAGGAATGGGTAATCTCTGCAACTCTCCACCAGAACTCAAATGCTCGGCCTTCACCTGCTGGCAACACAAGCAACGAGACACAAAGTCTGAGGTGTCCCTCCTCATACCGCTCCACCAGTAATGCTGCCTCAAATCACGATACATCTTAGCTGTGCCCGGATGGATAGAATACTTTGAATCATGATCCTCGCTAAGGATCAGCTGAATCAAATCAACAACTCTCGAAACATAAAAATGGCATGCAAACCTAAAAACCCCATCTGAATCTAAGGAAACCTGCCCGACATCACCCTCCAAAACTCTATCTCTAAGTGCCACCAAAGACTCATCCTCGTACTTACGACTACATATCTGACCAAGAAGCGATGACTGAACCCCCACATAAGCTAACACTCGGCTGGAATCTGAAACATCAAGCCTGATCATCTGATTGGCTAAAGACTGAATGTCCATAGCCAAGGGTCGCTCCTAAAAAGAAAAGAAGGCTAGACTCCCCATACTCCCTACCCTCCCGACTCAAGGTGTCCACTACTATATTCGCCTTGCCTGGGTGGTAGAGAATAGAGAGATCATAGTCCTTCTTGAGCTTAATCTAATGGCGCTGCATCGAATTAAGATTCCTCTGGCTCATAATATACTTAAGGCTCCGGTGATCGGTATAGATCTCCTAATGAACTCCATAAAGGTAAGGCCTCCAGATCTTAAGCGCAAAAACTACCGCTGCGAACTCCAGATCATGAGTGGGGTAGTTGTGCTCATGCAGCGTAAGTTCCCTCGACACGTAAGCAATAACCCGGCCTTGCTGCATCAGAACACAACCCAAACCAACGCCGGATGCGTCACAATAAACCGTGAAGCCCTCGCCCTCAACTGGAAGAGTCAATATAAAAGCGGTGGTTAGCAACTCCTTAAGCCTCAGAAAGCTCCTCTCACACTACTCTGAGTGGACAAAGGAAACATCCTGGCGAATCAACAGAGTCAGAGGTGCTGCTACAGTGGAGAAACCCTTGACAAAACGCCTGTAGTACCCTGCCAACCCAACAAAGCTCCGAACCTTAGTCACAGAAGTGGGCCTTGCCAAACCACGAATAGCCTCAATCTTTGCCGGATCCACCATAATGCCATCCTTGGACACCAAGTGCCCCAAGAATGCTACGAACTCAAGCCAAAACTTGAACTTTGAGAACTTTTCATACAACCGTTGATCTCTCAAAGTCTGGAGCACTATCCTCAGATGCTGCTCATACTCACTATGGCCCTGCGAGTTCACTAAGATGTCATCAATGAAGATATGATGAAGGAGTCTATATACGACATGAATACACGAGTCATCAAATACATAAAGGCGACAGGGGCATTAGTCAACCAAAAAGACATCACTAGGAACTCATAATGGCCCTAACGAATCCTAAATATTGTCTTAGGGATGTCTGCTGCTCTCACCCTCAATTGATGGTAGCCAGATCTAAAGTAAGTCTTTGAAAACACTGCGGCACCTTGAAGCATGCTGAACAAATCATCAATACGAGGCATACGATAACGGTTCCTCACCGTCACCTTATTCAACTACCTGTAGTCAATACACATCCGCATGGTGCCATTCCTTGTTCTTCAAAAATAGGACTGGGCACCGCAAGGAGATATACTAGGCCAAATGAACCCCTTACCCAAGAAGTCCTGAAGCTGAACACTAAGCTCCTTGAGCTCTGCAGGTGCCATATGGTACGGCGGGATAGAAATAAGATGAGTACCCAGCTCCAAGTCAATGGCGAAGTCAATATCCCGCTCTGGGGGTAGGCGAGGAAGGTCGGCAGGAAACACATCTGCAAACTCTCAGACAATAGGCACGGAATATATTGTAGGGCCCCCCTACTAACATCTCTAACATATGCTAAATAAGCCAAACATCTGCTGTCGACCAGTGTCTGGGACTAAATGCAAGAAATAACCCCGACTGGTGTGCAACTGCGAGAACCCTGCCACACCATCAGCGAAATACCAGGCATGGCTAAAGCAACGGTCTTGGCATAACAGTTCAAGACGGCTGGGTGAGGGGCTAGCGAATCCATGCCCAAAATCACATCAAAATCTACCATACACAGAACAATAAGATCGACTAGAGTGTCCGGCCCCTGAATAGCCACCACAGAGGATCTGCAAAACCGATCCTCTTTTAAAGAATCCCCTACTCGGATAGAAACACGCAAAGGCATATATAAGGGCTCAGGACTCACACCTAATCGAGGCACACAATAACCCGACACATAAGAATAAGTAGAACTAGGATCAAATAAGGCTGAAGCGGACTGATGGAATAAAAGAACCGTACCTGTGATCACATCATCCGATGCCTCAGCCTCTACTCTAGCTTGAGCTGCATAGAAATGGCCCTGGGCGCCTGTACCTCGAACATCCACTCTAGCGCCTAACCTGCCTCCCTGGGAACCTCCCCGAGCACCCTCCTGCTGACCTCCTCCCATAGTTGGAGGTGCTACCGCCGAGACTGGTCTCACCGCCTGAGGAGCTGGTAAAGCTGACCTAGAAACAGGGCACTCCCTGGCACAATGACCAAGCTCCCCGCAAGTGAAGCAACCCTGTGACGACCTTCTACCCATTGAAGGCCGGCTACCCCGAGCTGATGCACCTGACTGGGAACCGCCTCGGCCCTGACTTTGGCCGGCACTATGCCCACTCTGAAGGTGCTGGTCACCCTCTGAAACCTATAACGCTGCCTGATTCGGGCGACTAGACTGGCCCGACTTGAACCTTTGATAAACCCAATCTCGGGTATCCCTCGACCTATGACGGGCCACACTGAAGCTATCATTTGGCCTATCCCTCTTGCCGCTGCCCCCATGAACCTCACGACGAAGATGTTCAATAGTACGGGAATGATCTACCACATCTAGAAATGATCGACCCGCTGATAGCATAGACTATGACTCAATCCTCAACTGCAGCCTCAAACCTCTAACAAAGCATCGGACCCGCTCCTCCTCTGTAGGCAGAATCATGGTCGCATGATGAGACAACTCTTGAAATCTTGCCTCGTACTCCGATATTGTCATGGAGCCCTGCTCCAACCTCGTTAACTAATTACTGAGACGATCCCTGACACTTCGTGGAATATATCTAGTTAGGAAGGCCTTAGAAAACTCTTTCCACGTTACCGATGGTGACCCAGCTGGCCTAGTCTTGATAAACGAACACCACCACTGTTTGGCCGGTTTGTGTAACTGATACGTTGTGAAGTCAGCTCCTCTGGAATCCACTAACCCCATAGTCTGCAACCTCTCCCGGTAAGTAGGCAGGAACTCGTGGGCATCCTCCCCCATAGCCCCGGAGAACCTCGGTGGTGATTGTCTAAGAAACACCTAGAGAATCTTCTGCTCCAGAAGAGGCATAACCCCGTCCAAAGGGTCTGGCTAAACCACGGCCGGTGCTGGCGGCTGGTAAACCTCTGGAGCCGCTACCGCAGGCTGGCCCTGCTGTGCTGGAATCGGCTCTAGGACTGGTGCTGGGGCCGATTGCTGTTGCTGCATACCCCCAATAGTACCTAGGATTTGGCAAGCATACCCTGAAGATCCGAGGTGGTAGCTGGTACGGGCGGTGGCTGGGCTGGTCCCAGCTCCACCAGCTGAGGAGGAATTTGATCTACCTGAGGCTTCAGCTTCAGCTCCGAAGTCCTCGCTCTATCGCGACCTGGTGCCGCAGCACCACCTCAACCTCGGGGTCGGCCTCCACTGCGTATGCGAGCCATGCTACAACAGAATGGAACAACTGAGAGTTCATGAAACCAATAAGACACAACGCACGACCAGGAATAAAAAAAATAAAACATCCTAAGGACACCCTGTAGCCTCCCAAAGATAAATCACAAACGTCTCCGTGCCGATCCTCAGGACTCCACTAGATGCTAGTTATGTACAAGTGAGACCAACGAACCTGGGGCTCTGATACCAACTTGTCACAATCCGATTTCTCGAGTCATGATGGCACCTACCAACCCAATAGTAGGCCAGCAAAAACCCTATCTCAAAATTGTACAGTAATGGGACTAAGGGTGAAAACTAATCCTCAACTAAGCAGAAGTAACAAATACAACACATAAGAAAGTGGAAGCGAAACCAACTATATACACAAGACACCTCAAAAAATCTGGAAGTCACAAGTACAGAACTAATAACAAGAGTACAAGTTCCAAAAGTGGACCACAGAAACAAACTGTTTTGAAAGCAAAAGACAAGTCAAAATATACAATATAGAAGGAGACAGGCAATCCCAGAATGCCATGTGCTCACCCTCGTCTCCTGGATAGACAGTTGCAGGCTCGATCTCAACGCTGAAAATTGGTGCTCAGACCTGCATCACGAAAACATATGCAGTGTGTAGCATGAGTACCAAAGAGCAGGCATCCAGTAGGCATCATAGGCCGACTGAGCGAGAAAGGTAAAAACAGGCCGACAAGATAGAATCAGCACAAACAGAGGTCAAATGAAAACAGGAACAGAGAAAATGAAAGCAAACTAAGAACAACTAAGCTAAACCCAGCTGAGCCACCCATAAGACCCGCTGGGCACACTCGTGCGCAAGTTTAAATAAAACCCGAGCGGACCCCATAAGCTGGATAGGTACACAGAAGAGCTATTTTATGGAAATGAAAGAAAACCCAACTCCAGAAGCCTCAACACCATGGGTTCCGTACCCAAAAAGATAACACTTGGGCCCTGCCCAGTCATCAGTCACGAGCTGAAAATACCAGACTCTAACTGGGTAACGTCAGCCTCGAGCAGGAACAATACCTAGGCCTAGCCTAATCATCAGCCCCGAGCTCGCAATAGCGGGTCTCGCCCACATAACCTCTGCCTCAGACTGGAATAAACAACCTATGCTCGCAAGTCAAGCGCATAAGCAACCTTACCAACACGTCTCAAAATATGATAGGGGTCTACATAACGGGGACTAAGCTTCCCTTTCTTCCCAAATCTCATTAAACCCTTCATGGGTGAGATTTTCAAGTAAACCCAATCATCAACATCGAATTCTAATTCTCTTCTTCTAACATCGGCATAGGACTTTTGTCGACTTTGGGCCGTTCTCAACCTTTCTCTAATAAGCCGAACTTACTCCATAGCCTCATGTACCAACTCTGGGCCTAGCAAAGCAACTTAACCAACTTCAAACCAACCTATAGGAGACCTACACCTCCTACCATAGAGAGCCTCAAATGGAGCCATACCTATGCTAGAATGGTAGCTATTATTATAAGCAAACTCAATCAAAGGCAAATGATCATCCCAAGTACCCTTGAAATCAATCACACAAGCTCTCAACATATCTTCCAAGGTTTGAATAGTACGTTCCGCTTGCCCATCAATTTGGGGATGAAAGGTTGTACTAAGCTTAACACGAGTGCCAAGACCTTTTTGGAACGACTTCCAAAATTGAGAAGTAAATTTTGCACCACAATCGGAGATGATGGATAAAGGCACTCCATGCAGCCTAACCATCTCCCTCAAATATAACTTAGCATAATCCTCCGCGGAATAAGAAGTCTTGATGGGAATGAAATGGGCTGACTTTGTCATTCTATCAACAACAACCCAAATCGAATCATGTTGTCGCCTCGTGCGAGGCTATCCCACATTAAGCGGAGAATTTACCGCGTTCATGGAGATGAGCGGGCTTGGCAATGTCTATTTAATGGAGTCGGAGCTCACTTGGTGGAGAGCTTCAAAACTTTATATCTCCCTCATCTTGCATCGATTTTCGGCGATTCAAAGTTCCAGGCGTTCAGTTTCTCGTAGGTTGCGTGGGTTTTTTGTCTATTAGCATTGGGTGGTCCTCGATTTTTGTGAATTCAAGTTGTAAGTTGATTCTTTGCCCTTTTTTGTAAATTTTTGCTATTTGATGTTGTTGGCTCTTAGGAGTAGATCCGAACCCCGATGGGCGATCTGTTTTGGGATTCTAGTTCAGGGAAGGATTTGGGACCTTTTCTTGGAGTCAATTCTGAAATACGTGGAGTGAGTCCCACTTTGCCCGGTTTTACTCAAGAATTGGTCTGTCTCTGATTTCGTTGATTTTAGTGTCTAAACGACGGTATTGACGCTGTGATTCTATTTTTTATAGTGTGGCAGCAATCTGAGGCCGTTCGGAAGGGGAAATCTCCGGTTTAGTAACTTGGAGCGCTTGTGATCGAGTTTTTTTGTAGGTTATGGCTTACCTTATTTCTAAATTGAACTTGAATGTGTAAATGCTGGTTGATTTGTGTGAATCTGGAGTGGTTAGCAAGTATTGTTCCCCTGCTTTTCTGATTTCGCATTTTTAAGTTGACTGTTGGGCTGTTATGGGAAAGTTTCATGTTTTAGCTTGGGTTGTTGACTTGGATGGTTCATATTTGTGTTGTGGATTATCTGTTGGGTGGTTATGTATTGATGCATGAGTGGGTCTGGGTCATTGGATTTCGTGCTTGATTGATTAGTGTGATTTTGACCTTTGAACAGGTTAAGTAGTATTGCTTTAGTCCTATGCACCTGTTGACTTGAGTATGTATCCAACGGTGATTCGGATGGATGAGATCCTTGTAGACTGGTATAGCAGACTTGGGTCTGATAGTATGAGCCTTAGTTTAGTCATTTTTCGCGGCTTTCAGACCTTCCGATTCTTTCCCCTCTATCTCTGAGATTGTGGGGTGCTGCCGGAGGGTGATGCATTTGCACCGATTGCCGGTTGGATTGTGCAAGGTTGGGAGCCTTCGTTTGATATGCTTGTGGGGGCAGCGGCCCACGATCTTGAGTCTTGCGTTGTACTATTTGTGTTGGCTTATCGAGTCCTGTGTTGAGGATTGTGGGGGTGGATGGCGATCCACGATATCTGAATTATTTGAGATCCTCTTCAGAGTTGATGTAGCCCACACACTTGTCTGGCTTAGGAAGCGCCCCCGGAGTGATTAGATGACAGGGCAATTGGATATTGGTTATTTGTGGTCCTCTGCGGAGTAGACATAGCCCACACACTCATCTGGCTGGGAAAGAGCCCCCGAAGTGGTAGATAATTCATTCATCTTGCTAGGATAGTGCCCTCGGAATGTTAAAAGGCTAACTCGCCTGGCATGGACTGGGCCCTGGGCAGTGCCCCCTGAGTGATAGCCTAATTGGGCAGTTTGTGATTGGGTTAATTTGAAGGGTCGGTGTACCCCCGCCCTTCTTGCAGTACTCGACTGGTTGAGTTCATGCCCCCGGAGTAGCTTGCCAGATTGACGTATTGATTTGGAAGGTCAGAGTTGTGATCGGTTCAATGTTGGGTATTCGACCGATTCGGATTCTGTTCCTTGGTTCCGTAGTTCTAGCTTTTCAGTGTACCTGTCGGGCTTATGGGGGTCCATTTGGGTTTTTATTTAAACTTGCACACGAGTGTGCCTAGCTTGTCTTATGGGGGGCCCAACTGGGGTTTAGTTTGGCTATTCTCAATTTACTTTTCACTTTTCGTTTCCTGTTCTATTGACCTCTGTTGTTGTTGTTTATTTTATCCTGTCTGCCTGTTTTTACCTTTCTAGCTCAGTCGGCTTATGATGCCTACTGGATACCTGTGGTTTTGGTACTCATGCTACACTCTGCATCTATTTTTGTGAAGCAGCTCCGAGCTCCAGTTATAAGCATTGAGATTGGGCCTGCAGCTGTCAGTTCAGGAGACTAGGGTGAGCACATGGACTTCTGGGATTACCTATCTCCTTCTGTATATTTATTTTTGGCTTGTCTTTTGTTTTCGAGACAGTTGTTTATGTGGTCCACTTTTTGGACTTGTACTCTTGTTAGTGGTTCTGTACATTGGACTTCCAGATTTTGGGAGGTGTCTTGTATATATTATTTTGGTTTGGTTCCACTTCAGCCTTTTTTTTATGTGTTCTTGTTGTGTGCTTCCGTTTGGTTTGGACTATTTTCTACTCTTAGTAACATTATTGTTAAGTTTCGGGATAGAGTTTGGCTTGCCTACCGGTGGGTCGTAGGCGCCATCATGACTTGAGAAATTGGGTCGTGACAAAGGTGCTTGCTCAAAGATTACTAGAAAATCATGAATAAGCTGGGTCATCCTTATTCATACCAAACTTCTTTCAATGTGAAAGTAAATTAACACAAAATCTCCTTTCGGTCTCATTTATGAAAATTATCTATCAACACATTAATTTACAAAAATTCCTCTTTCGAGAAGATTTAAGCAATAAGGATAGGTCTACAATTCCTTTTTCAAGATAAAATATAGAAATCAAATCCACATTGCAAGTATCAAACTATCTAACAACATCTATTGATCCCTTTCGAGAATCAATTGAAAACTTGACTTTGAATTAAGTTGGCCACCTTAACCAATCAATTAAATTCATGTTAAACAACTTGAATCCATGATTAACTAGTAATAAAACATAACAAAACACCAAACACACTTACATTCATCAACACCCAACCCTATAATAACACTCATAGACTTTGGGGTTCTAGCCACACATAATAAAAGTAAAGAGAATATACCCAAAGTGAAATCAGCCATTAATTTATAGATAATAAGCATAAGTCTTCAAGACCAACTTCAAATTTAACTCTATAAATGTCGATTAGAAAGCTATCCAAAACATCAAAACTTAGGAGAATGAAGAACAAACTCAAACTCTTTATTCTAAAGTTGGAATCAGTGAAAGTTACATTTTCTCTATCTAATTAACAACTTATAGTTTCTCCAAAAATAAATTTTGAATTCTTTCGTGACTTATTCGGCGATATTAGTCAGGCTCACCTAACGCATTCAGTGGATCGCTATCAAGTCCTTCAGCTCGCCTTTTCATGATCTCAGGCTTCAGGTGTTTGAACCTCAATCGGCGAACTCGACTAGGTCATCTTTTTCTCATTCGGCGTGTCACTGATTACCACCTTGATCTCCTTGTCACCCTTCATTTTAGCTCTAAAGTCTCTCACATTAGGCAATAAAACTTAGCTCATCCTTTCTCGTTCGGTGGGTTGCCAAATTCTTCCCTTCTCACCGGCTTGGCTTGAACCATTTTTATTGAACACTGTCAACTTCGGCGGACTCAACTACTTTTTTATTTGCTCTTCTCCTTTGGCGAGCTTCAGCTTTGGTGTTTTTATTCAAATTCCACATTTTTAGCCTTTCTTTGTGTGATTTAGTCATTGCCTTGTCCATTGGCTTCCATCACTGCATATCATCAAAATATCATTAGAATAGGAAATTATTAAGCATTGAGAATACTAATTGTTGAACTAAAAAAAAGCCCCAAATCAGTGTAAATCTACCACACATCAATTTCCCAATTGGATATTTCAACTTAGCCACTCATTGAGGGTGGTAAGGTCTAGCAACCGTATGCTTCACCCGATATTTGATCAACAACAACTCAATCAAGTGATTACAAAACTTAGATGCCTAATCATTAATGATAGCACATGGAGTGCCAAATCTTGTGAAAATATATCTCTTTAGGAATTGAATCACATTCCTTCCTTTATTTGTGGGTAAGGCCACCGTTTCTACCCATTTTGAAACATAGTCCACAACGACAAAGATGTACTTGTTACAATAATAACTCACAAAGGGACCCATTAAGTTGATTTCCCAAACATCAAACAACTCTACTTCTAGAATAGGAGTAAGAGGCAACTCATGACGTTGGGATACACCTCCTTACTTTTGGCATTGCATACACGTCTTGGTGAAAGAAATAGCATCTTGGAACAATAACGGCCAATAGTAACAACTTTGTAGAGCTTTAGAGGTTGTACGAACTCCACCATTATTGTAACACCCCGTATTCGAAAAGAATGAAAAATGCAATTTTCTAAAAATTCCAGTCTCACCAACGACCACCACCAACGGTTGGTGGTTTGACCTACCAACCATAGGTGGCTGTCCTGGATGTCACTGTTTTGGGGTAAAATTTGGGAATTTTCTTTTTGACCAACGAAGTGTGACCTACGACCCGTTGATCGACCTACAAACCGTAGGTCATATAGTAGGTTGGGGTCTTTGGTTAATTTTAAAAAGGGGGTCTTTTAGTCTTTTCCCCAAATGATTTTATTTCTAAACTAAATGGGTTACCTACTATTACTAGAACTATATAACCCTTTAAAGCCTAAATTTTACACTTCCCAATCACTTCTACAAATTTTCTCAACCTCTCCCAAATATTTCTCTCTCGAGAATCAAGAAGAAGAAGAAGAAGAAGCTAGGGTTCTTCAAGTTCATGCCTCCATTCTTCATCATTGTTTAGGGCTTCAATTGAGGTATGTAGGGAGTTCATCAATGTGTTCCATTCACCCATTGAGCCCCCAAGATTTTCTTCAATTCTCCAATTCAATTTTCAAAAAATTGATTAAGGTTTTTGATTTCATTCTTCATGGATTCTATTTGTATGGATTCAATTGATTGACTTTGATTTTATTTTGAGGATTTAAACTTGATTACATGCTTTCCAACTAATTCCATTTGAACCCACGTATTGATCTATGAATTTTACTATTAACCCTAACTTTCTAAGTAAGAATTGTTCAATCAAAAACTAGGTTTTCTTCTACCATGTGGGTTCTTTCAATTATAATCAAGTTGCTTTGTTTATAATTTAATAAGAATGAAATTGGTTTGAATTTCATGTTATAAGATGAATTCCCATGAACCCATGTGAAATACCTAAATTTCTAGAGTTTGATTTATCGTTGGGTTTGAACCACGAAAAGATGGGTTTTATAAAATCATGCATGTTTTTATGAAAGCAATGTTTATGACTCAAGTATGCTTTTGGATGAAAGTTTTTATATGTTCTATGAAGCTTGGCCACATGACATGAATGACATCTAGATTTGCCATCAATGCTTTTCGGGCTATTTTCCCAAATTAGGTCTTGATTAGTATAGTAGCCGGTTATGCCATCAATGATTATAGACCACGTTTTCAAAACTATTTCCATTAGTAGTAAGGCACTTCTAGTATGAAGTTTTAATGACTATGTGCCTTAAAAGCTATTATGAAAAGATCATACACGGTGAAAGGTTTTCTCACGCATGGTCTAAGGAGCTATTCTAAATGACGTAAGCTTGGACTAGTCCATTGAAGATGAAACGTTTATAAACGTGATTTTAGCTTTGATTGATAACCCTAGTTGTACCTTTCCATGGATAATAAGATGAATTCTAATTTAATGACTAATTCCGTGGGATTTATACTTAGCACCGAGAGGATATTGAGATGGAGGCTCTTCTGTTAGTAGAGGCGGGGTCTCTTGTAGTAGTCTCCTTATCCCTTAACTATGTGCCACCATATAATCATTGTCTTAGATAGACATTAGCTAGTGGATCCATGTAAGCTAGAAGTTTAGGTTCCTACCTTGGGAAGTAGGATGACCCTATCGGTGTAGGGAGGACACCGCATTCCATGTTGATAGCTCACATGGTCTTACATGTCTGTTAAAGGTAATTTCCCACAATAATGAACTAAGGTTACTCCTAAAAGTATCTCGCAAATGTTTTAAAGATGTTTAGCTTGCATTAATCATTATTTATGACTTATGTTTCTACCCGTTTATATGATATTTTAACTTGGTCTTTGAATGTCATGAAAATGTCCCCTTTTTAGCATGATGTACTGTTTTATTGCATTCCCCTCATACTTGGTACATTCCATGTACTAACACATACTTTTGCCTGCATTGTCTCATAATGTGGGACTTGGCAATTCTTCTCATTCCGCTCGTGGCTAGTGAGTACTTAGAAGTTTAAAGACTTGGTGAGTCCTCATATGTTCGAGGACATTGCCTTGTTATTCTTTTATGTTTCCTTACTTTGATATTGTATGGGTTACATCCCAACATTTCTTTCTATTCCTATGTTAGATTGGCTTTGAGACAATATGTAGACTTTCGCTATGCTTGTAAAACTGTTTTGATATGAAATTGTCTTTTGAACTCTTTAAATTCTATGATCTTAGATTATGTATGCTAAGTGTCTTGTTTGAGGCCTTTCAAGGTCTTGTACGCCATGTCACGTCTAGGGGGTACCTTGGGTCGTGACAAACTTGGTATTCAGAGCCTAAAGTTTTAGAAAGGTCCTAGGAAGTCTCATAAACCACGTCGAGTAGAGTCTTTAACATGAGTGTAAAGCGCACCACATTTATGAATGAGAGGCTATAAGATGTTTAGGAAATTCCACTTCATTCAATATTTTAAAAGTCGTGCGATGGAGTTTAACCTCGTAGGTTTTCCTCTCCTAACTCCTATTTATGCTTTTTCAGAATAAGCCTCCATGTAGGAATCCCATGAGAAGGAACTGGTATGTTGGTGCAAATGTGAGACAAGAGGTTCCCCAAGTGCCGGTCAAGCCTTTTGCCGAGGAAGTGACTAATGATGAGTTTCGAGCCGCATTTCATGCATTGGCACAAGCTATGATGGTCCAAGCAAATAGAGAGGTTGTGGCTCCCGTGAACCCAAATGTGGGTACGACGACATCTAGAGTGAGGGACTTCACTAGAATAAATCCTCCGGTGTTTCATGGTTTGAAGGTTGAGGAGAATCCTTAAGAGTTTATTGATGAGGTTTACAAGGTGTTGATGATCATGGGTGTGACGCCGGTGGAAAAGGCGAAATTGGCCGCTTATCAACTTAAGGGTGTTGCTCAAGTGTGGTTTGAACAATTGAAGAGTGAGAGGGCGGTTGATGCAGGTGCTCTTGATTGGGAGGAGTTTAAGGTTACTTTTCTTGATAGGTTCTTTCCCCTTGAGATGAGGGAGGTAAAGGTACTTATGTTCATTAACCTTCGTCAAGGGGATATGAGTATGAAGGAGTATGCTTTGAAATTCACACAATTGTCTAAGTATGCTCGAACTATGGTCGCCGATCCAAGGGCAAGGATTAGTAAATTTGTGTTGGGTGCTTCTTAGTTGGTGGTCAAAGAATGTCTAACTGCCATACTTGTGAAGGAGATAGATTTCTCCCGTTTGACGATTCATGCACAACAAATAGAAGAAGAAAAGCTTAAAGAGAAAAGTAGGGACTCAAAAAGGGCAAGAAGAGATGATGGTGATTCTTCACATCCAAGGTCTCGTGAAGGAAATTGTTCTCAAGGTAAGGATTCTAGTGAGCAAATACGGCCCGAGTGCCGGGAATGTGGAAGAAAACACAAGGGTGAGTGTCTAGCCGGTCTGATGGTTGCTTTAGTTGTGGAAAGAGTGGTCACAAGATAAAGGATTGTCCCTCTAGAGGCGACAAGGGTAAGAATGGCGGTCAGCGACAAGGTAAGTCATATGTACTTCGAACTCGACGAGATCAGAAGGGTTCCTCGGATGTGGAAATTGGTAAGTTATGGTCTTTTAGCTTATGGTTTTGCATTGCATGATATTGAGTGTTTCATTGACTATGGTAAGATTTCATGTATCGTGATTATGTTTGGAGTAGTCCACGAAATCCTTGTAGAAACTTCTTAAGAGGTTACTTGTATCAATGTTTTCATGGTTGTTAAGACTTGGGTGCTAATTTTGGGGTTGAGGGAGATGGATTCGAAAGGACTAGATGGGTTTGCTCCCAAAGGGGAGATAATGTGTTTCATGATTGGTGTGTGAGATAATTTAAATTTTTGGAAAGGTTCCTGGATTGGGATTGATATGTGAAATTTCGGAGGCCATGTGATCTCTTTGTATCCCTCTTTCCTTTCCTTCTACCTTTGGGTCTAGCATGAGGCATTAGCCCCTCAGGTTCTCTCTTTAGAATCCGTGTGTCTTAGTCATTCTCATATTCCTCATGTATGCATGTTTATGAAAAGCTAATAATTTTATAAAATGAGCTAGCTTGACTAATTTTTCATGATTATGTGCATTGAGTATGAGCTGCATATAGACTTTATGAGATGATGTTTGAACATGCTTTAGCTTGGAGTTGATTTTTCCTCCTCGGATATATGCATTTATGTGACTGCATTTATGTTGGGCTGTTAGATCTTGATCTTACCTTCCTTATGGTGTGTTGAGTTCCATTCAAGGATGAATGTTCCCAAGGGGGACATAATGTAACACCCCGGATTCAAAAAGAATGAAAAATGCAATTTTCTGAAAATTCCAGTCTCACCAACGGCCACCACCAACGGTTGGTCGTCTGACATACCAACCGTAGGTGGCTGTCAAGGGTGGCACTTTTTGGGCTAAAATTTGGGAATTTTCTTTTTGAACAACCAAGTGTGACCTGCGACTTCACCTACGACCCGTTGGTCGACCTTCCAACCGTAGTTCAAGTAGTAGGTTGGGATCGTTAGTTAATTTTAAAAAGGGGGGCTTTTAGTCTTTTCCCCAAATGAGTTTATTCCTAAACTAAGTCGGTTACCTACTATTCCTAGCACTATATAACCCTTTTAAGGCTAAATTCTACCCTTCCCAATCACTTTTACAAATTCTCTCAAACTCTCCCAAAAATTTCTCTCTCTAGATTCATGAAGAAGAAGAAGAAGCTAGGGTTGTTCAAGTTCAAACCTCCATTCTTCATCATTGTTTAGGGCTTCAATTGGGTACTGTAGGGAGTTCATCAATGAGTTCCATTCACCTATTGAGCCCCCAAGGTTTTCTTCAACTCTCCAATTCAATTTTCAAAAAATTGATTAAGGTTTTTGATTTCATTCTTCATGGGTTTTATTTGTATGGATTCAATTGATTGACTTTGATTTTATGTTGGGGATTTAGACTTTATTACATGCTTTCCAACTAATTGCATGTGAACCCATGTATTGATCTATGAATTTTACTATTAACCCTAACTTTCTAAGTAAGAAATGTTCGATCAAAAACTAGGTTTTCTTCTATCATGTGGGCTCTTTCAGTTATGATCAAATTGCTTTGTTTATGGTTTTCTAAGCATGAAATTTGTTTGAATTGAATGTTTTAAGATGAATTCCCATGAACCCATATGAAATCCCTAAATTTCTAGAGTTTGATTTATTGGTTGGTTTGAACCAAGAAAAGATGGATTTTATGAAATCATGAATGTTTTTTTGAAACCAATGTTTATGACTCAAGTATGCTTATAGATGAATTTTTTTATATGCTCTATGAAGCTGGGCCACATGACATGAATTACATCTAGATTTGCCATCCATGCTTTTCGGGCTATTTTCCCAAATTAGGTCTTGATTAGTATGGTAGCCGGTTATACCATCAATGATTATAGACCACGTTTTCAAAACTATTTCTATTAGTAATATGACACTTCTCGTATGAAGTTTTAATGACTATGGGACATAAAATCTATTATGAAAAGATCATGGACGGTGAAAGGTTTTTTCACGCATGGGCTAAGGAACTATTCTAAATGACGTAAGCTTGGACTAGTCCACGGAAGATGAAACGCCTATAAACTTGATTTTAGCTTGGATTGGTTAACCTAGTTGTACCTTTCCATGGATAATACTTAGTACCGAGAGGATATTGAGATGGAGGATCTTCTGTTAGTAGAGGTGGGGTCTCTAGTAGCAATCTCCTTATCCCTTAACTATGTGCTACAATAGGATGATTGTCTTAGACAGACATTAGCTAGTGGATCAACCTAAGCTAGAAGTTTAGGTTCCTACCTTGGCAAGTAGGATGGCCCTATCGGTATAGGGAGGACACCGGATTCTATGTTTATAGCTCACTTGGTCTTACATGTCGGTTAAAGGTAATTTCCTACAATAATGAACTAAGGTTACTCCTAAAAGTATCTCGCAAATGTTTTAAAGATGTTTAGTTTGCATTGATCATGATTTATGATTTATGTTTCTACGTGTTTATATCATATTTTAACTTGGTCTTTGTATATCATGAAAATGTCCCCTTTTTAGCATGATTTAATGTTTTATTGCATTCCCCTCATACTTGATACATTCCATGTACTAACGCATACTTTTGCCTACATTGTCTCATAATGTAGGACTTGGCAATTCTTCTCATTCCACTCGTGGCTAGTGAGTACTTAGAAGCTTGAAGACTTGGTGAGTCCTCATATTTTCGTGGACATTGCCTTGTTATTCTTTTATGTTTCCTAACTTTGACATTGTATGGGTTACGTCCCAACGTTTCTTTCTATTCCTATGTTAGATTGGCTTTTAGATTGTATGTAGACTTCCGCTATGCTTGTAAAACTCTTTTGATATGAAATTGTCTTTTGAACTCATTAAATTCTATGATCTTGGATTATGTATGCTAAGTGGCTTGTATGAGGCCTTTCGGTGTCTTGTACGCCATGTCACGCCTAGGGGGTACCTTGGGTCGTGATAATTATGACCACCAACTGTTGATACACTGATAGCTTCAAGAATATAATTCACTTCAACCTCTGAAAAATATCTCAAGATAACCTTATCGGAACATTCTCCTAAGAATCAGGGCTCATCCCAAGAGTATTTCCTTAGCATCAAAGAGGATTCTCTTCTGTTGATATACATTCAGCCTCTCCGTTAGAATATCACACAGAACATAATTAGAAAAATCAACGTACCGAGGTGTAGTATTATTTGAGACCACCATTATAAATTTGTCAGGGAAAGACTCTTCACTGTACTTCTTCTCGAAACTCATCACATTTGTTTCAAGGCAGGACAAGTATTCCGCCACCTGATTTTCACATCCTTTTCGATTCTTGACTTTAAAGTCAAATTCGTAAAGCAACATCACCCAACGTGTTAAATTTATCTTTGCCATTAAGTATAGATTTACAGCAGATCTGTACGCACAACTTCCTTGATGGACAAAATATATTCTCTAAACTTTTGAAAAGCATACACCACCTCTAGCAACTCTTGTTCTGTCAGCGTGCAGTTTTTTTGAGCCATATTCAGTGTTTTGCTTGCATAATACACCAGATGAAACAATTTATCCTTCAGTTTGCCAAGAAGCACACCTAAGGTACACCACTCACATCACATATAGGATCAAATGAACGACTCCAATCTGGAGCTACAATGATATGGGCCGAAACAAGTTTCTCTTTTAGGCAAGAGAAATCCTTCAAACAAGCAACATCAAATTCAAAAAACACTCTCCTTCTCTAGTAACATGCAAAGCGGAAAAGCAACTTTTTAGAAGTCTTTAATTAAATGACAGTAGAACCCCACATTCCCTAGAAAACTTTGGACTCGTTATACAAAAGTAGGAGGTGGAAACCTTGCAAAGACCTCTACTTTTTCTTTTTCCACTTGAATAATTGTTTTAGAAATCTTATGTCTGAGGAAAATTCCATCCTTCTCAATAAATTGGCACTTTTCCCAGTTTAGCACAGGATTCATTTTCACACACCTTTGCAATACCTTGCTCAAATTCTTAAGGCAAGCCTCAAATATATCACCAACTGTTGAAACATCATCCAAGAAGACTTCCATCGAATCCTCAACCATGTTGGCAAGAATATACAACATGCATCTTTTAAAAGTTGTTGGAGCATTGTATAATAAAAAACGCATCCTATTGAAAAAAGGTACCATAAGGGCAAGTTAATGTCATCATTTCCTTTTCCTCTGGAGCAATTAAGATCTATTTATACCCAGAGTAACCATCTAGAAAAAAGAACCAACCTCGGTGTGCAAGTCTATCTCGAATCTGATCCTTAAAATGCATGGAGAAGTGATCCTTTTTTGTCCACTCATTCAATTTCTAGTAATACATACAAACACGCCACCCGGTTACTGATCTCATGGGCACTAGCTCATTCCTTTCATTACGGACAACACTCATTCCCCCTTTCTCTGGTGAACATTTAACGGGGCTAACCCATTTGCTATCTACAAAAGGGTACATAATTCCCTCGTCGAGCCACTTAATTATCTCCGTCGTCAAAACTTTTTGCATTTGAGGATTCAACCTCCCTTGGTGCTCAATTATTGGCTTACAATCACTAGACAATTGAATTTAGTGAGTATATATGTCGGGTGGAATCCCCACAATATCAGTAATAGTGCATCCCAATGCCTTTATGAACTTCTTTAACACTCTAATCAATCCTTCCATTTTCCCTTCTATTAGATCAGCAGCAACAATCACCAGCAAGGTGCTGTTGCACTCCAAAAACACATATCAAATATAGGAAGTCAAGGTTATCAATTCTAACCTTGGTTGTTCTTTAATTGATGGCTTGACGGTTGGGCTCTTCCGGTTTTTCTAGTCAATATCAAGTCTTTTGGGATTGGATGCGATGGAACCTGAACCCATAAGTGCAGCCTCTACTTGATCATAGTCTTAAATTTCATCCCTATCATAGTTCAACAAGGCAGTTGCCAAGAATTTTCCGAAGCATGTAACTTCACCAATACTTGCAATAGCTTTACCAATAACATCAATCAATAATATAACATGCATCTCACTTGGTTGCTTCATGGATTTACATATATTAAAGTTTACTTCCTCATCATTAACTCTAAACTTCAATTCACCGCTCTCAACAACTACTAACACACTTTTATAAGCAAAAAATGGCCTACCCAGTATAATGAGAATTTTTGCACCTATTTCACAATTATGGATAACGAAATTGGCAGGAAATATAAACTTATCTAATTTCTCCAAGATGTCATGTAGAACCCGATCGGTCTTTTTATTTACCCATCCAGCATTAGGAGACGCATTGTAGTGGTTTCAAAGAATCCAAACCAAGCTTATTGATGAGTCGGGAATTTTGACTCATTTAGAGCTTCTTATTTAATGAAATAGTGTCCTTAATGCCTATTTTGTGTTCAAAACTAATGTTAAACTGTTTATGTGCATCCATGGAGGCTTAAGAATAAGTCAAGGACATTACATTGCGAAAAGGAGTGAAAAATCTTGAAAAGCTGAAGAAAAAGGAGGTTGGAGTTCACAAAAGCCACTCAACAAGTCACCGAGTGAATCTAAAGCTCACCTAATTTTCCAACAAGATGGCTCATGAAGGAGACCTAGTCGATGAACAAAAAGGGAATTATGTGACATGCGGAACGGAATGGCCAACTCGACCTAGCTCGCCTAAATGACTAGAAACTTTTGAGGCCAAAATCAATTACAAAAAGGGCGAGCTTGGAATACTTCAACGAATCGCCGAGTCATTCGGCGAGCTCGACTTATTTCACCGACTGGCCCCACGTGGTAAAATGTGTGGAAGTTTTTGGGAACATAATAATTGATGTTTGAAGAGAGAGAAAGGTATCAGGTTGAACCGGACTGAATGAAAAATTAATACTTTTGATACTCTTGAGCTATTGAACACTTTTGAGAGGGTTTTGATCATACACTTTGGGTTTTGAAGGTTTAATCTTTATTTTTAGCATTTGAGTATTAAAGACCTTGTCATTTGGATGGAAAATCTTTTTGGTAACTATCTCTTTCTTTTTACTATGGTTGGCTAAAACCCTTGTCCTAAGGGGTGTGAATATGTAATCAGATACATAAATTAGGTTATAGGTGTTTTTAATTGCTATATTTAGTGTTGTTTTGAAATGGGTTCAGTTGTTTATTCATGTTTTCACTTATGAACTTAAGTTGCAATTTTAGTTCTAGCTCTATATCTCTATGCTTACTTGTGATAGATGCATTAGAGTGGGATTTATGACTGATAGTTGCATTGTTTCTTGTTGATACAACCTAGCTTGATAAAGTGGGTTAAATTAAGGAATAGGGTTGTTTTGTATTGAATGCTCATTGAGGTTTGATAGAACTCACTTGATACATGGTAGTAGATTGATAAATGGCTATTATAGTTATAATCCATCCTACCCATAGAGATTCAACAACTTAAAGCAATTAGTGATCACCCATTAAGCGAAATTAGTATCTGATTGCTCACACATTCCTAAGGTCTTGCTCTTTATTGATCAAAACCTTGTATTAATCATCTTTGTTAGAAAATTGGTTATTCAACTCTCTTGTTATTCATAATTAAAACTTGATAATTTACACTATGTCGCATTTTGCAGATTTAGATTCTACAAAAGATTTGAACACGCCCATACTTCATAATTGAATTCTTTTTCGCACCACTCCTTGATGGATCAACCCCAACTCACCGTTGGGTTTATACTTGTTAGCGACCGCCTACACTTTGAATTTTAAGAGGTGTAGTTGAGCGTTATCAAAATTGGTGCCGTTGTCGAGGAGTGATGTTTAGAATTCTTTTGGTGAACTAATTTGGTTGTTGTGGAACATTCTTATTAGTTTGCAGTTGTTGTTTCTCTCAATAGGTAAAGAAATGAGTGTGAATAGGAGTAATGTTGGCATTCCACTTGGGCATGATGACGACATCGGGAACCTGAATGATGTCAATGCGGATCAAATGGGAAGTGCCGGAGCTATTCATATACCCCCAACTGTGGGTAACATTATTTTTCATGTGACAAGATTTATGCTCCAGCTACTACAAATGAAAGGGGTATGTGGGGGAATTTCTCATGAGGACCCTCATGATCACATTCACAATTTCATGGATGATTGCGGACCATTCACCTTTAGGAATATCTCTCAAGAGTCAATCCGGCTTCGTTTGTTTCCCTTCTCTCGAATAGGGGAGGCAACGAAGTGGCTTACCGAATTACCAAGAGACTCTATTACTTCTTGGGAGGAGCTCACAGAGGCATTCTATGAATGATTCTTCCCTCTTTCGAAGATGGTGAAGCTAAGGGATGACATTAAAAATTTCAAGAGGATTGATGGTGAACCCTTCATGAAACTTGGTTGAGGTTTCAAAAGCTACTCCTCAAATGTCCTACTCATGGGTTGCCATAAAATGTGCTCTTGCAATATTTTTATCGGAGTCTTCACTCCATCAATAAGTTTGTCGCCAATCATCTTATGAGGGATGGAATTATGAGATAACTATTTGTCATGGCATCGGCTTTGCTTGACGAGATGACCAAGATTAATCGAGCATGGTACACGAGAGAGGATCAAGTGTCTCCTCTAAATATTGGGTTGACCAAAGAACAAATGGAGAAGCACTAAGAGCGTGATGAAAACATGGCCAAGATGATAACCCAAATGAATTTGTTGACGAAACATGTCATGGGAGGTGGTTATAAGGCTGTAAATACGATTGGCGCTATTGGTGGAATGAATCCAGATGATGCACAATTTGAAGCCACATATAATGAAGAGGTACAATTTTTGTCAAACCAAGTGGGGGGTTCTCAACCGAGCTATCCAAGGACGGGCGGGAATCAAGGTTGCAATAAAGATTGTGATGGTGGTTTGAGTGATAGAGATCGAGATTGGGGTGATAGAGGGGCGAATTGGAGAGATAGAGATGTTGATAGAGACTGTTATGTCCATAACCAAAAGAAACTAATGCCGACCCTGTGAGCTTTTGGATTGAGGATATGGTTGCCCGCATCCTAAATAAGGTAGAAGGATCGGATAAGGTGCTCAAGGAGATGAAACCCGACTTCTGCTCTTTGAATCAAACGGTAACCTCCCATTCAATTTTGATAAAGCAACTTGAGACTCAAATGTGTCAAATCTCATCTCATTGAAATCCAAGACAAAAAGGAGCTCTTCCTTGTGACACTTTTGCAAATTCAAAGAATGACAATGGCTAATCCATGGCAATCTCCACCCAGAGTGGTAAGGTTGTAGGGAGTGATGAGCTAAATGACGATAAAGGTAGTCCAAGTAAAGGGAAAGCTATTGTTTTTGAGGGTGATGAACTTGTCGAAGAATTGAACACTAAAACTTCCGATGAAGCTGATGATGCACCAAAAAATGTTGTTTCCCATGAAGCTAATAATTCAAAGGTGGGGGCTGTTCCTCCCTCGATACCTCCAAAGTCATTCAACTATTTCCTCAAAGATTGAAAAAGAGGGATGAGGAGGCAAAGTTTCAAAAATTTCTCTCCGTCTTTATAAATGTAACTATTAATCTTCCATTGGCTGAAGCATTACTAGAGATGTTGGGTTATGCAAAGTTTATGAAAGAGTTGGTCATGAAGAAGAGAAGTATGGATTTCGAGACGGTTGAAGTATCTCACAGTTGTAGTGCCATTATGTCAAACGTGGTTGACAAGAAGGATAACCCGGGGGCATTTACTATCCCTTGCGCTATAGGGATGTTTCAATTTTCTAAAGAATTGTGTGATTTAGGGGCAAGTATAAATTTGATACCTTATGCCATTTACAAACACCTTGGGCTTGGTGAGCATAAGTCAACCACTACACGTCTTCTCATGGCCAACCATTCTATCAAGTGTCCTCTTGGCATTCTCTATGATATTTTGGTGAAGGTAGACAAGTTTATATTTCCGGCAAATTTTGTGATCTTCAATTGCGAGATTGATGCCAAGGTGCCTATTATTCTAGGTAGGCCATTCTTAGCTACCGGGAGAGCTCTTGTTGATGTGAAAAGTGGTAATTTGAAATTTTGGGTAAATGAGGAGGAAGTAACTTTCAATGTTTGTAAGTCTATGAAGCAACAAAGTGACCTTCATGTGATATCGACAGTTGATGTGATTAATGAGGCGGTTGCTAGTGTGGGTGAAATTTCTTGTGTTGGTGAATCTTTGGCTGCCTTCCTCTTGAATTATGATGGGGAAGAAATTCAAGATTATGATGAGGTAGTGGCTACTCTATCGGGTTTAGGGTCTTATCCCAAGAACCCAGTGAAATTTGATATTGATTTGAAGAATAGGGAAAGTCCTCCCGCAAAGCCATCAATTGAAGAACTTCAAAAGCTTGAGTGGAAGGTACTTCCACCGCACCTTCTTTATGCGTTCTTGGGAGCTAATAACACTTTACCCGTGATTACTGCTGCGGATTTGCTTGAATGGCAAATACAAGCACTTGTCAGTGTGTTGAAAAAGTTCATCAAAGCTTTTGGATGGACGATTGCCGATATTGTGGAAATTCCTCCCGGCATTTGTACCCACAAAATTCGATTAGATAGTGATTGTAAGCCGAGTGTTGAACATAAAAGGAGGTTGAATCCTCTAATGCAAGAATTCATCAAAAAGGAGATCATTAAGTGGCTTGATGCGGGAGTGGTTTACCCTATTGCGGATAGCAAGTGGGTGAGTCCCGTTCAAAGTGTCCCAAAGAAAGGTGGTATGATCGTGGTCCAAAATGATAAGGGTGAACTTGTTCCATTGTGACCGATTACTGGTTGGTGTGTATGTATTCATTATAGGAAATTAAATGCATGAGCTGAGAAAGATCATTTTTCAATGCCCTTTATGGATCAGATGCTTGATCAACTTTGGGGAGTGGACGGTATTGCTTCTTGGATAGTTACTCCGGTTATAATAAAATCTCTATAACGCTGGAAGATCAAGAAAAGACAACCTTCACATGTCCCTATGGAACGTTTGCTTTTAAAAGAATGCCTTTCGGATTGTGTAATGCACCAAAGACTTTTCAGCGATGTATGCTCTCTATTTTTATCGATATGGTAAAGAATTTGATGGAAGTCTTCATGGATGACTTTTCGGTTTTGGGGGATACATTTGAAGCGTGCCTGGAACATCTTGGTAAAGTCTTGCAAAGGTGTGTTGAAACAAACCTTGTGCTCAATTGGGAAAAAGGTCACTTCATGGCCAAGGAAGATATTTTGTTGGGGCACAAAATTTAAAGAGAAGGCATACAAGTTGATCAAGCCAAAGTTGAAGTTATAGCCAAGCTGCCTCCTCCTATTTCGGTTAAAGGTGTTAGAAGCTTTTTGGGTCATGCGGGTTTCTACCGGAGGTTCATAAAAGACTTCTCTAAGAGAGCTTATCCTCTTAGGAATAACTTATCCTGTTTGCAAGCTTCTTGAAAAAGAAAGTGTATTCGAGTTTGATGAAGCTTGTGGCAATGCATTTGTGTGTCTAAAAGAAAAGTTAGTTTCGGCTCCGATCATTGTTGCTCCGGATTGGAACACCCCATTTGAGCTAATGTGTGATGCTAGTTGTGTGGCCTTGGGGGCTGTACTTTGCCAATGCAAGAGAAAGTTGTTTCACCTGATCTATTATGAAAGCAAGAGTTTGAATGTAGCTCAGAAGAACTACACCATCACTGAGCAAGAGTTGTTAGCCGTCGTGTATGCTTTCGAGAAGTTTAGAGCATATTTAATGGGGACCAAGGAGATGGTACACACCGACCATGCTGCCATACGTTACTTGATGACCAAAAAGGATGCAAAGCCAAGGTTGATCCTTTGGGTATTGTTGTTGCAAGAGTTTTACTTCAAAGTCAAAGATCGAAAAGGATGTGAGAACCAAGTGGCAGATGACTTGTCAAGGCTTTAGATAAATGTGGTTGTTCCCAGTGAAAGAGACATCGAGGAAGCCTTTCCCAATGAGTCTTTAATGGTTGTGTCGAAAGATACCGCACCTTCGTATGCTGATTTTGCCAATTATGTAGTGTATGTGATTCTTCCCGATGGGCTGAAATTTTACAACCAAAAGAGGTTCCTTTTAGATGTGAAGAAGTATTTTTGGGATGAACCTTAAATATTTCGGGCGTGTGTAGATCATATGATTAGAAGATGTGTTCTGGAAGTTGAGGTAGATGTTATTCTTGACGCTTTCCATTCGTCACCGATTGGTGGACACCATAGTGGAGTGCGTACAGTTGCAAAGGTGTTCCAAAGTGGTTATTTTTGGCCAAGTTGTATCAAGATGCACACTCCTTTGTGAAAAAGTGTGTTCAATGTCAAAAGCAAGGAGGAGTGTCGTGAAGGCATGAATTACCCCTCACTCCAATTTTAGAGGTTCAGTTGTTTGATTTATGGGGAATCAATTTCATAGGCCCTTTTGTGAGTTCTTATGGGAACAAACACATCTTTGTGGCTGTTTACTACATCTCTAAAAGGGAAGAGGCTGTGGCCTTACCTAATAATGAAGGGAGAACTATAATTAAATTCCTCAAGTGGTACATTTTCACAAGGTTTGGCACTCCACGTGCACTTACTAGTAATGGGGGCTCTCATTTCTGTAACCAAATGTTTTCATCGTTATTGATCAAGTAAGTCAAGCATAATATTGCTACCCCTTATCATCCGCAAAGAAGTGGGCAAGCCAAGGTGTCAAATCGAGAAATCAAAGGGATTTTTGCCAAGGCAATTAATACATATCGAACCAATTAGTCCCGGAAGTTAGATGACGCTCTTTGGGCGTGTAGAACTGCATTCAAAACCACGATTGTTATGTCCCCATACCAATTGGTTTTTGGTAATCTTTTCATCTACCGATTGAGCTCGAGCATAAGGCATTGTGGGCCTTGAAGGCCATGAACTTGAATTGGGAAGAAGCGTCCAAGGATCGAGTTGACCAACTCCATGCTTTGGAAGAGTTTTGGCTTCGAGCTTATGAGAGTTCAACTCATTATATGGAGAAAATGAAGAAGTGGCATGATGCCAAAATCCGTCATCAAGAATTTAAAGTTGGTGATCTTGCGTTACTCTTCAATTCTAATCTGACAATCTTTTCCGGAAAACTCAAGTCAAAATAGTCGGGTCCGTTTAGAGTACATCGTGTGTTTACAAATGGGGTAATAGAAGTTGAAAATAAGGATGGGTCCTTGTTCAAGGTGAATGGGAAGCGACTTAAACTTTACTTTGCAGAGCGCCCCAGCGTGACGGTGATTGATGTGGTGTATTTGGACAATGCTTGAAGGCATGTCCACGTCGTGCCATGATGTTTAACTAAGGCACTTCTTGGGAGGTAACCTAAGTTTTAGTTTCTGTTGTTTGAATAACGTTTGTTGGATGTGTAGGTTGGAGTTGTATTTTTGATAAAAGGCATAAGGGCGAGGGTCTGAACTACTTGGCGATTCGCAAAATCCATCATCGCCCATTTGCATCGCCCCTTGAAGGTCAAAAGTGAAGAAATTTCTTGAATATTAGGCGAGCTGAAAGCCAAATCTGCGAGGAGTGGTTCGGCGAGCTCATCGAGCTCGCCCTTTGGACCTACTGAAGGTCTGGACTTCTGTTATGTTTTGTGAGCTAAATACCCATTCGGCGCATCACCGACATTAGTGAGTTTGCCGAACGGGGCGCGAACTGAACGGTTTTTAAACTTTTAAATTAAAATCTTTTATTCTGTTTGAAATTTTTGACTTCCTTACATTTCCCCTCAAATATTAGCGTTAAATTTCCTTTTTCATATCGTGTGCTTTGCTTCCGGAGTGTGGATTGGACTAGTTTTCCCTTTCTTTTTGCCGCGTCAAACTAGTTGTCTACTTTGAGGTTGGTTTTTCATGCTTAGTTGATTTTCATGATGTTTACGAAATGCTATTTGGTAGTGGATTGTGTATATGATTATTTGGTTGAATTTTATGCTTGGATTGATGCTCATTATTTCGTATGTTGTGAATTTGAATTTGAGCATGTTTATATATCTATTGTTTGGGCAATTGTGTTCTAAATTCTCATAGTAGATGACTATTTTTTGTTTATACTTGTTGTGTCATGTGTGTGTGAAGTCTGAGTAGCCCGAATTCGATCGAATGACTTGAAATTGCCCCATGATGGATTTGGTGACGACTTTCTTAAGGGAAAAATCATTGTTTTGTTCATTTTGAATCAATTGGGGGGGAGTCTGAGTACCCCGAATAGTAATTGGTTAGTGGGTCGGTGCTAATTGATGAAAATTGGACTTGAATTGATGTGTCGTGGGCTGTTAGTTGTAAATCGATAAAAAAATGGGGAGGTGATCTGTTGTGTCAGTTTGGCGAGCTGCGTTGAGCTCGTTGAGTTGGTTCTGTGTGTCTCCAAAGTCCTCCCCATCGCCTTTTTGACCTGCTGTTGTGCTAGTTTGTTCTGTGATATTCGACGATGTCGGTATTTCTCATCGAGTGAATTCGGTGACTCGCTGAATGAACTTGTTATCACCTTTTCAACCTAAATTTTTCCCTGATACTTTTTGGAACTTTCAGTGATGTATTTGAGTCTCGCCAAACTGACTCGGAGACTGGTTCGGTGAGCTTTTCTGCATTTTTGTTTGTCACTCCAGTTGTTCGAACATATTTTCAATCGCATTTTGTTCTTGTTTTTGTGTCTTTATAGGAATGGCAAGACCTAAGGTTGCCACTAAAGGTTTACCACTCCGTAAGAGGCCAAAAGGGGTGGAGATTTCGAAGGAGATTGAGCAGCCTAGACCCACTCACCGTCAAACTTTGCAAGCGAGGGGGAAAGGTAAATAACAAGTCTCATCCTATTCTAGCTCGGAGAGAAGTGAGCCATCAAAATAGTTCAAATCCATTGAGTAAGAGGGTGAGGAAGAGGGGGAGTCTGAGGCCCCAATAGCTGAACTGATCAGAAGGAAGCGATCAGAGTTGCGTTTTAAATCAGCTGATGACCCCCTAGAAGCATCACCTACCATTGAGGCTGCACCGGTGCCTCCGGTTCTGGTCAATCCTCCGAGGTCGATGAACAAATTGAAGGCCGAGTGTTTGAGAACCATACTTGAGGAGAAGAAGTTGTCCACGGATGGTGTAGTTGACAGATACCTTGTGGTCTGGAAGTCACTGAGGTATGATAAATTCCAACAGTTCACCAAACCTCGGAACCTATATGTTCCTTCATGGGTTCGAGAATTCTATATAGAGTACGCAAAATTGATCCCAAAAGGGAAGAAGAAGGAAAAGTTGATGGCACCGGTCAAGTTTGAGATGGTGCGAGGCAAGAAAGTGAAGTGCATTGCGGACAACATAATGATGTGTTGAACTGCAAAGTTCGAGTTCAGCATTCGTTGGCCGACAAAATCAAAATCAAGACCTTGGACGACTTGAAGGGGAGGCTTGCCCCATAGCTGAGTGATACAACACCCCCATGGATTGAGGCGGGAGCTACAATTGAGAAGAAGGACCTGAACATCGCAGCTCGGTACTGGGTCGAATTCATTAGCAGTACATTGATGCCGTCTCAGAACGAGTCTATCATCCAGCATTCAAGAGCTGCACTTCTGGCTTGCATAATTTGTCAAGAGATGCTAAATTTAAGGTCAATTATTTCACAGGAGATGGCTATCAAGGCCAAGAAAAATCAAACCTCATCGTCATTTCCAATTCTGATCAGTGACTTGTGTCGTCAAACGGGTGTGCCTTTTGAGGCAAAGACAGACGTTGAGGTCACTCTGACCTCGTCTTGTGATATCCGTAGGATAGAAGCCGAGTACCTAGAGGATGAAGCGGAGAGGAGGAAGAGGACCCCGGAGGATACCTCTCCGATCATTGATGTGGATGCTATTGAGACTGGCCCTATATCTCCTCCTCCTGCCATCGAGCCATAAGGTATACCCGCATTGTCGACTTCTACTACTCCTACACCTGCCTCTGTTCCTAGCTCCCATCCCCCATTGACACAGGCCATGCTCATTAAATTGGGCCACCTTGCCCACTCGGCCGATGTGCGGGCTTCGAGAGTTGAGGTAGTTATTCCCATGATGATTGAGTGTGCCATTGCTGCCGCCCTTACTTCCATTTGGGAGGATTTAAAGGAACCTCACCGGTTGATCACGATGCATGGGCTGGCACTAGAGGCCCTCACCTCTCGGGTTGAGGTGTGTGAGAAGACGGACAAGACCCCCGCTATTTGATAGCTGTAAAGGCTAATATTTATTGGTTGCGTCGGGATGTGGACAAGCTGAAGTCTACCAATATATCCATGATTTAGGGTAGTGTAGAGGTCCCCGGGGACCCTAGTTCTGAGATCCCTCCGACTACTACTACCGGAGACACTGCCACTTTTGATGAGAAGGGGGATTGAAACACTCCCGGGATGGATGAGGAGGACTTATCTCGGGAGAGAGATGTAATCAAGGACTTGGAGGACTTGGAGGGTGATCTAATGCAGATAACCATAGCAGCTTCACTTTGAGACACGTCCATGATTGGTTCGAGTGGATCTAAACCCACAGCTGAGGATGTTGCACAGACTTTAGGAGCTGGAGTAAAGCCGGGAACTGATGCCCATGTCAAGGCCATACTTCCGAGCCAAAGCTCACCTCAGGCCTAACCAAATAGGGGGATCTTTACTCTTCCTCCATTTTATTTTCTGTTGATACTTTTAGTTTTATTTTCGCATTGAGGACAACACTTGTCTCTTTTTTTTGTTGTGAAGGCATCTGGCTGCTTATCCTTTTTGATTGTATCTTAGTTTTCTTTTAGATATTGTGTTTTTTGAGATATTGTTTAGTTTTCAACTGAAATCAATGTGTTGGTCTTGATTTCTTGACTTCTCTCTCTCTCGATTGCTTGTTGATGAATGTTGGTGCGTGAATGATTGGTTGACGTTCTCTTGTATATTTAAGTGTCGGTTGTGATCAATATCAATGATTTGAATAGTGCTCTTGATAAACGATATGTTTGTGTGAGTCCAATGAGGAAATTTGAGTTGCATAATCTTGTGAAAACTTGTAGCATCTAATTGTGACTAGTTGAATGTTGAAGTGAGTCTTGCAATGAACGTTGCACGCAATCTTGACTCGTACAATTGTTATCCACAATCATGTTTGGATACCATGTATTGTGAGATTTACTTGGAAGGTGTGCATGATAATACCTAGAACTTGCTCCGTTGGTCCAATTGACTAGCATTGGTGAATGAAGGAAATGATCTTAGGCATAAATTTTTTAGAGTGAACCTAATCGCTATACCTTTGTTTGACCACCTTCTTAGTATGTGAACCTAGCTTGGCACCATTTAAGCCTACCCTTTTTCTTGGATGAAACATGAACACAATTGTTTAAGCCGCTTGTTGAAATTTCCATGTCTTTCCCACCTATAACCTTCATGAAGAATTGGTTTTTTTGAACAACCAACTTAGGCCATGAACCTAAGTTGGGGTGTGGTAAGAGTGAAGAAAGAAAATGAGCAAGAAGTTCGTGAACTTAGTCCTTGGAAACTTGTGAAAAAGATGGAACCCCTCTATATATAAAGTAGATGAGACATGCGCGAATGCGAGAGTTGGCTGTGGGAGCCTCCGGATCAGGGTGCACTACTAATGGTTCTCCCCAGACTACTATTGAAGGTGTTACTGAGGGAGACCTGCATGCTGATTCAGTGGGTTACGGGTAACTGGACCCACCAGCTTCTTGATTGGTCCTCGGCACACATGCACCACAGGATTGTCTCACCCGATGTTTCTACTTTTGACTTGTGCATTGAGGGCATTGCAATCTCTTTTTAGTGGGGGTGGGGTAAATGGATTGTGAGTGTTGAGGTGAAGTCTGAGTAACTCTCAACTCAAAATCCCTCCTTGGGATTTCTTGCCTGTGTACTTTTCCCCCAAGGAACTATTTTTAATTTATGTTGAACTTGCATGTTTAGGATTGTAAATGTGTAGAAGTAACCTGAAAATAAAAGCATGATGGAAACAGAGCATGAAATTGATATCCCTCCAAATTTTGATTTGTGCTATGACTATGAATTTAATAAGTTGAATGTGTAGGATCTTTGTATGACATTATAAGTATTGATATGACATTATGACTTAAGCTATAACACTAACAAGAATCATTGACGATTTAATAGTTGCAACAAGGTGCCATGTGTGTAAGGTTGTTTGTATATTTGTATGGTACATGCCAATCTAGAACTTGCCCCATTGATCTTGCTAAGGTGATTTGAACTGGAAACTAGGAGATGATCATAGGCCATTGTTGATACTAAGTCCACTTAAGCCTAAAAACAACTAACATAAAAGATAAATTGCTCCCTTCGATCCAAATGTTTGAGTCTAAAAGAGACTGTTCTTTCTGACACCCAACTCACCTTCCCTATTACTATTGTGAAACTTTGTTTTGGCCTTGGTCCTTCCTTGGAAATTATGCACCCCAACTTAGGCTAAAAGCCTATGTTGAGGGTGGATACTGCAAAGTAACCTAAATTCTGGCCCTGGTCCTTCTAGGATATTGCGTACCTCAACTCATACTAAACGTGTAAGTTAAAGGTGGCTATTATGAAAGAAAGCAACAAAATAAAGGGTATGAAAAGAGTCGTGTGTAGAGCAAAGGAAGCAAACTAAAAAAATGATGAAAATAATGTGACTAAAGAAAAATAAGCAAAAAGAATCAAATGCTTAAACAAAAAGATGAAGAAAACATGAATCAAGCAAGATGATCAAGTCAATGTCACACTCGAGCTTAAATAAATCATAAGGAGAAGTGCATAAAGCATGAAGATATAAAATATGGGGTCAAAAAGAGGTTAACTGGCCAATGTAATGACAAGAAAGGCGGAAAAGTCACTTAATATCCAAAAGTACCACACCTGCCCCTAAGCTTAAGTTACAAGCTAAGAAAGTCCTGTAGTGACCTAAAAGACCAGTCTATGGTATTGAGCACAAACTTTACTTAATTCTTTCTGAGTGAGTAAATACTGAGTCCCAAATAAAAATTTCAAATTCTGTGTGAAATAAGGGACTTCTTCGCGGTAAGGGCAGAAGTTGCATTGTTGAAGAGTCGGTATTTTGGTGATTGTTGTCTGTGTATGTGAATGTGTATATTGATATGTCTATGTCATATATTGATCCGCATATGTTAGCTTGTTGCGTTTATGAAGAAATTTGCACTAAACTAAGAATAAATAAGGAGGAAAATTGAGAAAATGTTGCGTGATTGCTTGAATAGAGAGTTGCTTATACACAAGTGTCATTTAGAGTTTGTTTTGTCGTTTGAGGACAAGCAATGATTTTAAGTTGAGGGTGTTAATGTATCGTGAACTTACGGTACTTTTGAAGCATTAAAATTAGAGTTTTTGCATACTTCTTAAGCATTTTAGTAGTAGAAGTGATGGGAATTGTGTTTAATATTATAGGAAATAGGTTTTTGGAGAAGTTGGTGATTAAAGTGCTGCAGCAGTAGGATTTTGGTGATGTACGAGTCAACTTATGAGCCGTCAGTCCTTTGACGAGCCGTTAGGTTCAAGAGCTAGGGATTTTTGCGAAGTATGGAACGACGGTTGAAGATGATGACCATAGTTCCTGCTACAAACCATAAATGAGGAACTATAGAAAACATCAGAGGATGTCAACATCAGTACTTGATTTATGGAAAAATAGGACGGGCCGTACTAAGGTCTACGAGCCTAGATCATGCCTGTAGAAAGTGGCCTCCAAAATATTAACTAACTGCTGAATGACGGAAGGTACCTATGAACCGTAGGTAACAAACCATTGATGACATTGCCCAAGCCAGATTTCCTGATATTTCCTTTTCCTACTTAGTTTAGGTTTTGTTTTCTTTAAATATAAGTTGTAATTATCGTTTTATGTACATTTTTGGTGATAGACAATTTGTGCTACATTATTTTAGCTTTGAGAATTATTTAATCAAACACTTTTTGTATTTAATTCTTGAAGTTGGTTTATGCAATTGGTTGTTGTTCTACAATTCGAGATTTCGGATTTCATCTGTTCTAATTGTAAGTTTATGTTTTATTATTCAAACCCTAATATGAATTGTGAATCTTCAAGCATGAGTAGCTAAATCCACAACTAGGGTTGTGGGAATCATGAATAATTAACAAAGTGAAGCTAATAATGAAGTAATTCTTAATAAAGTGTTTATGCATGTATTTGGTAATCTCTTCGTTCTGAATGCTTTTTAATGGTGCACAACGTTAGAACTCGCCTCATTTCTACTTTCCAGAACAAGGAAGTAATGAATGAGAAAGAGATCAAACAACGGAGATTTGGCAAGATATTCCGCTATCTAATAGCCTGAACCGCATACGCAGAGGGTTAATTTGGGTCAAAGGTAAGGGTTAGTAAAGCATACACCCGTAGACGGACCAAGTTGCATGGTGAAATTCTCTATTTGGAGGACAAATCACTTAGGGATACCTAACTTACCGGTCATGCATGCTAAACATTAGAAAAGAGTTACTATTATTATGTTTACTTGTTAAGAACTTGTGGGGAATAGATGTGCCCTAGTTTCATTCTCATATTGATATTATAAATTGTGAATTCTGATTACTTGTTTACATATTATTACACAATCAATCAATCATTATTTTAGTTTAGAAAACCCCCTTGTTACAGAAATAACTTGGCTAAACGTAGAAATAACCATAAATTGGCCTATGTCTAAACCATATTGCTCGTGGGATCAACCCTAACATTTGTTAGGTTCTTTATTTGACAACAATCGCTTATACGTCTTTAGGGAAGTGTAATTTGGGCGTTTCACCAACTCCAAGTCATGAGTGGGGTAGTGGTACTCATGTATCCTAAGCTACCTCGACACAAAAGCAATAACCTGGCCCCGCTACATCAATAAACGACACAAATCGACACCAGATGTGTCACAATAAACCGTGAATCCCTCACCCTCAACTGCAAGAGTCAATATAGAAGTAGTAGTGAGCAACTTCTTGAGCTTCTGAAAGATTAACTCACACTCCTCAAACCACTTAAAAGGAACATCAAGGTGGGTAAACAAGGTCAAAGGTGTTGTAATAGTTGATAAGCACTCCACAAACCGTCTGTAGTAGCCTGCTAAACTAACGAAGCTCAGAACCTCTGTAACTGAAGTGGGCCTAGCCTCAATCTTCACCTGATCTACCATGACACCATCCTTGGACACCACCCGCCCCAAGAATGCTACACACTCAAGCCAAAACTCACTTTTAGAACTTGTCTTAAAGTCGCTGATCTTTCAAAGTCTGGAGCACAATCCTCAGATGCTGCTCATGATCACTCCTACTTCGTGAGTATACCAGAATGCCATCTATGAACACAATGATGAATAAATCAAGATACGACATGAACACCCGCGTCATCAAGTTCATGAAGGCGGCAGCGACGTTAGTCAACCCAAATGACATCACTAGGAACTCATAGTGTCCATATCGAGTCCTAAATGCGGTGTTAGGAATTTCTGCAACCTAATCCCCAATTGATGGTAACCAAACCTCAAATTAATCTTTGAAAACACTGCATCACCCTGAAGCTGGTAAAATAGATCATCAATCCTAGGCTTGGGGTTGCGGTGATGAGTGGGTCATTTACACTTATTTGGAGTCCTTTTCTTTATAATTTTGTGATACTTACGTAGAAAAAGAGGCTAATTTTCCTTTGAATGTTGTGTTTCATGTACATGTTGGTGAAAAAGGAGATTTGATGAAAAAGAATGAAAAATGGGACAGAATGAAGCTAAAAACAAAGATTTTGGAGTTGGCAGTGAAGTGCTCTCCGCGAACGCAGAGAGCAAGCCATCTTTGAGGCGAGAACGCGGGAACCCTCCGCGAACACGGAGGGCATTCAAGTTGAGTACCATGAACGTGGGAAGCCTTCGCGAATGTGGAGAACATGTAGGATTAGTACCGCGGACGTCCTCCGCGAACATAGAGAAGGATTACATTGAGCGCCACGAACGCGGAGCTACCTCTATGAACGCAGAGAGGAATAGGTGACTGACATCTGGGCATTTCTAGAAAGTCACATTTTTACCCCAATTCAATACACTGATGCACAGCCATTTTGAAGAATAATCAAATCGAGAATTCATCAGAGAATATTGAACAAAGAGAATAGAGAAGAAGACCTTGGGGATTGAGGCTTGGGCTTAGCTTTGAGATCAAGATTCCTCAACAAACACCATTGGAGTGTAGATTGTGCGATTGGGTTGTAATTATTTTTCACCGTTCTTCAACTCTTTGCTTTGTATTGTTGAATCTTAGGTGTTGATTGTTGAATAGTGGATTTGGATGTTGAATTAGAGATAATCAACATTTGGGTTTCAATTTCTATCTTGTGCTTTTGCTTTTAGTTGATTGCTTTATCATTTATGAAATGGGTTTTTTATTATCCAATTGATCCCATGCTTTAATTGCTTTCCTTTGGAATTGATCACTCCTTGGACTTGCCCATTTACTTCGATTTTGCTTGCAAGAGTTATTTGAGGTTGGGTAAGATTGATTGGTGCATTATTTGAGGTTTAGCAACTCATTCATTGGATTATTGCTAGAAATAGTAGATCCTTGCATTGCCATTAATCGGATTACTTGTGTTGTTACTTTATTGGGTTCGTGAGAACTAATTGAGAGATATTTGCCTATGTTCGATAGAATTAGGTAGATAATCTAGTTCTGAGGCATATATGAGATTACCCTGATTGATTGATATTGCGTGATTCTAAGCTGTAATGGATCGTATGGATTTTTTTTTATTCCCATTCCAAAATCCCTTTGGTAATCTTTTTCGATATAGCTTCATCCCTCAATATCCTCTATCCCCCAATCGTAGCTTGTTACTTGATAACCTCCTTCATTTTTATAATTGTAGCCTTAATTTTGGATTCAAACTAGTAGCTAGAAATTCTTCGTTTCTACAATCGCCCTGCAATTGTTCCTCGTGGGATCGACCTCAACTATTCATTGGGTTTATATTGCTGACGACCGCCCACACTTAGAATCGTGATAGGTGTGGTTGAGCATTATCAAGCGGTTTCTCGCCATTACCTTATTCAATTACCTATAATCAATACACATGCACATCGTACTGTCCATTTTAACAAATAGAACGGGAGCGCCCTAAGGTGATACACTAGGACTTATAAACCCCTTACCCAAGAGGTCTTGAAGCTGAACACTGAGCTCCTTGAGCTCCGTAGGGGCCATCGTATATGGAAGAATGGAAATAGGCTGAGTACCCAGCTCAAGCTAGATAGGAAAGTCAATATCACGCTCTGAGGGTAGGCCAGGTACGTTAGTAGAAAACACATCTATAAAATCATGGACAACTAGAATGTACTCAACTGAAGGGACCTCTCCACTCACATCGAACACATAGGCAAAATAAGACAAACATTCGCTAGCCACTAGCCTTCGAGCCTGAACTAAAGAGATAACACCAACAGGTTTGCTGCTAACAGAGCCATGCCACACCACTGGGGGAACACCAGGCATAGCTAAGGCAATGGTCTTAGAGAAAAAATCTAAAACTCCACGGTAGGGAGATAACCAATCCATGACCAAAATCACACCAAAACCAAGCATATTTAACAATATAAGGTAAGCCCGGGTGTCTAATGTAGCATTAACTTACTGTACTTTGATGCATTAAACTTAGAGTTTTGCATACTTTTTAGGAATTTTTTAGTAGATGTGATGGTATTTGTGTTTAATTTAACAGGAAATATTTTTTTGAAGTAGTTGATCATAAAAGTGTTGCAGCAACATAGTTTTGATGATGTACGAGTTAACTTACGAGCCGGCATTCCTTTTACGAGCCGTAGGTTAAAGTCGTGGGTTCAGGTGCATGAAATATGAGCTAAGTATGGAACGATTTTTGAGGATGACGAGCCATAGTTCCTGCTACAAATAGTAGATGATGAACCGTAGAAAACATCAGAGAGGGAGAACTTCAGTACTTGATTGATGGAAGAGCAGGACGGGTCGTACTAAGATCTACGAGTCATTGATCATGCACGTAGAAAGTGACCCTCATATGTTTTGACTAACTGGTGAATGACGGAAGGTACCTACGAGCCGTAGGTCACCAATCGTAGATGTCACTGATCAAGACAAATATTCTTAGCTTTCGTCTTCCTACTTAGTTTAGATTTTGCCTTCTATAAATATAAGTTGTAAATTTCATTTTTCATAAGTTTTTTGAGTTGACGTTTTGTGATACATTATTTTAGCTTTGGGAATTACTTATACAAACACTTTTTGTACTTAATTCTTGAAGTTCGGTTTATGCAATTGGGTTTTGTTCTTCAATTCGAGATTTTGGATTCCATCTATTATCATTGTAAGCTCATGATTTATTATTCAAACCCTAATATGAATTGTGAAAACTCAAGCATAACTAGCTAAATCCACAACTAGGGTTGTGGGAACCATGAGTACTTAACAACATAAAACTAATAATTGAGTAATTATTGATAATGTGTTTATGCATGTATTTGTTAATCTCTTTGTTTTTAATGGTGTATAATGTTAGAACATGACTCATTCCTACTTGTCGGACCAAGGAAGTAATGAATGAAAATGAGATTAAACGATGTAGATTTAGCGTGATAATCCGCTATCTGATAGTCTGAACCAAATATGTTGAGGGCAAATCTGGGTCAAAGGTAAGGGTTAGTAAATCGTACACCCGTAGACGAGCCAAGTTGTGTGGTAAAATTTCCTATTTGGAGGACCAATCACTTAGGCAATACCTACCTTACTGACTATGCATCTTAAGCACTAGAAAAAAGTTACTATTATTAGGATTATTTAGTTAAGAACTTGTGGGGAACACATATGCCCTAGTTTCATTCCCAAATTGATATTACCAACTGCAAATCCTGTTACTTGTTTACTTGTTACTAAACATCAATGAATTATAATTTTAGTTTTCAAAACCCCCCTTTTACAGAGATAACTTAGCTAAACGTACAATCAACAATAAATTAGACTAAGTCTGAACCATATTCCTCGTGGTATCGACCTTAACCTTTCTTTGGTTCTTTATTTGACAATGACCACTTTTACTTTTTAACAGAGGTGTAATTTGGGTGTATCAAATTTTGGCACCGCTACTGGGGAATAAGGCTTTTAGATTAGACAAAATTCGTTATTGCACTTTAGTCAATTATTTCTTGATTTATGTTTTATTTTGTTTTTGTGATTATACATGTCTTAATTCTAGTATATGCCAAATACAAGAAGTCAAGGCAATCCCCTGACTCCTTACTATCCACAATTAAGAAGAACTCTATGAAGAATGGATGGACGAGGTCAACAGGTGGGACATGAAGATGACCCTAACAGAGAAGGTCGTCAAGAGGCACCTGGAGTCCAACTTCCAAGAGTGGTGGACGTGCCAGGAAACCTTCAGGATAATCCTCTTTTTGAGAATGTAGTCAAAGTGTAGAACCAACCTGCACCAAATGTTTGCCTCAACTATGAGGTTGACCATAATGTTGTAGGTTTGACTGGACTCATAGTCGTTCCTCCACTACCAGCCGGACACACATTTGTTGTTACTAACAGTCTTATGCAGATGATGACATCCCGAGGATTGTTTGCTGGATTATCATCGGAGGACCCTTATGCTCATCTAAGTAAAGTTATCAGCGTGTGTAAGAGTAGTGTGGGGAGGCCAGACTTAGACATGGATGCGATCAGTTTGCGTGTGCTCCAATTATCTTTGACTGGTGATGCCACTGTATGGTTTTCTGAACTCCCACACAACTCTATTTCCACCTGGGCTAAGCTGCATCGAGTGTGCCATGAAAAATACTCTCCATTATCAAAGAAGTTAAAACTCAAAGATAAACTGAACAATCTCATTGTTTTACATGGAGAGTCAATACGTGATTCTTGGGACAGATTTACAGGTTTCATGAGGAGTGTGCCAAACCACCACATTGATGATGAATCGCTCAACGAGTATTTCTATAGAGGGCTAGATGATAATGGAAAAGATGTGCTAGATACTATTGCGGGAGGATCTTACAGAGTAAACACATTCTAGGAGATTGATGAGAAATTTGAAAAGATCTCTAAAAATAATACGGCATAGAGCACTAGAACATCGGCTACTACAAAGAGTACTTTCTCAATAAAAGTGATAATGCTCAAGTACACCTCTTATGATTCAAAGTGTAGGCGGTCACTAGTAAATATAAACCCCACGAAGAGTTGGGTTCGATCCCACAAAGAACAATGTGTAGGCTATAGAAGAAATAAAGAATTACAAGCTACTTATTTGAACTCGAAATAAAACATACAATTATAATATGAAGATATCAAGAAACAATTTAGGATAGGGGATATAGGGGAACAAGCGTGTTCACGGATCCCAGCAAGCTTGTGCTCTGTATTTTTGGAGGAGTTGGCCGCGTTAGCGGTTCATTGATGATTGAAGCACCGCGTTTGCGGGCAGTTGACTGCGTTCACGAAGAACACTTTGCTGCAAGCTCCAATTTCTCTGGTTTTAGCTCCATTTTGCATCAATTTACATTATTTTCCATTAAAACTTCTTGCCAACCAAAATATACGTGAAACAACCATATTCAAAGGATAATTAGCCTCTTTCTCTAGTTAAGTGCCACAAAATCATAAGAAAAGAGCTCCAAATGAGTGAAAATCATCCACTCATCAACACCCCGAACTTAGAAACTTTGCTTGTCCTCATGCAAAACAAAATCAAAACCACAAGAGGCAATCAAGTTAAGCACAAAACTATTTCATTCCAGCTAAGGGTTATGATCATGACTTTGGTTGGTACGAACAAATAGTCCTCATGCAAACCTTTTACAAAATCAACCCCTCATTCTCATAGTACATTTTTTCAAAAACCAAGAATCATTAAGCGACAACAACTCAAACTGAAGAAATGACTCAACTGTTTAGCTATTTTACATGCTCACTTGATTCAATTAGGAACTTTCAAAATCACCACTTAATCAACTTACATACCCTCACAAGAAAAGAAATGTCCCAAAACACTCACAAAGTATTTACAAACGTGGGTCAAAAGCACAAACACTCACACTAACAATAGAACATCTCATGAACACAAACGCCACAACATAGGCTTGCCCATATTTTCGATCAACATTGACTCAACTTCATTTGGTTAGAACTCACAACGGACTTTCTTAAGCTTGTAATGTAGGCTTGGGGAAGGTTAGGATATCATTTGGGTACAAGTGACTACACCCTCCTTGAAGTCCACTCAACAACTCAATATTTTCTAACTTTTTCATATTTTCTTCATTTTCCAAACCAATGCACATTTCACATTTTCACTTTTCTCATTTTCATTATAGATGCCCCACATGCAACCATTTTCAACTTTTGGAGGATTCAAGACTCATTTATTCACTTTCTTTCCTTTTTTTTCTTTAAGACTTCTTCCTCCATTTATCATTATCTCTTTTTTTATATCAAGCTCTTATGTGATAGGCTTCCCTTCCATGAGTTTCCCATAACACCCCAACTTAGGCTTTTAGCCTCAACTTCCACAACTTCAAGTTCAAGAAGGGAAAGGGTTCAAGAAAGGCATGTATTTTTAAAATGGATAAGGCATGTAATAAGGTTTCCAACAAAAAGGAATTAGGATCAAAGGGGAAAACTAAGAATATATTTAGTGCAAAGGTGGGAATTTTAGGCCAAGTGGACTTCAAGAACAATCAAAGAAAGCCTAAGATCATTTTTCCAACCCAACTCAAATGAGACCAATGTTTCAAGACTAACCGAGCAAGTTCTAGGTGGCACAAATGAACATACGGCATTATTCAAAAACTCACCACACATGGCATGCAAATCCCTCAAGATGGTTCAAAATCTTATTTCCTTTTCAACATACAAGTGGCATCAAGCATTTAAACCGCTAACGAATCAAAAGTCACAAAAAGTATTACAAGAGTTTTCATAAAATCATTCAAAACATGCTCAACTTTCAAAAATGGAGGGGTATGTTCAAAACATTTTTCACATGTAAGACTATATTCTTAGTACCAAACAAGTCACAACCTCCCAAAAGGATGACAATTTTGCCCTTAACAAAGTCATCAACCAATCCATCATTAGACAAACTCATATATCTATTAGGGGCCGGCTACTCAGACTTCACCATACACATATGGTTACTCAGACTTCCACACACATATGGTTACTCAGACTTAACCACACATATGGCTACTCAGACTTCAACACACAATAACAGTCAAACACAATCACAATCAACCGACGATTTACCCTTAAGAAAGTCGTCACTATATCCATCATAGGGCATCACCAATCAACAACACCATCAAAAAGTAAAAGAAAAATAAAGAAGCTATCAAAAGAAATAAAAATTAATAAAACAAAAACGACTAATCCAACAGAATTCGTAATTTAAATCCTAAATCCCGACAAGGGCACATCATCCACATAACAAAACAAACATCCAACATACCAATCCCAAGCATCCAAAATAAACATCCAAAACAAGAAATATATAACAAGGGTCACAAGGAAAGCACCCCTAACTGAAAATCAAATTGTGTCCTCATAGTAAAAATATCAAAAGAGAATACTAGGGGCTCCATGAAATCCATCACTCTGAACTCGAGCTAGAGGGAAAAGTTTGCTCCTCATCATTAGAAGCACCGCTACCACATAAGCTCTAAAGCTTGCCCATCATCTTGCTCATGAACTTGCTCTTCCTCTTCTCATGCTCTTTGAAGGTCCTCTCACGCTGCTCGATCTTTCCCTGCCTCCGACTGATCTACTCAAGTCGGTCAGACATGGCCTTCTGTGCAGCAGCTACGGAAGCAATAGTAGGTGGGGGAACACCCTCTGAGGTAGTGGCTCCAGATGGGCCAGAAGGGAGTCCAGCAACTAGCTCTCTGATTTGAGCATCAACTCTCTGGATCTGAGAAGAGATATAACGCATAGTGGCAGGCCCAAACTGAAGGGGTCCTGCCGCAGAGGAGGTACCAGCCTCAGAATCACTCTCGGTGAACTGGCCAAACTGGGGGTCGGCCACATCAATCTTCCTTTTCTTACACTTGCTCCCCTGGGCTGCCTTCTTCTTTAGTAGGTGAATCTCCTTGCTCGGCTTCTTCTCCTCGTCAGTAGGGAGCTTTGACACCCCAGCATTATAGCACAACTGAGTATTCAATAAAGGAACAATGATAATCTTGGCTCTACCCTAAGCCAACTCACAAATATGATCAACAATCAGCTGCCCCACATTAACCTCAAGCCCATCCATAATAGCTGCAATCACTACTGCTCTTTCTAAGGTCACTTTGGTATCATGGGTAGAAGGAATTACCCGAGCACATATGATAGAGAGCTTAGTCTTGGCCTTAGCTATGAAGTAACGGGACTCAATCCCCCTCTTGGACTCAAACCACTCCAGAGGCTCCACATCATGTAGCTTATCCACAAGCCAGTGAATACCTCTTTTAACCTGTCAAAATATACTCGATTATCAACATTCGGGAGGCCGTATAAAACATTAATTACAATCGAGCTGAAAGGCACTTGCACCCCTCGGACGATTGTCACCGCGGCCCCTCAAAAGTTGGTCTCCAAGGCATTAGCATAAAATTCCGCTACCAGTGTGTGATTAGCCTTGATAGGCTCAGCAGCAAAACAGATCCACCTACTCTACACAAGCCACTTATAGAAGTCCGACATCCCACTTTCAAGCTTCTCAAGACAAATGCCCTTCTCCTTCACCACATCTCTGCCCAAGTATTCATCATATTTTTAGCGCATTTGGATGACAGGAACCTGGTTGCCTAAAAGTAATCCTCCTTCGGTGCAATTTCGGACACTTTAAAAGAAGCCAATATATTAAAAGTTCATATGGACACTCTAAACAATATATAAGGAAGTATTTGGGCCAAAGAAAATAGTTAAAACAAGTCCCGAGCTACGCAGTGTGAAGCTACTATTTTGGGACAGAAGCAGTTTCTTCTCCGCGTTTGCGGAGAAGCAAAGGACATACCTCCACATTCACAGAGAGGCATTCGTGGTCACGGCTCAACACACATCATACATCCATGTTCGAGGGCCAGTTGGCCACGTTCGTGGAGCACACAGAGTCAGACACCTCCGCATTCGCTTCTAGAGCTCTGTGTTCGCGGAGATGTCATCGTCCCAAGAAAAATAGAACTCATTTGAGCATTTCATCAAACAGTTTGAGGGCACTATTTTATCAACCATTTTACTCAAAATTTCACTCCCAATTATACCCCAAATTCATATGTAACAAAAACAACACAATCAACACTAATTCTACCCCCTAAACTAACAATTAAACACCAAGTATCAAGTTCAAATCAACAAACAATATAGTACCATATTTTCTAGTTTCACTCACCAAAAATAAACTAAAGGGATGAAGATCATACCGTAAGTGTTGATTCAAACCACGAAGTAAGAAACAAGGGAGCAATTTAGAAGAGGGGGAATTTTAGGGGCATTTTTGAGTCTAACAAACTGAACAAGAGAAAGGGGTATATATTTTCAGTTTCAAAACTGACCTGCCCATTGCAGTTCTGACTATTAAAATACCCGACTCTCTGCATTCGAGGACATCTGGGCACTTTCTCACCCTTGTGAGAATTATTAACTTCCACGTTCGCGATGAGAAGGGCGCATTCGCGGAGGGTCTGTCACTTTGACCTCCACGTTTGCGGACTCTCTTTTGTGTTCGCGGAGAGTACCTGATGCCTTAAACCCTGGCAGCATTCTGGAATTTTTGGCGATGGCTAGGTCCGTTTGGTGACTCGTCCAATGCATTTTGGCGATCTTCAGTGCTAAAAAGGTGTTCCAACCCCAATTTTGAAGGTAGTTCAACCCAAAACTTCAATCCCAAGTTAATTTTTTTTTGCTTCTAACCCTGTTCAAAACACTTGCAAACACTTTGAAATCATGAGGATTAGTCAAAAAAAAAATCCTAATCCATCCTTACAATTTAAAAAAATCAAAATTAACAAAAAATTAAAATTTTGGATACGAATGGGTAGCCTTCCATCATGCGCACAATTTAACGTCGCGGCGCGACGCTGGTTTCATCACCCTTTGTGTTTCCACTTCTAGGCGATGTACGTTCTCCCCAATTTTGAAGAATTTTCTCTTCGAAGAGCATAAGGATGACATGAGAGCATCACACATTTAACTCGATTTCTCCACTTCGAAGATTTGAATTTCTTGCCCATCTTCACATCATTTTTTCGTTGAGGAGCATTGGGCAATAGTGATAGGGTCACTAGGCTATTTGAGAATCGAACTTCATAACCTTGGCCCTCAAGCACATGACACCATCACTTTCAAATGAACTAGATTTGTCATATATGATCTTTTTGGGTTTTTCTTGCAATTGTAGTATCATTTCATTGATTTTGGCATCTTTGAATTTTATTGGCGTGGTTTGGTTTCAAATACCCAAGATTTAATCCATGCTAATCCAAACCCCTTTTTCTTGAGATTCCAACTCCGACGCTTTATGTTTGACCACTTGAAAAGGAGCATTACATACTCCACTTCTTGATCTAACATTGGTCTTCAAAGTAGCAATTTCAAACTCAAGTTGGATAATCTCATGGAACCTAGCTAGGTGCGGGTTTTGAAATTCATTCCTCATTTGGAACATTAGATCTCTCAGCCTCACACCCTTTGCAAGTCGTTGATACAAGTGCAAGAGCCAAGCTTGACTCACAACACCCATCTCTTCACACATCTCATCATTTAAAGAGGCATCCACAAAACCATTCCCAACATGAAGTCTTCCACAACAAGACCATGGTTCATCAACATAGGGCTTGCAATCGCCAAACCTTGTTTCTTCAAAAGAAGCCATAAAACCAAACAAAAACTAAACAAAAACAAATATTCACAAGTTGGATAGAAATTAGTAAACTATAAATTCTAAATCAATTCAATACGCCAAATGTTCCCCGGCAGCGGTGCCATTTTTGATACGCTCAACTACACCTCTTATGATTCAAAGTGTAAGCGGTCACTAACAAGTATAAACCCAACGATGAGTTGGGGTAGATCCCACGAGGAACAATGTGTAGGCTATTGAAGAAATAAAGAATTACAAGCTACGTACTAATTTAAACCCGAAATAAAAGATACAATTATAATATGAAGATATCAAGTAACAATTTAGGATAGGAGATAGAGGAGAACAAGGCACAAAGCCTTTTTAAGCAAGAATACCAATGGGATTGGGGAATGGGAAATCAATCAACACCTATACGATCCATTGCATACCAGGATCATACAATCTCAATTAATCATGGGTAAAATCATTTATGCCTTGGTATCTAAATTATCCACCTATTTGTCACGAATATGGGCAAATACTTCTCAACTAGTTCTCAAGAACCTAGTCAAGTGACAACACAATCAATCAAATTATAGGCATTGCAAGGAATCACTATTTCTAGCTATAATTCAGCAAAGGAGTTGTTACACCTCAAATTATGCACCAATCAATCTTTCCCAACCTCAATTGACTCTTACAATCCCAATCAAAGTAAATGGGCTAGTCCTAGGAGTGATCAAGTCCATTGGAAGTAAATTAAAGCAAGACATTCATTGGATAATCAAAGACCCATTTCATATATGAAGAAGCATTCAACTAATTACAAAACCATAAGGTACAAATCAACAACCCAAATATTGTTTATCACTAACACAATATCCAAATCACCAAACAACAATTACACCTACAATTTAAGCATCACAAAACAATGAGTTGAAAAAAGGATGAAAAATAATTACAAATCAAGCTTTCAATCTTCACTCTAATGGTGTTTGTTGTGGAATCTTGCTTTCAAAGCTAAGCCCTAAATTCAAGCCCCAATCATCAAAATTAGTGGTTCTTCCCTCTCTGATCAATAATTCAATATATTCTCCAAAAAATGGCTGTGCCTCAGTGTATATTGTGAATCAGTGCAAGAAGGTGAAATTCCAAAGCAGCCCAGATGCCAGGCACATTTTCTTCGTTCGCGAAGGGACAGGCGCGTTCGTGGAGCCCAGCAAGCTTGTGCTCCATGTTCGTAGAGGAGTTGACCGCGTTCATGGTTCATTGATGACCGAAGCTACACATTCACAGGCAATTGACTGTGTTTGCGGAGAACACTTTGCTGCCAGCAACAATTTCTCTATTTTTAGCTCCATTTTGCCTCAATTTTCATTCTTTTACATCAAAACTCCTTGCCAACCAAAATATACCTGAAGCAACCATATTCAAGGGATAATTAGGCCCTTTCTCTACTTAAGTGCCACAAAATCATAAGAAAAGAGTTCCAAATGAGTGAAAATCACCCACTCATTAACAAGCTACACCAAATCAGTCCAATGATGATATTCGTGAAGAGATGGCACAGTTGAGGACAGAGGTAGGCTTTGTGCTCAAACATGTGAGTGGGAATGCATAAAATTTTAATGTAGTCCAGTATTAGCATAATGCTTCCCTAACTGACTGGTATACATATGAAGAGGTTACAAACCTTGTGAATGAGTAATCGGAGGATTTTCGGACTAATGCCCAAGGACCCAATCAGGATAATTGGGGTCAAGGACAAGGGAATCAAGGTCGAAACTATAGTAACTACAATCGGGAAGGACAATACAATCGTGAAAGGAACTACAACCGAGATAATAATTACAACAGAAATGGTTATAACAACAGGATCGAGTTTGAATCACATCGAGGATATAAAAGCCCTAACTTTTAGATAATATAATGTTTTGTTGTTGTTTAGTGAAAAAGTCATTTTTGTTGGTTTTGTTCGCCTTTTTGTGAACATTTTGTTGATATTTTGGTAGAAATATAGTCTTTTCAGTTGTCTAACATAAAACTAATTTATTGAAAGAAGTGTTATATGTTGCAACATGCGAGTGATTTGTTGGTACGAATTCTAACATAGTTGTCATATGTTGCAACAAAACACCTATATGTTACACCAACAGAATGATCATTTGTAGTAACAGGCTACTCATGTGTTGCAACATAAGGTTCATCTGTGGCAACAAAATATAAATCGATGCCCCTTATTTTTTTGTAATCATTTGTAACCTCTCACAACCTTTTTTGTTTATCTTGTAGATAAAATGTCACAAGAAGGTTTATATGTGGCAAAAGCTCAATCTTTTGCTATTGCTACTTCCTCTTCTAACATCAAATACTCTTCCTATCGATGCGAAGGATGTGAGAAGCAATATCATTATTTTTTAGTCGTGATAAAGAATTGACTAATACTATTAAGGAGTTGACATCTAATATTGATGTTCATACATCCAAGAAGATTTCACAGCCTTTGAAGGTTTGAAAAAATCAATTTCCAAATCACTCTCTATAATCAGTACATGAAAAAATCAATCACTACTGCTCCACTATCTTGCTCAACTGCAAAAGGCAAGGAGAAAGTTGTCAGTTGTGATGTGCGGCAACAATATCCATTTGAAGGTTTTAACATTTTCGGTAAGGGTCCAACTCAACTAATGTCATCCTTCTCGCAATAGATAAATGAGGGTCTTTATAAGCATCACGTAAAAAAGTAAAGCCAGTCAACTATTATTAATATTTCTTGATGTCCACTAAATAATAATTTTTAATGTTTATACATTTACAGAAAAGACAAGGATGGGAACTATTTAGTTAATTGCTCGAAACTTGGATTCGAATAACTTTATTTTATAGTTGCATTCCCAAGGAAAAAAGACTGGCTCTACATAATATCCCAACCCAACAAGTGTTGGACTGCTGAGGTATAACCATGTCTACCTTATCTTTTGTTTAATACCTACTACATACTTAAAAATTAATTGATACATAAATTGTTGTTGATGCATCTGTGCAGCATGTTGATGTCATTTTTTACTATCCGCGGAAGAAGTCAAAGCAACAGAGTTATTCAAAATATTGATACACCACTACTAATTATTATTTAAAAGCATACATCGACAATGTCAATGTTATTCCTGATTATCATGATAAAGTCGTTAACATTATCAAAGGTTTTAGTATACCAGATGCACTGCATTGGCACACCTCACAGATGAGGTTTATGTCCTTGTAAGTAATAATGGAGTGTTTCATTGGGTCCTGGTTGTCATTGTGTTGAAGGAACGGTGCATAAGGGTGTATGATTCGATGTCCTCATCGAGGAAAAATAAAATATTATCTTGTGAAATCCAAAAGTTATCTACAATGTTTCCAAAGCACCTTGAATACAGTGGATTTTTTGAGCAAAAAGGGCGAACCGACTGGTCAGTTGTGGAATCTTACAAGGACAAGAACAAATCTCAGCCATTCAAAGTCGAATACATTGCTGATATTGCCCAAAAAGCAAGCAATAGTCTGTATGTATCACATTATTTTTTTGTTTTACCATTTAAAAATGTGATATTTTTAGTTTATTAATTTTTAAAAGATGATACTCCATGCAAAGACTATGGACAATTTGTTGCTGCGTATGCTGAGTTTTTGAGTGATGGACTACAAGTACTATCTTCTCGAAAACTTACTCAATCCCTTCGCATGAGATATGTTTCACTCCTATGGAATTATGGGATTATAAAGGCGCAGAGCGGCTATGTTAGTAACAATGAAAACCCACAGATACCAGACCTAAAAAATCAAAAAATCATATCTCCAGATGATGTTATGGTTACCAACATTGATTAGATTTTGTTTTCATGGTTATGTATACCATTTTGAATTACCTCTTTGTTGATAAGTTGTAAAAAACAATTTGTAAAGAGTTCCTTTTGGATGTTATATTAATAGTTATTATTGTATTATCTTAGTTGGAACAAATGTCAATTATGTTGTGTGCTATTTGATGCAACATATATAGCCTCTATTGTAAAAAATCACAGAATTATCTACATGTGCACCAAAAGAAAGGTGATATGTCGTAACATATGTCACTTGTGTTGGTAGAACTTGGAATCGACATATGTTACAATATTATGTTGTCAAAATTCAAAAAAAAATTAAAAAGATGAAACAATAGTCATTGTATTTTATCTCTCTCCTCTATAAAAGGATGTTTCATATTAAAAATTTAATTTACTTTTCATTTCGTTTCTTGTATACGCTTTGTCTTCTTTCTCGTCTCTCCTTGTCTCTCTCTCTTGCTTCTCCATTATTTCTTCATAGATCCACTTGCTGTTGCGATATTTTCCATTACATAATTGCAATCTATTGCAGTTTCTCTTTCTCTACAATAGTTTAACCGCATCATCGTTGCCACTCATTCCTAACTTATTATCAATATCTTCTCAAGTAAAGTTAAATTAGGTTTTTGAAATATTTGCTGGTATTAAATCAGGATGTTTTAGTGGTTAATCACTTGTTTGTTTGTTTGTAGGCTGGTTGGTTTGGTTGGATGTTATGTGGTTTCAAAAAGCTCTAATTTGCAGTGGTTAGGGTTTAGGGAGGGTTGTGTGGTTGGTTGATTGGTTGCTATTGAATGGTATTTGGGGTTTTGTTTTGTGAGGGGTGATGTGTTGTTGTGTTGTTGTTATTTTTGTTAAGAAATATTTTATTTTGTTTTTGATCTGGTTGATTGTTGACAAATTTTTAAGGTAGTGATTAGGTATTTTTTTAATCCATTTTTGTAGATACAAATATAATTTCTCCTGTCAAAAGAAAAATTGTATTCACTGAAACAACTCAAAATCAGACCAAGATCAAGAAGAAATCTAGGAGTAAAACAACTTGTAGGAAGACTGTAAATTACAATTTAGAAGAGCTTGACTCCGAAGCAGTTTATGCTCAAGTAGAAGCAGGATTTTCTTCTGCTCATGTAGAACCAGGTGTTTCTTCTTCTCAAGTAGAAATAGGAGTTTCTGAAGAAGAACCTGATATTCTCAATGAGGGACAAGAAAAAATTGAGGATGATGAAGAAAGACAAGAAAAAATTGAGGATGCGGAAGAAAGACAAGATAAAAATGAAGCTTAAGAAGGACAAGAAAAAATTGAGGATGAGGAAGAAAGTGTCACGACCCAAGGTACCCCCTAGACGTGACATGGCGTACAACACCCCGAAAGGCCTCTTACAAGCTACTTAGCATACATACATACAAGATAATAGAGATTAATAGTTCAAAATAGATTTCATATCAAAACTTTTAAAAGATAAAAGCGTAGGTCTACATCTCATGTCTCAAAGTCAATCTATCATAGAATGTAAAGTTTGGGATGTAACCCAATACAATCCAAAAAATGAAAAGAAATGACATGAAAATAAGAACAACTAGGCTATGTCCTCGGATGGATGAGGACTCACCAAGTTTTCTATCAATCTTCCACTATAAAGCTCTAGCCATGAGTGGAAGGTGAATCGCCAAGTCCTACACCAAAGAAGTTAATGTAGGCAAGGGTATGCGTTAGTATAATCAGGTACCAAGTATGATAGCAATGCACATAAACACATAAATGATGCTAGTGAGAGACATAATCATGATATGCAATGACCAAGCTAAATAATATTTATTTACTTTACTTTACTTCTTCATAAGAACACATTGTTCATTAGTTGTGGGGAATAGCCTTAACCGACATAGAAGACTATGTGAGCTATAAACATGGAATCTGGTGTCTACCCTACAGCGAAAGAGGGTTGCCCTACTTGCAAAGGTAGGACCATAATTTCTTAGCTTATGTGGATCCACTAGCTAGTGTCTATCATAGGCCATCACCCTATGGTGGCACATGGGTAATCGCCACTTGTCCACTCGGTACTAAGCATACTTCCTATTTATAGGGTCTGGGTTAAGGGTATAACAGACTAATATTAATAGTTATTCAATTAGGAAAAAAACCAAATAGCCCTTAAATTAAAAACTGTCGGGGCCTATCGACGATTGGGACCTATGGTCCGTAAGTCGGTTGACGGACCGTACTATCCTTCCGTCATAAGATTCAGAGACTACATAATTTTACCCTGTAACGACGACACCCATGTACAACACGTCGTTAGACCTACGGTTCGTACATGGCCATCGTAGGTCAGACCTTAGAATTGAAAATTTTTACAACTGAAAGACGACCCGTCCTGTTGCTCCGTAGGTCAAATTTTAGAAACTTGGATATCCTGTAGGTCCATAGTGCCATCGACGGTCCTCACCTACGGCCCGTCATTCCACATACGGTTCGTAGGTGGCCTCCGTAGGTCACTGTCTACAATTAAAAACTGCACTTTCCTTTCTTAGAAAAGTTGGGGTGTTACAATATCTACCCCTTGGGGACATTCGTCCATGAATGAGAATTAGAACATCATGAGGAGGGTAGAAAGACACGGACTAGCAACCCAACCTAGAATGCAATCACATAAATGCACATATCCGAGAAGGAAACAACAACTCCAAGCTAAAGCATATGCAACATATCATATCATGAAGACTTTAAGCAACTCATACTCAAATGCACATAATCATATAAGACTCTTCATGAACATGCAAAATCAAGGAATCATGGAAATCAACTATGACACATGAGACCAAAAGAATAAACCATGAGGAACAGGATACCTCAAGCTAGAGTAGGATCGGAAGGAAAGAGATGAGAATATCGGGACATCATATCGACCTCGGCTTCCCAAGTAGCACCCTCAACTAATTTGTTCCTCCATAGAACTTTCACGGAAGTAACTTCTTTATTCCTTAACTTCCGGACTTGCCGGTCTAAAATCTCAACTGGAACATCTTCATAGGAAAGACTACCCGTTATGCCAGGATTCTCTAATGGCACTATAGATATCGGATCCCCAATACATTTCTTCAACAAGGAGACATGGAAAACTGGATTCACCGATGCCAAATCATTAGGCAAGTCAAGCTCATAAGCAACCTTACCAACAAAGACTAAGCTTCCCTTTCTTCCCAAATCTCATTAAATCCTTCATTGGCAAAATTTTAGAGTGAACCAATCATCAACATCGAATTTTAATTCTCTCCTTCTTACATCGGCAAAGGACTTTTGTCGACTTTGGGCCGTTCTCAACTTTTCTCTAATAAGCCAAACTTTCTCCATAGCCTCATGCTCTAACTAAGGGCCAATCAAAGCAACTTCACAAACTTCAAACCTACCTATAGGGGATCTACACCTCCTACCATAGAGAGCCTCAAGTGGAGCCATACCAATGCTAGAATGGTAGCTATTATTATAAGAAAACTCAATAAAAGGCAAGTGATCATCCCAAGTATCCTTGAAATCAATTACACAAGCTCTCAACATATCTTCCAAAGTTTGAATAGTATGCTCCGCTTGCCACTAGGTTTGGGGATGAAAGGCCATACTAAGCTTAACACGAATACCAAGACCTTTTTGGAACGACTTCCAAAATTGAGAAGTGAATTCTGCACCACAATCGGATATAATGGATAAAGGCACTCCACTTAGCCTAACCATTTCCCTCAAGTACAACATAGCATAATCCTCCGCCGAATAAGAAGTCTTGACGGGTTTGAAATGGGTTGACTTCGTCATTCTATCAGCAACAACCAAAAACGAATCATAGTGTCACCTCGTGCGAGGCAAATAAACAATAAAGTCCATATTCACATCTTTCCACTTCCAAGTAGGAATACTAATATCTTGGGTCAAACCTCTCAGCTTTTAGTGCTCAACTTTCACTTGTTGGCAATTAGGATTCTTAGCCACAAATTCCGCAATGTCTTTCTTCATTTCATTCCACCAATAAATCTCCCACAAATCACGATAAATTTTGGTAGCTCCTGGGTGGATGGAATATCGAGAACAATGGGCTTCTGCTAAAATCTATCCTCTTAAGTCATCTACATCGGGAACACACAAACGACCTTAATACCGAAGTACACCATCTCCCCCTTGGGAGAAAATATCTATGGACTTTTTGAGTACCGCTTCCTTCAATTCAACCAAGTTAGGATCAAGATCTTAATTAGCCTTCACGTCATGCACAAAAGAGGATTCGGAACCATTATGAATCGCAACACCACCGTTAGCGGAATCAATCAACCGAACACCCAATCGGGCCAAACTATGAACATCATAAACCAACTCTTTCTTACCATCCTCCACATTAGTTGAGGGTGCTACATGGGAGGCTGAGGCCGATATGATGTCTCGATATCCTCATCTCTTTCCCTCTGATCCTACTCTAGCTTGAGGTACCTAGTTCCTCATGGTTCATTCTTTTGGTTTCATGTGTCGTAGTTGTTCCCATGATTCCTTGATTTTTGCATGTTCATGAAGAGTCTAAATCTTGAGAAATGAGCTAGCTTGATTGATTTCCATATGATTATATGCATTTGAGTGTGAATTGCATTAAGCCTTTATGAAATGATATTTTGAACATGCTTTGGCTTGGAGATGATGTTTCCTCCTCAGATATGTGCATTTATGAGATTGCATGCATGTTGGGTTGTTAGATCTTGATCTTACCTTCCTTATGATGTTTTGAATATTATTCGAGGACAAATGATCCCAAGGGGAAAAAACTCGGAACCCCTCACCTACTATAGTGACCTATGGTTGGTAGGTCAACCTACGGCCCGTAGGTGACCAACCGTAGGTCCTACATCAAAATTTAATTAAATCTCTCCCCCAAAACAGAATGACCTACGACCTTACCCCCTTCTTGACCTACAATTGGTAAGTCAAATGGCGGGCAGTAGGTCCAAATGGTAGGTCACCCCTTAGCATTTGCTTTCCAATATCATCCCTAAGGAAGTCTCACCTACGGCTCCCCCCTCTTGACCTACTGTTGGTAGGTCAACCAACGGTCAGTAGATCAAGTAGTAGGTCACCAAAGTTTTCAAAAGTTGGAATTTTTGTTCTTTTCAAATTCGGGGTGTTACCCCACCAAAGAAGGAAATTCAACTCTGATGTGAAGATGTTTTTTCTGGGAAGAGCCTTACTTGTTTAGTAACTGTGCTGATGGGGTTATTTGTCGCTGTGTGCCCGAGGTAGAGATGATGAGTATATTGGAAGCTTGCCACTCGTCTCCTTTTGGTGGTAATCATAGTCGTATCCAGACTGCTTATAAGATCTTGCAATGCGGGTATTATTGGCCTACAATTCACCAAGATGCCCATGATTTCACCAAGACCAGTGATCGATGCCAAAGAGAAGGAGGTATTTCAAGAAAGCAAGAACTCCCATTGAACCCAATACTAGTAATTGAACTCTTTGATGTGTGGGGCCTTGATTTTATGGTTCCATTAGTCAGTTCGAATGGGATAAAGTACATACTTGTAGCGGTTGACAATATGTCCAAATGGGTGGAAGATGTTGCACTTTCAAACAATGAGGGTAAAAGCATCACTGCATTTCTGAAATATCTTCTCCAGGTTTGGCACACCGAGGGCAATAATTAGCGATGGAGGTTCCCACTTTTGTAACAAATTGCTCAAGGCATTTCTTGGGAAGTACGGTGTTCGTCACAGCGTAGCAACTCCATATCATCCTCAGTCTAGTGGAAAAGTTTAAGTGTCCAATAGAGAAATCAAGCAAATCCTGGAAAAGACTATGAACGCAAAAAGAATTGATTGGTCAAGAAAGCTCGATGATGCTTTATGGGCTTATCACACGGAATGCAAAACTCCCATAGGTATATCCCCTTCCCAACTTGTATTTGGGAAATCATGTCACTTACCTATAGAGCTAGAGCATAAGGCGATGTGGGCACTCAAGAAGCTGAATCTGGATTGGGATGCTGCATCTAGCTAAAGGTTGATGTAATTGAACGAGATGGATGAGTTTCGCTTAAGAGCGTATGAAAGCTCAGCCTTGTACAAGAAAAAGATTAAGAAGTATCATGATCAAATGACCGAAAAGTGAAATTTTGCTCCCGGCGATATGTTCATTCTATTCAACTCAAGGTTGCGATTGATTCTTGGAAAGCTCAAGTCAAAGTGGACGGGACCATTTAGAGTTGTCCAAGTATTTTCCCATGGAGCAGTTGAACTCTAGAACAAGGAAGGGACCAAATTCAAAGTCAATGACCAGAGGATCAAACTCTATATACGCCACTTGGAAGAGGTCAACGAGTTGATTGAGCAATGGAGTCTTGACGAAGTCAGAGTAGTCAAGGAAGCAAGTGGTTCATCTACGGGCGGCGAAGGGTCCCAGCCTTTCCAATTTTTGGGTGACTCCGAGTCTCACTCTATTGCTGCCTCCGCTTCAGATGCTATAGCATCCGGTGAGGCTCATGATCCTCTTGGAGCAAGAGTGGAGCCTATTCACAATAGTGCAGAGCCTAACAGATGGTGTGTCAGAGGGATGTACTAGATTTTCTACAATGGGATGTTCATGAATGCTCAACAAAAACCAGCCTGACCCATTACTGATGAGCGTCGGGTGCTTATTGGTAGCCTCCACACTGTGTCAGAAATCCATGCATTATTCAAACAGCACAGGTGTGAGTGGATGGTGGAAACCCGAGGAGGTACACCTCAGAGATGGTGCGGGTGTTCTACGCCTCCTACGCTGCGATAGCGCGGAATGCACTCCCACCACGAGCCAAGGCATTAGATCAGCCTCCACTCCTGACCACTCTGGTTAGGGGTATTTCGGTTGACTTATTGGAGGCCACAGTCCACCATTTTATTTACGGCCCCTCCCATGCCTAGCCTATTAATAAGGCTAGGTACGATTATCGAATAAGCGTGGTGTAGGATAGAGTAGCCATGCATGATGTTGAGCAGTGGTGGAGTCTATTGTTTTAGATGGTGAGACTTATTGCTGATGAGGGAGAGCACACTGAGTAGTTTCGGGACATGTCACAGCGTATTCGTAAAGAAACACTCAGTTTTGCCACCAAATTCTTGTGGTTCATTATTCGGGCTCGACTATCCCCTACTATGGCCGATAATGTTGTAACATTGGATCCCGCGGTGATGTTTGCCTCATTGTGGTGGGGCATGAGATTGACTTCTCTCTGATTATTATAGCCGAGATTCATGAGAGGGCATTAGGAGATAAGACCATGCTACCATTCCTGTGCTTGATTGTTTGCCTATGCAAATAGGTGACTGTTCTATTATGGGGCTGTGATAGGCTGGTGAAGGTCACCAAGACGGGCGACGTTGGTATGATTCGGGATTAGACCAACCCTGCAACCTCACAGAGGAGTATTCCGGTTGATTTACCGCCCATGGGCAAAGCATTCGCCCCCGAGCTGACTGATGCAGACACCGTTCCGTCTCCCACTACGGAGACCTAGGGGTCTATCCCCTCATCAATAGCTTCAGGTTCTACTGCGAGCACACCTCATGCTCCCACTCCTACAGGAATGGCCTTACTTTTGCATACCAGAGTCAGCAGGTTGGAGGCTCAAATGGCGGTGCTGCTACGGCACATACGGCCTTGGATGCAGAAACCAGTGGATGAGTCTGAGGCATGGGTAGAGCGGATGGTGGAGGAGAAGATATAGGCAGTACACCGGTGCATTGATGCATTTGAGAGCTGGATGATGGCGAGGTCCCATCATGGGCCTATGATAGATATGTCAGCCTTCCAGGCAGAGTTAGCTAGTCTCTGTGCTGATTTGACTACTTTGGCTATGGCAGACACCGTTGTTCCGGCACCTGCCCCGGAGGTTGAGGCTAATGATATAGTGTGTAACGCATTGTTCGGTGATGCGCAGCAGGTTACTGACTCTTCCCGTGCTACAGGAAAATGCGTCCGGACTGATAAGGACGATGATGTACACCCAGAGAAAACGCGGTGAGCCCGCAAGGGAGACATACAGGGGCAAGAGGCTGCCCAGCAGTGGTCCAGATTTGAGGAGCAGTTGCGACAGGAGAGGCTGCGGGAGTTTGTAGGAGGAGCTTCTAGATTGGGGCACACTACTTAGGTTGTACCCCACACTACTACTGAAGGCGCTACTGAGGGTGCCGAGCATGCTGATCTAGTGGGTTCCGGGCTACCGAACCCGCCAGCTTCTTGATTGATCTTCGACGCTTATGCGCCACAGATTTGTCTCACCCGATTTTTTACTTTTATATGTGCACTGAGGACATTGCACGACCTTTTTATGTGGGGGTCGGATAAAAGGATTGTGAGTTAATGTGAAGTCTGAGTAACTTAACTTAGAAATCCTTTCTTGGGGTATTTTTCTTGCCTGTGTTCTTTTTTTCCGAGAAACTGTTTAATTTCTGTTAAACGGGCATGTTTAGGATTATAAACGTGTACAAGTAATCTGGAAATAAAGCATGATGGCATTAGTGCATGAAATTGATATCCCTTCAAGTTCTTGATTTGTGCTATGACTGTGAAATTAATAAGTTGAACGTGTAGGATCTTTGTATGACATGATAAGTATCGATAGGACAGTATGACTTAAGCTATAACATTAACCGGATTCATTGATGATTTAATAATTACAACAAGGTGCCATGTGTGTGTGAGGCTATTTGAATATTTGTATGGTATGTGCCAATCTAGAACTTGCCCCGTTGGTCTTGCTAAGGTGATTGTAACTAGAAACTAGAAGATGATCAGAGGCCATTATTGATACTAAGTCCACTTAAGCCTAAAATGAACCAACCAAAAATATATACAATCTTTCCCTTCGATCCCAATGTTTGAGCCTAACGAATACCATTCTTTCTATACACCCACTTCACCTTCCCTGAAACTATTGTTAAGCTTTGTTTTGGACTTGGTCCCTCCTTGGACATCGTGCACCTCGACTTAGGCTAAAAGCCTAAGTTGAGAGTGGCTACTGTAAAGTTACCTAAATTCTGGCCCTGGTACTTCCTAAGACATTGTGTACCTTAGCTCATTTTAAATGTGTAAGTTGAGGGTGGCTATTATGAAGGAAACGAAGAAAGAAAGGGTATGAAAAGAGTTGTGTGTAGAACAAAAGAAGCAGACGGAGTAGGAATGATAAAAATAGTGTGAGTGCACAAAAAGAAGTGAAAAGAGTCAAAAGCTTAAACCAAAAAGATAAATCAAATAACTTGATCAAAAAGTCACACTCGATCTTATATAAATCCTAGGGAGAAGAGCATAAAGCATGAAGATAAAAGAAAATTTGTTGAAAAAGAGGGTAATGAGCCAAAAAAGATATCAAGGAGGGGCAAAAAAGTCACTTAAATATCCAAATATACCACACCTGACCCCGAGCCAATGCTACAAGCTAAGAAAGTCCTATAGTGATTCTAGCTAAAAGGTTTGAAATGCCAAAGTGGAGAAAATAAAGGAAAGCCTATGGTATTGTGCACAAACTATCTTGAATTTGTTTTGTGTGTGAGTGAATACTAAGTCTTTAACTAAAAATGTGAAATCCTATGTGAAAAAAGAGATTTCTTTGTAGTAAGGGCACAAGTTTAACTATTGAAGAGTCGGTATCTTGGTGAATTGTTATATGTGTATGTAAATATGTTTATTGGTATATCAGTGTCATGTATTGATCCACATGAGTTATCTTGTTGGGTTTATAACAAAATTGCACGATGTTGAGAATAAATAAGGAGGAGGATGTTGAGAAAATGTTATGTGATTGCTTGAAGTCTGGGTTTCTTATACATGTGTGTCATTTAGAGTTTATTGTGTCGCTTGAGGACAAGCAATGATTTTAAGTTGAGGGTGTTGATGTACCGTGAAGTTATGATAGTTTTGATGCATTAAACTTAGAGTTTTGCATGTTTCTTAGGCATTAGGTGGTAAATGTGACGGTATTTGTGCTGAATTTTACAGGAAACAGGTTTTGAGCAAGTGATGGTGGAAAAGGTTGTAGCAATGTGTTTTTGGTGATGTACGAGTGAACCTACGAGCTGTCGATCTATTGACGAGCTGTAGGTAGATGTCGTGGTTCAGAAGCTGAAGAAAAAAAAACTAAGTGTGAAACGATGGCTGCCAACGACGGACCGTAGTTCCTGCTACGAACTGTAGATAGGAAGCGTGAATGGACCCCAGACAACATGAGTCGCACAAACTCAACGACGGTTGATAAGGCATGCCGTGCTTAGACCTACAAGCCGTAGGTGGACTTTTTCAAGAATTTTGTTTAATTGCTAGACGACGAATTGGACCTACGAGCTGTCGTTTCTACGACGAGCCGTAGGTCGACATCTTTAGGTGACACTGCTCAAGACCGGATTTTCTTAGTATTTCCTTTTCCTTTTTTGATTAGGACTTATTTTCTATAAATACGAGATGTAAATTTCATTTTTGGGGGGTTAGACAATTTTGGAATATTCAACTTTGACTTTGGAAATTATTTTGCAATCTTTTAGGCAATTAATTCTTAAAGTGTGGATTATACAGTTTGCTTTTGATTTTCAATTTGCGATTGTGGATTTCTTCTATTATCACTGTAAGTTCATGATTTATTATTCAAACCCTAACTTGAATTGTGAATCCTCAAGCATGAATAGCTAAATCCACAACTAGGGTTGTGGGAACCATGAGTAATTAACGAACGTAAAACTAATAATATTGTAATTCTTGATGAGTGTTTATGCATGTATTTGTTAATATCTTCATTCTGAATGTCTTTTAACAGTGGGCAAAATTAGAACTCGCCTTATTCCTACCTGCCGGACCAAGGAAGTAACGAATGGGAAAAGGGATTAAACAACGGAGATTTAGCATTTATTAGTCCGATATCTAATAGCCTGAACAACATACGCAGAGGGATAATCTGGGTCAAAGGAAAGGGTTAGTAAAGCATACCCCCTTGACGGACAAAGTTGCGTGGTGAAATTCCCTATTTGGAGGACCAATCACTTAGGGATACCTAACTTACCGACTATGCATGTTAAACACTAGGAAAGAGTTACTATTATAAGGTTTACTTAGTTAAGAACTTGTGGGAAACACATGTGCCCTAGTTTCATTCTTATATTGATATTACAAACTGCAAGCTTTGTTAATTATTTACTTGTTTTGTTACACGTCTAGCAATTATAATTTTAGTTTTTATTTATAAAAATTCCCCCTCTTTCCGATATAATCTATCTAAACGTCCAATTAACACTTAATTAGACAAAGCCTAAACCATATTCCTCGTGGGATCGATCCTAACCTTCGTTAGGTTCTTTATTTGATAAAGACTGCTTATACTTCTTAAGGGAGGTGTAATTTGGGCGTATCACTTCCTCAAATGATAAGTCTTCTGAGTGTTCCATACCTTCTATAGGAATAACCTATGTACGATCTCCCAAGAATTTGTGTAACATCGACACATGGAAGACTGGATGAACTGTAGCTAACTCTCGAGGCAAGTCCACCTCATAAGCTACTTGTCCAATTCTATGTATAACTTTGTATGGCCCTATATACCTGGGGCTCAACTTACATTTCCTCATAAATCTCATAACTCCCTTCATAGGTGATACCTTTAAAAATACCCAATCATCAACCTGGAACTTTATGTCTCTATGGCGTACGTCTGCATATGATTTTTGTTGGCTCTGAGCAGTCCTTTGTCGCTTTTGTATCAACTTTACTTTTTCAATGGCTTGGTAAACAAGGTCTAGTCCTAATATTGGAGTTTCACCTACTTCAAACCAACCAATATGCAATCTGTACAAACACCCATAAAGAGCTTCAATGGAGCCATGCCAATACTGAAATGATAGTTGTTACTGTAGGCAAATTCTATCAAGGGCATATGATCATCCAAAATGCCTTTAATATCTAGAATACACGCTCTCAACATATCTTTGAGTGTTTGAATAGTGCATTCAGCTTGGCCGTCTTTCTATGGGTGAAATGTAGTGCTAAGGTTCACATGTGTGCCCAACCTCTTCTGGAATGATCTCCATAAATGTGTCATAAATTGGGCACCCCTTTCGGAAATAATGGATAGTGGAGTCCCATGCAAGTGAACAAATTACGTTATATATAGTTTGGCATACACTTCGGCTCTGCTGTTGGATTTAACTTGCAAGAAATGGGCTGATTTCATCAACCAATAAATGATCACCCAAATGAAATCATGTCTCTTAAAAGAGAAAGGTAAACCTATAATGAAATCCATATTAATAGCCTCCCATTTCAATATTAGCATGTCCATAGTCTTAGCTAGGCCACTGGGACTATGATGTTCTGATTTAAATTGTTGGCAATAGGAACATTCTGCCAAGTACTCTATGATATTTCTTTTCATGTCATTCCACCGGTAGACTTGCTTCAGGTCATGATACATCATTGTGAAGCCTGTATAAATTGAGTATCGGGAACAATGTGCTTCATCCATGATTTGCTTTCTCAACCCTTCTATATCTGGAACACATAGTCTGCCTTTGCTTCTTAAGGTGCCATTTCTTGCTAACTCAAATGTAGTAATTTGGTACTCTCAAATCCCTTCTCGATACTACAAAAATATTGGATCGTCATACTATTTTTCTTTCACTACTGCCACTAGTGATGATTCTGTACGACTACGCCTCCATCTTCAAATTCTAGAAGTTCGACTCCAAGGCTGGCTAATTAGTGAACATCTCATACTACTTCCTATTGTACACATGGTAAATGAACTAGGCTGCCCTTAGATAGTTGACTAAGAGCATCTACTACCACATTAGCTTTACGTGGGTGATAGAGAATGTTCACATCATAGGCCTTCAATAACTCTAGCCACCTTCTCTGTCTCAAATTCAAGTCTTTTGGCTTGAAAAGATATTAGAGACTCTTATGATCTGTAAATATATCAACACACACCCAATACAAACAATACCACCAAATCTTAAGCGTAAATATCACTGCGGCGAGCTCTATATCATGAGTGGGGTAGTTTGGTTCATGCTTTTTCAATTGTTGAGAAGCGTATGCAATAACCTTCCCATGCTGCATCAAGATGTACCCGAGGCAACTGCCTGAAGAATCATAATAAACTACATACCTTTCGGTACCCTCTGGTAAGGCCAATACTGGCACCTTAGTCAATCTATCTTTAAGCTCTTGGAACTTTCTTTCACAAGTGTCGGACAACTGGAAATTCACTACCTTTTGTGTAAACTTTTTCAATGGTGTCAAAATAAAGGAAAATCCCTCTACAAATCTTCGGTAATATCAAGCTAGCCCCAAGAAATTACGCACCTCCATCAGGGTAATGATAAGTGGTAGATTTGCACTTATTTAAGGTCAATGTAGCTCAATAATTAGAATTCTCAATGCCTAATTTTGTTCTTTTCTAATAGAATATTGATGATTTGAAACTATTAAGGCAGTAGGACAAGGAAAGGACTTATGTTTGAAAGAAGGGCCAAAAGTACAAAAAGATGTGCAAAGTTAATATTGTTGATCTCTTAATATGAAGGGCAAATCACCTACTGAGCATGACCTCGCCCAAAATGACAGTGTTTGTGTCTACCAAAGAAGGTCAGCTAACTCCAGTAGAAAATGTGATGCGTCAAGTGAGAATGGCAGTCCTGATGAACATCACACAAAGTGACAATGTAAAAAATAAGGATTTAATGCTCAAACGGCGAACTAAGGTGGTATTCGGCGATGCACTGAACATGAAAGGTTGACTTAAATGGAGTCACCAACTGAGATTCAAACACCTGAAGCCTAGAGCATCACATGGCGATCTAAGGAGCAAAGGGTGATACGCCAAATAGGTTTGATGAGCTTGACTAACGTCGCTGAAGCTGTCAGATGATGGATTTTTGTCCAAATTTTTGAAAAGTATAAATATCCAAAAGAATGTAATTTTAAAGATTTTTTTAGAGAAGGAGTTTTAAGAAGGACACACACAGAGTTTTTAGAAAGATTTTAGAAAACACTTTACCTTTGAAGAATACTTTTCTAGCTTTTGGGGTTTTAAAACTTTGTGTTTAAATTTGACAAATTGAAGTTGAATCCAAAGTAGGTCTGCTTGTAATTTCTTAATTTCATTTTACTCATGACTGCTTTCATGAAAGTTATAATTTCTTTATTTTTGTGATGAGTGGCTAAAACCCCATGACATAGGGGTGCTCTAATGGGGTTGGGTGTTAATTTAATATAGTGAGTGTTGTGCTATGCTCTGTTTTGTTGTTTTTCATCCATGAATTTATCTAATTACAATGTGGTTAACTAATGGGTTAAGGTTGCAAACTTAATTCCTACTTCTAATCTCTGGTTGATAAGAGAGAGAGATTGATTAGAGTGGGTAATTAGTTCAATACTAGAAATTTAGGTTTGATAGCTGTAGCTTGCTTTATAGAGAGGTTATGGGTCAGATCTATATGCTCTATTCTTTAAAGAGAGGATAGAGTAAAGTTTTGGGTTGTTTAGGATTGGCATATAAATAAGACCGAAAGGTGATTCTATGCATAGATGCTTTGAGATCAAGAGATGATTAGCGTCAATGAAGATGACTTAGCCTATTCATAAATCGTCATCACAATAGAGCAGCACAATTACCCCTATATAAGATTTGACTTTCAATCCCCATATCCCTAGATTGCTTGTTAACTTTTTATTTCATCTAATTTTTAGTTTAATTGTGATAATTGAGAAACAAAGCTTCATATTGAGTTGGTGATTCCATCCACCCAATTGTTCTTACTATTACAATAAGCTAATTTAAAATCCAAATTAATTGATAAGGAAGTCTCTAGATGCACCATTCCTTGTGGGATTTGATCCCGACTCTTCGTTGTGTTTTTTACTGACTACGATCGCTCATTGTTTTAATTTGTTTTGAAAGGGCTAAGAATTCAAAAAGATGTGCAAAATGAACATTGTTGATCACTTAACATGAAGGGAGGATTGCTTAATGAGCATGACCTCTCCCAAATTGACAGTGGAAAGCACTTGTGTCTACCAAAGAAGTTCGGCAAACTCCAGTAGAAAAGGAGATGCACTGAGTGAGAATGGCGATCTTGATGAACATCACCTAAAGTGACAGTGTACAAGATAAAGATTTAATGCTCAAACGGTGAACTAAGGTGGTATTCAGTAATGCACTGAACATGAAAGGCTGATTCAAGTGAGGTCGCCGACTGAGGTTCAAACACATGAAGCTTAGAGCATCACAGGGAGGGCTAAGGAGTGAAGGGCGAACAATCGAATAGGTTTGGCGAGCCCGACTAATGTCGCTAAAGTTGTCAGACGATAGATTTTTGGGCCAAATTTTGGGAAAGTATAAATAGCCCAAAGAATGTAATTTTAAAAGAGTTTTTTTGGAGAAGGAATTTTAAGGACACACAGAGAGAGTTTTTCGAGAGAGTTTAGAAAACACTTTACCTTTGAAGAACAGTTTTCTAGCTATTGGAATTTTACAATTTTGTGCTTAAATTTGACAAATTGAAGTTGAATCCAAAATGGGTTTGCCTGTAATTGCTTTATTTCATGTTACAATTGCTGCTTTCAGGAAAGGTGTAATTTCTTTACTTTTTGTGATGGGTGGCTAAACCTCAAGATCTAGGGGTGCTCTAATGGGGATTGGTATTAATTTAATGTAGTGAGTATTGTGTTATGCTATGTTTTGTTGTTGTTCATGCATGAATTTGGTGTAATCACATCTGGGATGCCTGTGAATCATGATGACCTGCTAGTGCATATCTCTTGTTTGGGCAATCTCTGGAACTAGATCCTCTACCTATGCATGTACCTCTCCCTTATGGTGATTGAGGTCCACGTGATGAAGAAGGTGCCGTTGATGAGGATTTTCCGGTGGAGCCAGTATATCGTGGTCTATCACCTCTACCCTCGACTCTAAGATCTGGTTAGTCACGTATCTTATGAACCTCAACTCCACACCAGTAACAAGTGGTAGATGCATATCGAAACTCTCCCAAGTGAGACCGGCTGCCATGTTTGCACTTAGGTTGTGGTGTTAGTCCTCGACTAGCACCTCTCTAATAGCAGAAGTTAGGTGCCCACAAAATTTGACTCCTCTCTTACTTGGGCCTCGATGACTGAGTTGGGGCACTAGCTTTGGAGAGGTCTACTAATTGAGCCTATCTGGGTGGACCTCTATTAGAGTAAGCTCTATCACCTCCCTGAAATATTCCTGTAGTCCAAGCCCTCTTATTTTCTTCCCTTTCTATCTCTACCCTACAATTTTGTATACGGTCTTCTTTTTGCTTAGTGTATGCCATAAGTCTTGCAATATCCATGTCCCAATTTAATACAACAATCGGGCAAGAACAAATAAAATAATCTTCAAGTCCACCCACTAAGCGATGCATCCTTTCATCCTGGGTGCTAACCATCTCTAGAGAAAATCTAGACTCCTGAGTGAATCACATGCTATACTCCCTGACGTTGAGGTTGTTTCGTCAAAAGTATAAAATTCATCCACCCTCGCTTCCCTAAGCTCATGTGTCAAAAAGTGCTCCATAAAGGCACTAGAGAACTCCTTCCAAACTACAGGAGGAACATTTTGTCCCCTATAATCCACCCATATCTCCTACCAAGCGATGGCGACATCATTAAGCTAATAGGAGGTCAATTCATTGCCTAAGTCTCAGAGATATGCATGACCCTCAGAATTATTTTGATCTCATCTATAAACTGTTGTGGGTCCTCTATCACACTAGGTCCTGTGAAAACTAGGGGATTCATATAGAGGAAATCACGTACTCTAAATCCAGCTGTCTCTCCCCAAATAGTACTACGTGCAGCTGCATTTTGTCCTTGGGCATGAGCACCTACCAACTGAGTGAGCAAATGTATTGCCCTTCAAAGATCTTGCTCTGAGGCACCTGGTGGCAGTACAGCTTTTACAGGCAGTATATGAACTACTGCTAGTACTACTGGAGGTGTAGGAACTCCTTTAGATCCTTCCGCCCTAAGAGTCTAAGACCTGGAATTATAGGACATGACACGCTCTCTTGACCATTGGTCTGATCACCTAATAGTTGGGACTGCTCTTAAATGGCTACCTCTTGAGTGGTACTAAAATTGGACCTAGGCCTTCTTTATCCTTTTTCGTAATAAACATGATCTGTAACACAAATAAGAAAATGTATGGCTCAAAATTAACTTCTATGACTTAGCTCTATCGCACGATCTGGATTATGAACAAAGGTCAAAATCCTAAATTCCAATGTATTCCCTCAATTATAAATATGCGCAAAACACATTTATAAGAAAGGTCTTACTAGACACGGCTTCATAGACTCCCTGGACACTTGAACCTTGTTCTCTAATACCAAGTTTGTCATGCCCCCGACTAGAAAGAGGTGGACATTTTGGATTTATACAAGCACCTACTAACTAAATGCACTAAACTCATGCCAAAGATTTAGACTCATAAAAAGCGGAACATACCAAGTAGCATACTAAAACATGGATAACAAAAGGGCCCATTGGGCTACTTTACAATGGAAACAAAGCTATGTCTAAGAAGCCTATAAAGAGTATGCATCCGAGAATTTGATAATTAGTCAGGAAAGGGACATTACATACTCATTTTTACATATGTACATACATATCAAAATATTGACTCTAAATATCTAATTGCTCTAGGTAGAGGTGGAGCTTACCAACTGCTAAATTGGAAGTCACTGGTCTACTAGAAATGTTATTGTCCTGAGTACCTGGGCCTATATTGATAGAAATGCAGCGCAACAAAAATAGGGTTGTTCGTACATATAAAATATGCACTTGTATTTAAAGCAGACAATATAAGAAGTAGACATGCAAGAATGCTGAAATGAATCAAATATCAAGATAGGCAAATCTGAACATATATATGCGGGAGACATAATCCAAAACTAGAATATGTGACCAATCTCAAGGGTCCTCACCTAATATTTCATGGCTTATTCATTTATATAAAAAGAATTCCTATACTTTGCATAAGTAATATCATTACTTTGTTATATAACATCTTTGCTCTTTGTAAAACTAATTGTAAAGTAGTTACATGATGGCCTACTGTCGACAATCAGTAAACCCTGTATGGCATCAGTAGCCCACGGTCACGACCATGCATGAAATCTCATAGTCTGGGTAATGAGGTCTATGAAGGTACACCCCCTAGGGCTCCTATATGATCTGCCCGCAGACCTGTATCAGTTAAGTGAATCCACAATGGGAAATTCCAACTGACTATATCAGAATTTTGTGCACAAAAAAGCGTCACACATAAAGGCCCTAAAAATACCCACCTCATGCAGCAGAGTACGCTATACTCTCAATTGCATGTCAAGACTTATAAAAATTAACTCATAAATCATACAACTGGTGATACAATTTGCGATTACTTTGTTTAGCTTAAGAATCATATATCTTGTGACGTATACATCTACGAATAGTCTATTGCTAACTGCTTCCTTTAAATTTATGCAACATATACACTCGCTAACTTCTTAGTGTTTCAACTGAAGACACATATAGTTATGTAAAACATATGACTTCCCTGACAAAAAAAGAGTACTATAACTCTATAGGTTTAGGACTCTAACATGAGAGGGTTTATAAAATAGGATAACTTGCTTTCAAGTATAATATAATATTTGATGAAATTTTTCGAAAGAACATGCGACTTTTATCGTGCCTTAATGGTGAAAGAGGTTTTAGCTTTACATACCTTACTTCAGGACTTACTATATTACGTCGTATCGTCAAACTCCTTTCCTGACAACTTTATCTATAACATAACACCATTTAAAGGGCACTATAAGAATCTAATCAAGAATCACAACAAGGCTTAAAATACCATAATAGTTCACGAGCGACAAGCTCACCAATTAATATAGATAAATGGCATATCGCCACATCCTTATCTTTCTCTACTTTCAAAGTGGGGTCATGAATTTTTTACATGGTCAATGTTACTCATCAATCCTTTAACCATAAAAAACCAGTCCCCTTAATCATCCAAAATTAACATAAAAAGTCAAACTAATTGCTTAAGAATACCATCCATTGAGTTCTTTGTCACCGACGTCAAATTCCCTTATAAGCCTAGTTTAAGTTAGTAGAGAACTACTGCCATCAAAACTACTGCAATCAATAACAATAATAGGAGCTCATATAAATAGCTACAACATGTTCTTAAGCAATTTAGGAATTTCATCAAACACTTTGTGAGCGACAAACTTTAAAAAACTATAAGAGTCGTGTTTTCTAACCTAGCCTTTCATTTTATCATAACCAACTTCCTGCCCAAATACAATACCATCTGTAGCGACCCTCTCGGAAGGATGCTACTCCTTAAAAAGAAAGATAATATACCACATATGACATTTAGAAGACATTAACATAGAACATATTAACTATAATCTAACAGAGGAATTAGGCAAAAAAAAAGAAAATAGTTAAAGATATAGAGGCTTGTAACTTAGAAATTTATTTGATCTAAAATTCAAACAAGGTAAGAGTTCAAATTTATGGCTGTTCTACAGTCTCAAAATAATTTAAACAAATACGCTAAGAGATTTCCATGTACTATCCATACTAGTACCAAACACGTTATAAACTATTACCAATTTCGGAGTACAAAAATTAACAGTTCATGCTTCATACAAACATTTAAAACAAATAGTAAACTTAGTATATTACAAGACTAGGATTTACAAGCCCCAAAACAACAAAACACGTCGCCAAATGTAACACCTCGGATTTTTGAAAGGAAAGAAATTGCAGCATTTCAAGGTTTTTCAGGTGCTACCAACGAGTCCACCAATGGCTCATGGTCTGACATACGAACCATAGGTGTGATCGTAGTTGAGTCTAAAAATTTGAGCAAATTTTAAGGTCGAAACAGTGGGACCTACGACCATGATGCACGGCTCGTTGGTGGATCCACGAGCCGTAGGTCTGGTCGTTAGTGGAGGGGTCGGCAGTGATTTTTTAGGGTCTTTTGGTCTTTTCCCTAATTGTTTAATTCCTAATTTAAGTCGGCTACCCTCTAATCCTAAGCACTATATAAGTCATTTAAGCCTAAATTATGCCCATCCTAATCACTTTTTTTCAATTTCCCAAAACCTCTCAAAATATTTCTCTCTCTAAAGAAGAAGAAGAAGGAAGCTAGGGTTTGAAGAACAAGTCTCCCAATCCTCCATTGATTTCAAGATTTTGGCATTGAGGTATGATGATTTTCACCTATTGAGTTCTTTCCTTCATAGGGTTCCCAAATTCCCTAATTTTGAAAGTAAGAATTCTCAATTGAATCTAGGGTTTTCATCTATCCTATGGGTTCTTTAAAATTATGATTTAATTGGTTGAATTATGCTCAATTATGCAAGAATTAAGTTAAATTGCATGCTTTAAGTTGATCCCCATGAACCCATATGAATTTCATGATTTCTAGACTATGATCATAATATGAGGTTTTGAACTAGGAAAGATGAATTGGGGAAATTGAATGATTTTGAGATAAAGATACATGAGCCCATGCATGATTTATGTCTTCTAAGCTATGAATTTGATGATGAAGTTATGAATGATCAAAAGATGGGTTTTATGAAAATATATATGTTCAATTATGAAATTATGATGATTTGAGATTTTGCTTTGAGATTGAAGCATAAATGATGTTGTTGTTGAGTTCTGAAAGGGTTTCTCACATATTACTCAAACCATGAATGTGAAAGGAATTTCTCACATAAAGGATTCATAAAGGGTTGAAAGGTTTTCTCAACTAAACTTGAATCAAAGTTAAGGAGCTATTCTACTGAAAGGGACAAGAGGTGATTATCCATGTTCCCTAATGATAGACAAGAGGTGATTACCAATGTCTACAAAAGATAAGATGAATTATGATTTATGACTATTCCGTGGGAATTATGCTTGGCACCGAGTGGACAAGAGGCGATTACCCATGTCCCATAAACTTTGTGCCACCATAGGATGATTTTCTAGATAAACATTAGCTAGTGGATCCACTTAAGCTAGAAGACTATGTTTCTTACCTTGGCAAGTAAGGACACTTCTTTTCGGTGTGGGGTAGACACCGGATTCATTTTAATAGCTCACATGGTCTTAAATGTTGGTTAAAGGTAATTTCCCACGATAATGAACGAAAGTGACTTTCAAAGTATCTCATAAGTGCTTTAAGTAAGTTTAGCTTGCATTGACCATGATCCTATGACTTATATTTCTAACCTCTTTTATCTCATGTTTTAGCTTGGTCTTTGCAAGTCATGTAAATGTTCCCTTTTAGCATGATTAAATTATTTATGCATAGTTATCATACTTGGTACATGTTTGTACTAATGCATACTCTTACCAACATTGATTTAATTATGTAGGGCGTGGCGACTTCTCCCCATCCAACTCGTGGCTAGAGCTTGTAGTAGAAGAGCCTTGAAGACTTCGTGAGTCCTCATATGTTCGAGGACATTGCCTTGTTATTCTTGTATGTTTCTTTACTTTTGGACGTGTATTGGGTTATTTCCAAGCATTCTTTCTATTCTTTTGATAGATGGCTTTGAGACTATGTGTAGACTTCCGCTATGCTTTGTAAACTCTTTGATAATGAATTGTCTTTTGAACTCTTAAATTGCTAGTACCTTGTATTATGCATGCTAAGTGGCCTGTATGAGACCTTTCGGGGTCTTGTACGCCATGTCACATCTGGGGGTACTTTAGGTCATGACAAACTTGGTATTCATAGCACAAGGTTTTAGAAAGGTCTTAAGAAGTTTCATAAGCCACGTTGAGTAGAGTCTTGTTAATGAGTGTGAAGCGCACCACATTTATGAATGAGAGGTTACAAGATGTTTAAGAAACTCCACTTCTTTCATTATTTTAAAGTCGTGTGATAGAGTTTAACTCTGTATCTCTCTCCTAATCCTATCCGATGATTTTCAGGATATAGCCACTCGTAGGGCATATGCTAGAAGGAATGCGAGAGAAAATGTTGAACAAGAAGCTCCTCCTCAAGCTCCTCAAGTTTCGGCCAGTCCTTTGGTCGAGCAAGTGACTAATGCGGAGTTTAGGACTGCTTTTTAAGTGTAGGCTCAAGCCATGACAGCTCAAGCCAATAGGGTGGTTTGTGGCTCCCGTAAACCAAAATGTGGTTATGGTGGCATCAAAACTAAGAGACTTCACTAGAATGAATCCTCCAGAGTTTCATGGCTCGAAGGTTGAGGAATATCCTCAAGAGTTCATTGATGAGGTGTACAAGGTGCTAATGATCATGGGCGTGACCCTAGAGGAAAAGGCGGAGTTGGCCTCTTATCAACTAAAGGGTGTGGCTCAAGTGTGGTTTGAGAAATGGAAGATTGAGAGGGCGGATGATGCGGGTCCTCTTGATTTGTAAAAGCTCAAGGCTGCTTTCCTTTGTAGGTTCTTTCCCCATGATATGAGGGAGGCTAAGGTACTTGAATTTATCAACCTTCGTCAAGGAAACATGAGTGTGAAGGTGTATGCTTTGAAGTTCACACGACTGTCTCTATATGCTCCTACTATGGTTGCCGATCCTAGGGCAGGGATGAGTAAGTTCATTTTGGGGGTGTCCAAAATTGTGGTCAAGGAATGCCGTACTGCCATGCTAATTAATAATATGGACATTTCTCGTCTCATAGTGCATGCTCAACAAATAAAAGAGGAGAAACTCAAGGAAAATTCTTGGGAGGCAAAGAGGGCTAAGACCGGTGATGCTAACTTCTCATATTCAAGGTCCGATGGACATGGCTGTTCTAGGCTCTGATAAAGGTTTTTCGGTCAAGGTTCCTCCAATGCTCCTCCTAAGATCAACAAAGAAAGGGTGTCTAACCCTAAGCCTCAAGGAGGTAGTGGTGGTGGATTTTTGACGACTACATGTGCTAAATGTGGGGAAAAGCATGAGGGCAAATGTCTAGCCGGTTCTAATGCATGCTTTGGTTGTGGTAAGATGAATCACAAGATAAGAGATTGTCCCTTAGTGGCTAAGAATGAAGGAGATAATCGTTGACGGGCTCAACCTCAACATCCTACGGGTTCAAGTGGGAATCTGAAGCAAAACCGATTCTATGTGCTTTTAGACTCGTCAAGAGCAAGAGGGTTCTCCCGATGTGGTTAACGGTATGTTGAAGGCCTTTCATCTTGATGTTTATGCTTTGCTTGACCCCAGTGCTACATTGTATTTTGTGACGCCATATGTGGCTATGAGGTTTGACGTTCTCCTGGATGTGTTGCTAGATCCTTTTTGTGTCTCTACTCCTATTGGTGAATCCATTGTGGAAAAGAAAGTCTATAGAAATTTTCCCGTTTCTTATCCCATAGCGTCACTAATGTTGATCTTGTAGAGCTTGATATGTCAGATTTTGATGTTATCCTTGGGATGGATTTGTTGCATTCTTGTTATGCTTCTATTGATTTTAGGACCCGAGTTGTAAAGTTTCAATTTCCAAATGAGCCTATCCTAGAGTTGAAAGGGGGAAACTCTATGCCTAATGGTCAGTTTGTTTCTTGTCTTAAAACTAGAAAGATGATTTCTAAGGGTTGCATATACCATCTTGTTTGGGTGAGGGATGTGGATTCCAAAACCCCTACTCTTGAGTCGATTTATGTTGTTAATGAGTTTCCTGAAGTATTTCTCGATGATCTACCCGGTGTTCCTCCCGAAAGGGAAATAGACTTTGGTATTGACCTTCTCCCCAATATGCAACCTATCTCTATTCCTCCTTATCAAATTGCTCTGGCAAAACTTAAGGAGTTAAATGAGCAATTGAAAGATTTGTTGGATAAGGGTTTCATCTAACCGAGTATCTCTCCATGGGGTGCTTCAGTTTTGTTTGTTCGAAAGAAGGATGGTTCATTTCGAACTTTCATTGATTATCGGCTATTGAATAAATTCACCATTAAGAATAAGTATCCACTTCCAAGGATAGATGATTTGTTTGATCAACTTCAAAGAGCAAGCCATTTCACCAAGATTGACCTGCGATCGGGCTATCACCAATTGAGGGTGAAGGAAGATGACATCCCTAAGATGGATTTTTGGACTAGGTATGGTCACTACGAGTTCTTGGTAATGTCGTTTGGGTTGCCAAATTCTCCGGCCACATTTATGGATTTGATGAATTGGGTGTTTAGACAATACCTTGATAAGTTCGTAATTGTGTTCATTGATGATATTTTGATTTACTCAAGAAGTGAGGATGATCATACTGATCATTTGAGGATTGTGTTGCAAGTCCTCAAGGAACACAACTCTTTGCAAAGTTTGATAAGTGCGAGTTTTTGCTAAGATCTGTGGCTTTTTGTGGTTACATTGTTTTCGGTAAAGGTATTGAGATAGATCTTAAGAAGATGGATGTGGTTAATTATTGGCCTAGACTTTTATCACCTTCGGATATTCGAAGCTTCTTGTGTTTTGCTGGTTATTATTGGAGGTTTGTTGAAGAGATTGCTTCTCCATTGACGGCTTTGACTCAAAAGAAGGTTAAGTTCACATGGTCCAAAGCGTGAGAAATGTGTTTTCAAGAATTTAAAGATAGACTTACCTCGGCCCCAGTGTTGGCCTTACCGGAAGGGTCCGATGGGTTTGTGGTTTATTGTGACGCTTCAAGGATTGGACTAGGATGTGTCCTTATTCAAAACGGGAAAGTCATTGCTTACGTTTCAAGGCAACTTAAGATTCATGAAAAGAATTATCCCACTCATGGCCTAGACTAGCGGTGGTTGTGTTTGCTCTAAAGATATGAAGGCATTATTTGTATGGTGTGCATGTTGATGTCATCCCCGACCATAAGAGTTTGCAATACGTGTTCAAGCAAAAATATCTAAATCTTCGCCAAATGAGGTGGCTTTAGTTGTTAAAGGACTATGACATGAGTGTCCTCTATCACCCCTGCAAGGCGAATGTGGTGGCAGATTCTCTTAGTCGAGTGTCAATGAGTAGTGTTGCTCACATTGAGGATGGTAAGAAGGAATTGGTTCGAGATGTTCATATATTGGCCCGATTGGGTGTTCAGCTGATTGACTCCACTAAAGGAGGGATGGTTGTTCATAATGTCGCAGAATCGTCCTTCGTGTCGGATGTGAAAGAAAAGTAAGGTCTTGATCCAATCTTGATGGAGTTAAAAAAAGTGGTGCTCAAGAAGTCTGTTGAGGCTTTCTCCCAAGGGGGAGATGTTGTGCTTCGATACCAAGGTCATTTGTGTGTTCCTGATGTTGATAGTTTGCGGGAGCAAATTCTATCAGAAGCCCATTGTTCTCGATATTCCATTCACCCGGGAGCCACCAAGATGTACCGTGATTTGCGGGATGTCTATTGGTGGAATGGGATGAAGAAGGATATTGCGACATTTGTGGCTAAGTGTCCTAATTGTCAACAAGTGAAAGTTGAGCATCAAAAGCCAGGAGGTTTGTCCCAAGATATTACTATTCCTACTTCGAAGAGGGAAGATCTGAATATGGACTTTATTGTTGGTTTACCACGCACCCGGCGGCAACATGACTCGATTTGGGTTATTGTAGATCGAATGGTGAAATCAGTCCATTTCATTCCCGTGAAGGTTTCTTATTCGATGGAGGATTATGCCAAGTTGTACTTGAGAAAGATGGTGAGGCTGCATGGAGTGCCTCTATCCATTATCTCCGATCGTGATACTTAATTCACTTTTAATTTTTGAAATCTTTCCAAAAGGGCCTTAGTACTCGTGTTAAGTTTAGTACGGCCTTTCATCCTCAAATCGATGAGCAAGCGGAACGAACTATTTAATCTGTGGAAGACATGTTGAGAGCTTATATGATTTATTTCAAGGGTAATTGGGATGATCATTTGCCTTTGATTGAGTTTGCCTATAATAATAGTTATCATTTGAGTATTGGTATGGCTCAATTTGAGGCTCTCTATGGTAGGAGGTGTAGATCTCCTATAAGTTGGTTTGAAATTGGTGAAGTTACTTTGATAGGTGTCGAATTGGTACATGAGGTTATGGATAAAGTTTGGCTTATTATAGAAAGGTTGAAAACGGCTCAAAGTCAACAAAAGTCTTATGCCGATGTTAGGGGAGAGATTTAGAATTTGATGTTGATGATTGGGTCTACTTGAAATTTTCACCCATGAAGGGTGTAATGAGGTTTGGGAAGAAAGGGAAGCTTACTCCCCGTTACGTGGGCTCATATCAGATTTTGAGGCGTATTGGTAAGGTTCCTTATGAACCTGACTTACCTAATGACTTAGCATCGTTGGATCCGGTTTTCCATGTCTCCTTGTTGAAGAAATGCGTTAGAGATCCGACAACTATAGTACCGTTAGAGGATCTTAGTATAAAAGGCAGCCTTTCGTATGAGGAAGTCCCGATTGAGATTTTGGACCGGCAAGTTCGGAAGTTGAGGAATAAAGAAGTTGCTTCTGTAAAGGTTCTTTGGAGGAATCAATTAGTTGAGGGTGCTACTTGGGAGGCCGAGGCCGATATGATGTATTGATGTCCTCATCTCGTTCCCTCCAATCCTACTCTAGCTTGAGGTATCTAGTTCCCCATGGTTCATTCTTTTGGTCTCATAGGTCCTAGTTATTTCAATGATTCCTTAATTATCCGTGTTCATGAAGAGTCTAAATTTTCAGAAAATGAGTTAACCTGATTGACTTCGCTATGATTATGTGCATTTGAGTATGAGTTGCATATGGCCTTCATGAAATGATGTTTTGAACATGCTTTAGCTTGGAGTTGATGTTTCCTCCTCGGGTATGTGCATTTATGTGATTGCATTCATGTTGGGCTGTTAGATTAAGTTCCTATCCTTCTTATGATGTCTTGATTCTCATTCGAGGACGAATGTTCCCTAGGGGGAGATAATGTAACACCTCATATTTTTGAAAGGAAAGAAATTGCAGCATTTCACGGTTTTTCAGGTGCATTACCAACGAGTTCACCAACTACTCGTGGTCTAACCTACGAACCATAGGTGTTTCATAGGTGAGTCTAGAAATTTGATTAAATTTTAAGGTCCAAATAGTGGGACCTATGACAATGATGCACGGCTCGTTGGTGGACCCACGAGCCGTAGGTCTTGTCGTTTGTGGATGGTCGGCTGTGATTTTTTTAGCGTCTTTTGGTCTTTTCCCTAATTGTTTAATTCCTAATTTAAGTCGGTTACCCTCTAATCCTAAGAAATATATAAGTCATTTAAGCCTAAATTCTACCCTTCCTAATCACTTTTTTCAATTTCCCAAAACCTCTATAAATATTTCTCTCTCTAAGAAGAAGAAGAAGAAGAAGCTAGGGTTTGACGAACAAGCCCTCCAATCCTCCATTGATTTCAAGCTTTTGGCATTGAGGTATGACGACTTTTACCTATTGAGTCTTTTCCTCCATAGGGTTCCAAAATTCCCTAATTTTCAAAGTAAGAATTCTCAATTGATTCTAGGGTTTTCATCTATCTTATGGGTTCTTTCAAATTATGATTTAATTGATTGAATTATGTTCAATTATGCATGAATTGAGTTAAATTACATGTTTTAAGTTAAATCCCCATGAACCCATATGAATTTTATGATTTCTAAACTATGATCATAATATGACGTTTGGAAGTATTAAAGATGAATTGGGGAAATTTAATGATTTTGAGATAAATAATACATGAGCCCATGCATGATTTATGTCTTCTAAGCTATGAATTTCATGCTGAAGTTATAAATGATCAAAAGATGGGTTTTATGAAAATATGCATGTTCAATTATGAAATTATGATGATTTGAGATTTTCCTTTGAGATTGAAGCATAAATGATGTTGTTGTTGAGTTGTGAAAGGGTTTCTCACATATTACTCAAACCATGAATGTGAAAGGATTTTTCTCACATAAAGGATTCATAAAGGATTGAAAGGTTTTCTCAACTATACTTGAATCAAAGTTAAGGAGCTATTCTAATGAAAGGGACAAAAGGCGATTACTCATGTTCCTTAATGATTAACAAGAGGCGATTACCCATGTCCCATAAACTATGTGCCACCATAGGATGATTTTCTAGATAGACATTTGCTAGTGGATCCACTTAAGCTAGAAGACTATGGTTCTTACCTTGGCAAGTAAGTACACCTCTTTTCCGTGTGGGGTAGACACAGGATTCCATGTAAATAGCTCACATGGTCTTAAACGTTGGTTAAATTTAATATCCCACAAAGTGACTTTCAAAGTATCTGATAAGTGTTTTAAGCATGTTTAGATCTCATTGACCATGATCCAATGACTTATATTTCTAACCTCTTTTATCTCATGTTTTAGCTTGGTCTTTGCATGACCTGTAAATGTTCCCTTTTAGCATGACTAAATGATTTATGCATAGTTATCATACTTGGTAAATGTGTGTACTAACGCATACTCTTGCCTACATTGATTTATTGATGTAGGGCGTGGCGACTCCTCCCCATCCACTCGTGGCTAGAGCTTGTAGTAGAAGAACTTGGAAGACTTTGTGAGTCCGCATATGTTCGTGGACATTGCCTTGTTATTCTTTTATGCTTCCTTACTTTTGGACTTGTATTGGGTTATGTCCTAACGTTCTTTCTATTCTTTTGATAGATGGCTTTGAGACTATATGTAGACTTCCCCTATGCTTTGTAAACTCTTGTGATAATGAATTATTTTTTGAACTCTTAAATTCCTAGTACCTTGTATTATGAATGTCAAGTGGCTTGTATGAGCCCTTTCGGGGTGTTGTACGCCATGTCACATCTACGGGGTACTTTAGGTCGTGACACTAAACTTATATTACAACCCATGGTGTCAGGATCAAAACAGCCTCCAAAATTACATGTAAGTGTACAACACATGGATCATATACAAGTCTCAAGGTTTCTAAGAAATATAGATGCCTATATGCAAATGTGATCTTTCTTAAAGCTTTCAAAAATCCATCTCCAATGGCCAGTTTCATGTATCCTCTCGAACATTCCCTATGATAGAAACAACTATCGCTAAACATATAGCTTAGTGGTGTAAAAACAATAGGTTTGGAGCCATCAGATTTTGCAAGTTACCTTTCTCAAGTCACGAGCAGTACAATTGAAACATAATAAATAAATCCAGTAAAAAATATATCAAGAGTATCAAGTTCGATATTTAAAGATCTAAGTGTCAAGAATGCTCATAGCACCATCTCATAAGAGGTCAAATTACAAGGCTCACCAAATATATATGTGGTGCCGTCACACCCAGCATAATCAAGTAACAAGAAGGACCGAAGCCCTGTCTCGAGAAGGGTCAAAGCCAATAATCAAGAGAACCAAGAACCATATTAAAAATGGCTTCCTAGTTCGTACTTAAAATGGATAACTTTCCATACTTGAGGCTAACCAAAATCAAGATTAAAGATGGAAAAAGATCCATATCAAGAGGCCTGCCAATAGTGACAAAGTCACAGCCACAAGACGGGCAAAGTCCCAACAAGAATGCCAGGTGATCAAGCAGTTCGTACAAGTGGGTGAGTTACACAAGTGTCATAAAAGTCTCCAAGGATACTAGCACGACAAGTCAAAGGAACAATGAGCAACCAAGCTACCAAGAAAACCTTTCAAATGTACTAGCAGGTAACAAGAGTGCAAGTATGAGTTTATACACAAACCTCAATCTTTTAGCATAAAAATGAGCCAATAAAACTTCAAGAGCTCAAAGCATAGACAAACCAACGTACCAAAGTCCTCAATTTGTACACGAGTATAAAAAACCTTAAAAATACATGGAAATAATTTTTTAAATTTCTAGTGGCTCAATAATGTTGACGTAAAACAAGATTATCATCATAAGTAAGTCTAGCCTGTAAAAATACGACTATGCTCCCAAAATGGTAAATCTGGCCAGCCTGGTACCTCATCTCACAACTTAGTTTTGAAAAGGAAAACAGCAAAACTAACTTTATATCCTTCATGAAAGATGTAGGCATATCTCCTAATGTTGTAAATAATCAAGAATCACCACAAAATACATTTTGTACAAAAATATATAATCAAATCAGTAATAGTTGAACATACAGGATTTCTAAATCATAATTCTGGACAGAAATTGTCCTTTGCATCCCATATTTTAAATCCATAACAGCAAAATTAGATTTCTACACAAACATAAGAGTTGTAGGTATATGCATTATCTTTCCAAATCACATTAATTAACTGAAAAATGAGTTCTACAGAATGAGATATGCTTAAAGTACTAAACATTACCTAGCTCAGAAATAAATTTGATCACTTCCCACAAAGTAGGGTGTCTTCAGCTTTTCAGCCAAATGAAACAAGTTTATCCTTGTGATTTTTGAACTAATAAAGTTATGATATAGTTCTCAATGTTTCCTATTCTTAAAGGAACCGAAATATCTAGAGGAGGTGTGATATTCCTAGATACATATAATAGAATGCAGGAGGGCTGTCAAAAATAAATGGTGGTTGCCCAAATTAAAAGGTGGCTGCCCAAAATCCTAGAAACTTCTCACATTTTTTACTATTATTAGAAAGACATGTATATGTGTGTATATATATATATATATACATATATATATATGTATATATATATATATGTATATACATATATATATATGTATATATATATATATGTATATATATATATGTATACATATATATATGTATATATATATATAGTATATATATATGTATACATATATATATATGTATATATATATATAGTATATATATATATATATGTATATATATATAGATATATGTATATATATATATATGTATATATGTATATATATATATGTATATATATATATATATGTATATAATGTCATGAAAGTTTACTGAATTACCCTAAGACAATAATTTATAATACCATCACAATTAAAGGAAAACAAGTTTTCTCACATCACAAAATTCGAGTCAAGGAATTGCCAAATAGGAGTTGCTCCTAACATCAAGGAATAGCTTGTTGGGGTGCCAATATTAGCTTAAATAACTGGGGCGTTACAACTATCTCCCCCTTAAGAAATTTTGTCTCGAAATTTACCTTACACTAGTCGCGAAACAAGTGTGGATATTGGGTCCTCATGTCTTCTCCCAGGTGGCTTCTTTTCCAGAATGGTTCCTCCAAAGTACCTTCACTAAGGGGATTCTCTTGTTTCTAAGTTGCTTTACTTCACGAGCTTGAATTAGGATAGGTTCTTCTTTATACGTCAAGTCATGATTAACCTCAATAGATTCAACTGGAAGTACATGAGATGGATCAGAACGGTATCTTCTGAGCATGGAGACATGGAAGACATTGTGGATCTTATCTAACTCAGGTGGCAAAGCTAATTTATATGCAACCTGTCCAACTCTTTCAAGTATCTCATAAGGTCTGATATATCAAGGACTAAGTTTTCATTTTTGGCGAAACCTCATAATATTTTTCCATGGAGACACCTTTAAGAATACTTTATCGCCCACTTGATACTCAATATCACGCCTTTTAAGATCAGCATACGACTTTTGTCTATCCGAAGAAATATTTAGACGATCCTTGATCATTTTAATCTTGTCTTCCGTTTGTTGCACAATTTCAGAACCAATAAGTTTTCTTTCACCCACTTCACTCCAACAAAGAGGGGTCCGACATTTTCTTCCGTGTAAGGCTTCATAGGGAGGCATTCCAATACTCGATTGGTAGCTATTATTGTAAGAAAATTCAATCAAAGCCATGCGTTTTTCCCAACTACCCTCGAACTCCATAATGCATGCTCGAAGCATATCCTCAAAAATTTGTATCACTCTTTTCGACTGACCGTCTATCTGGGGATGGAATGAATTGCTATACTTCCACTTACTACCCAAGCCTTCTTGCAAGCTACCTAATAATCTAGATGTAAACCATGGGTCTCGGTCAGATACAATAAACACAGGGATCCCATACAGTCTTTTAATCTCATTAATGTACAATTCAGCTAAGTGCTAAAGTGAGTAATCCATCCTGATTGCTAAAAAGTGAGAACTCTTTGTTATCCTATCCACTATCACCCATATTGCATCATGATATCTTTGAGTACCAGGAAGTCCAGAAACAAAGTCCATAGTAATTTTCTCCCATTTCCATTCAGGCATCGGCAAAGGTTGTAACAAACCAACTGGGACCTAGTGTTCTGCCTTTACCGGTTGACAAACCAAACATTTTGAAATGAATTCCACAATGTCTCTCTTTATACCATTCCACCAATAGTGTTCTTTGATGGTCTGGTACATCTTTGTACCTCCCGGATGCATTACATATGACGAAGTATGTGCTTTATTCATGATTTCTCTTCTCAATTTTTCATCATTAGGGAAACATAACCTATTTTGATAAACAAGGTACCATCCTCCGTTAATGTAAAATCAAGCGTTTCCCCATTTTGAACTTCTCTATTAAATTTTGTGAGTTTCTCATCTAACCTTTGTGCTTCTTTCACCTATTCAAGTAATATTGGCTTGACTTACAAATTAGCAATAACTGAACAGTTTGAATCAAGCGCAAAACAAACATTCAGGGCTCTTAACTCAAAAAGCAAGGGCAAAGGACTCAAAGCTAAGCTTGCGAAGAATTTTTGACTTAAGGCATATGCAACCACATTGGCTTTAACTGGATGATAGTCAATCGTGCAGTCATAATCCTTGATGAATTCAATCCATCTACGTTGTCTTAGGTTAAGCTCCTTCTGAGTACCCAAGTACTTTAAGCTCTTGTGATCAGTGAATATATTACACTTTTCTTCATACAAATAATGCCGCCATATTTTTAAACCAAATACCATAGCAGCAAATTCAAGATCATGAGTAGGATAGTTCAACTCATGTGATTTTAATTTCCGAGAGGCATAAGAATTAACTTTCCCTTCTTGCATCAAAAAACATCCCAAACCACGATGGGAAGCATCACTATATATTATGTATTCTTTCCCTTCTGTGGGTAGAGTAAGTATAGGTGCTTGTGTCAACAAGTATTTGAGAGTTTCAAAGCTCTCTTGGCATTTGTCATCCCAAGTAAACTTTACTTCTTTCTTCAAGAGTTTAGTCAAAGGGGAGGCGATAATGGAGAAGTCTTTCACAAATCTTCTATAGTATCCTGCTAAGCCCGAAACACTTCTTACCTCAGTCGAACTTTTGGGAAGTCTCCATTCAACAATTGCTTGAATTTTACTAGTATCCACCTTCACACCTTCGGTTGATACAACATGTCCAGGAAAACCACTTCATTAAGCCAGAATTAACACTTGGAAAGTTTAGCGTAAAGTTCTTTCTCCTTAAAAATTAGCAAAACAATCCGGAAGTGTTTATCATGGTCTTCACTACTTTTGGAAAACATTAAAATATCATCTATAAAGACCACCACTAACTGATCAAGATAAGGCTTGAATACTCGATTCATAAGATCCATGAATATCGCAGGAGCATTTGTCAATCCGAATGACATCACAAAAAATTCATAATGACCATACCGAGTTCTAAAAGCCATTTTAGGAACATTTTTCTCTCTGACACGCAGTTGGTGATATCCAGACCTTAAATCAATCTTTAAGAATAATTTACCACCCTTTAATTGGTCAAACAAATCATCGATCCTTGGAAGTGGATATTTATTCTTGATTGTTATTATGTTCAATTGTCTATAGTCAATACAAAGCCTAAGACTTCCATCCTTCTTCTTTACAAATAAAACAAGGGCTCACTAAGGAGAAACACCCGGACGGATAAAACCTTTTTGAAGAAGTTCTTACAATTGAGCTTTCAATTCTCTTGATTGTGTTGGAGCCATTCTGTAAGGATTGATAGAAATTGGCGTAGATCAAGGAATACGCTCTATCATAAATTCAACCTCTCTTTTCGGGGGCAACCCAGGAAGATTTTCTGGGAAGACTTATGTAAAATCACACACAACCGGTATGTCCATGATACAAGGACTCTCCAACCGTGTGTCAATTATGTGAGCAAGATATGCACCACAACCTTGACGAATCAACCTTCTTGCCAAGGATGCCGAAATAATACTAGATGTCAGTGATCTTTCACCGTGTACAATAATGTGTGAAAATGTAGGATCTTTAAAAGTCACATGCTTTGACCTACAATCCACTACTAAATGAAATTTATAAAGCCAATCCATCCCGATAATAACATTAAAATCTTTGAAAGGCACTTCAATCAAATCAGCAGGGAGACTAGGTTATTAATCACAAAGGGACAAGCTCGGTAAATTCGATTACACACAACTTGGTAACCCAAAGGATTTTCAACTAGCAAATCATAACTAAGTCTCACAGATTTCACGTTTTCATGAAGAACAAGTGATGAACAAATATAGGAATGTGTAGAACCAGGATCAAACAGTGTAAACACACATAAGCCAAATAAGTGAAATTTACCGAAAACCACGTCCTGTGCATCTTGATCATCCCTTTGTCTCATAGCATAAGCTCATGCAGTAGCCTTTGGCCTACTAGCTTGATTAGCTCCACTTGCGCTCGCTGCTTGTGTGTTTTTAGGTCTTGCACCTCTATTGGTCTGAGGAGGATTAGTAGGAGGCTTATGAACCGAGCCTTTAGTGCGCAACGAAGGAACATGATTAGGATTAGGACAATCCTTCACTTTGTGATCAAAGCTCCCACAATTGAAACATGCTCCAGAAGCTCTCCTCCAGGTACCATAATGATTATTTCCACATTGTGCACAAGTGGGAACGTGAGGCTTGCCTTGGCCATAATTTGGAGTACTAACTGTGGAAAAATCTGATCTGTTTTGCTTATGTTGAGCTAACCTGTTAACACTGTCAGCCTTGGAATCATCAAATCTTCCCATTTTGGATGGACCTCCAAAATCAGATCTAGGCTTTCAGAATTTGCTTTCTTTTCTACTAGCTTCTTATTTATCAAGTCTTTCCAAAGTAAAAGCAACAGACACTAATTTATAAAAAATTTCATGTTGTTGGATTGCCACATTCTTCCTGATAGAATCATTTAAACCGTCTTCAAATCTCCTGCACTTGTCTTTTTCCTCTTTAATAATACCTCCAGCATAATGAGAGAGTCTTAGGAACTTTTGTTGATACGCAGCAATGGACATGCCTTGTTGCCTTAAACTCAAAAACTCCTTTTTCTTTGCATCACAATAAGCAGGTGGGACATACTTCGTACGAAATTCCTTAAGAAAATCATCCCATGTAAGAACTGGAGGTTTTACCCTTGCATTTAGAACACTTACCCACCAATCGTAAGCATCCTTTTGTAATATTGAGATAGCAGACTTAAATTTGGCAACATCTGAACACTCCAACTACTCAAACCCCCTCTCCATGCGCTCCAACCATTGTTCCGCATCAGTGGGATCAACAGTGCCTTCAAACTTAACTCCACCCATTTTCCTTATTTTCTCAAAATCTATCCCGTTGGGATCATGCATTGTTTCAGCTATGTGGTGGAAGAATTCAGCCATCTATTGGAAAGAAGGATTCATGGCTTGATCATTATGACTCATGTGAGGATGTGGGCCTGCTCTTACACCTTGATGGTTTCCCACTTCAGACCCACTAGTATGGGGAACATACTGATCCAAAAAATGTTCTCCAACCCCTTCGAATGCATGGGGTTGGGAAATAGAGTTACCTGAACCTTCACGAGCAGCTTCCATAGGTGTATTAGAAGAAGAGGCCACAACTTAATTCCTTCAAAAGGGAAAATCACATTTCATTGGGGACATGTACATGACGCATATGCACTCTACATGCAATAAAAATATTATAAACCATGTAAGTGAATAATTAATATAACCAGAACCTTCTCAAATAAGAAACAAGTATACAAGCAATTCACAACAAAAGTCCTAGAACTACAAACCTAGGTTCTGATACAAACACTTGTAGCGACACTCTCGGAAGGATGCTACTCCATAAAAAGAAAGATAATATACCACATATGACATTTAAAAGACATTAACATAGGACATATTAACTATAATCTAAAAGAGGAATTAGGCCCAAAAAGAAAATAGTTAAAGATATGAAGGCTTGTCATTTAGAAATTTATTTGATCTAAAATTTAAACAAGGTAAGAGGGCCAATTTATGGCGGCAGAATCTCTCAAAATAATTTTAAAAATACGTTAAGAAATTTTCATGTACTATCCATACTAGTACCAAACATGTTATAAATTATTACAAACTTCGAAGTACCAAAATTAACCAGTTCATGCTTCATACAAACATTTAAAAGAAACAGTAAACTTAGTATATTACAAGAATAGGGTTTACACGCCCCAAAACAAAAAAAAACATGTCGCCAAACATATGTTACAACCAATGGTGTCAAGATCAAAACTGCCTCCAAAATTACATGTAAGTGTACAACGCATGGATCATATACAAGTCTCAAAATTTCTACAAAATACAGATGCCTATCTGCAAATGTGATCTTCCTTAAAGATTTCAAAAACTCCATCTCCAATAGCCAGCTTCATGTATCCTCTCCAACATTCCCTACGATAGAAACAACTATCGCTAAGCATAAAGCTTAGTGGTGTAAAAACTATCGGTTTGGAGCCATCAGATTTTCCAAGTTACCTTTCTCAAGTCACAAGCAGCACAATTGAAACATAATAAATAAATCCAGTAAGAAATATATCAAGAGTACCAAGTTCGATATTTAAAGATCTAAGTGTCAAGAACGCTCTTAGCACCATCTCCGAGAGGTCAAATAACAGGGCTCACAAAATATATACGTCTTGCCGTCACACCCAGCATAATCATGTAACAAGAAGGATCGAAGCCCTATATCGAGAAGGGTCCAAGCCCAATAATCAAGAGAACCAAGAACCCTATTAAAAATGGCTTTCTAGTTCGTACTTAAAATGGACAACTTCCATAGTTAAGACGAAACAAAAATCTAGATTCAAGATGGCAAAAGATCCATATCAAGAGGCATGCCAATAGTGACATAGTCACAGCCACAAGAAGGACAAAGTCCCAACAATAATGCCAGGTAATCAAGCAGTCCGTACAAGTGGGTCACAGCCACAAGAAGGACAAAGTCCCAACAAGAATGTCAAGTAATCAAGCAGTCTGTACAAGTGGGCGAGTTACACAAGTGTCATAAAAGTCTCCAAGGATACCAGCACGACAAGACAAAGGGACAAGGAGCAACAAAGGTACCAAGATAACCTTTCGAATGTACTAGCAGGTAACAAGAGTACAAGTATGAGTTTATAAACAAACCTCAATCTTCTAGCATAGAAATCAGCCAACACAACTTCAAGAATTCAAACCATAGACCAATCAACGTACCAAGGTCCTCCACTTATACACGAGTTTAAACAACCTTAAAAATACAATTAAATAACTTCTTAAATCTCTAGTGGCTCAATAATATTGACGTAAAACAAGATTATCATCACAAGTAAGTCTAGCCTGTACAAATATGACTATGCTCCAAAAACGGTAAATCTGGCCAGCCTGGTACCTTATCTCGCAACTTAGTTTTGAAAAGGAAAAAAGTAAAACTGGACTTTATATCCTTCATAAAATATCTAGGTATATCTCATAATGTTGCAAATAATCAAGAATCTCTGCAAAATACGTTTTGTACAAAAATATATAATCAAATCACTAATAGTTGAACATACAGGATTTCAAAATCAAAATTCTGGACAGAAATTGTCCTATGTTGCGTCCCATATTTCGAATCCATAACAGCAAAATTAGATTTCTACACAAACATAAGAAATGTAGGTATATGAATTATCTTTCCAAATCATATTTATTAACTGAAGACAGGGTTCTATATAACGAGTTATGCTTAAAGTACTAAACATTACCCAGCTCACAAACAAATTTGATCACTTAACACAAATTAGGGTGTCTTCAGTTTTTCAGCCAGATGAAATAAGTTTTTCCTTGTGATTTTGGAAGTTATAAAGTTATTATATAGTTCTAAATGTTTCCTATTCTTAAAGGAACCGAAATCTCTAGAGGAGGTGTGATATTCCTAGATACATATAATAGAATGAAGGAGGGCTGCACAAATTAAAGGTGGCTGCCCAAGATCCTAGAAACATCTCACATTCTGTACTATTATTAGAAAGATATTTGTATATATATATAATGTCATGGAAGTTTACTAAATTACCCTAAGAAAATCATTTATATTACCATCACAATTAATGGAAAACAAGTTTTCTCACATGTCAAAATTCGAGTCAAGGAATTGCAAAATAGGATTTGCTCCTAACATCAAGGAATAGCTTGTTGGAGTACCAATATTAGCTTAAATAACTGGGGAGTTACACCATCCACCCCTCATTTAGTCAAAACAACAACCAACACATCCTTCTACAAACTCCCTGATGAGTGGGCGATTTTCACTCATTTGGAGTCCTTTTCTTGTGATTTTGTGGCACTTAAGTAGAGAAAGATGCTTATTTTCCTTTGAATATGGTTGTGTCAGGTACATGTTGGTTAAAAATGAGTTTTGATGGAAAAGAATGGAAATTGGGGCAAAATGGAGCTAAAAATAGAGAAATTAGAGCTGGCAGTGAAGTACTCTCCGTGAATGCGGGAGAGTTGGGTGCGAACACGGAGATCAAGTCTCTTGTGAAGCGCAAACGCCGGATATCTTCTGTGAACGTGGAGTACAATTATGTTGAGCTCCATGAGCGCAGAGCTTCCTCCGCGAACACGGAGAAGAAAACATGCCAGGAGTCTGGGCAGATTTGGAATTTCACATTTTGACCCTAATTTATCATATACACTTAGACACAACAATTTTTGGAGAGGGATGCGGGGATTACACTAAAAAGAGAGACAAGAACTTTGGGGATTGAGTCTTGGGCATAACTTTGAGAACAAGATTCCTGAACAAACGCCATTAGAGTGAAGATTGTGAGCTTGGATTGTAACTATTTTTCATCTTTCTTCAACTCTTTGTTTTGTATTGTTGAATTCTAGGTGTTAATTGTTGATTAGTGATTTGGATATTGTGTTAGACATTATCAGTATTTGTGTTGTCGATTTCTACCTTGTGCTTTTGTAATTAGTTGAATGCTTTCTCTTTTTTGAAGTGAGTTTTTGATTATCCAATTGATCTCATACATTAATTACTTTCCGATGGAATTGATCACTCCTAGGACTTGCCCATAAACTTTGATTGAGTTTGTAAGAGTCAATTGAAGTTGGGAAAGATTAATTGGTGCATTATTTGAGGTGTAACTACTCATTTGTCAGATTTTAGCTATTAATAGTGAATCCTTGCATTGCCTTTAATCGGATTGCTTGTGTTGCCACTTGATTGGTTTCAAAAGAGCTAATTGAAAAATACTTGTCTATATTTGAGAGAAATAGGTGAGTAATTGAGTTTTCGAGGCATATATGATTTTACCCATGATTAATTGAGATTGTATGAAGCTAGTTTGCAATGGATCGTATGGGTTTTAATTGATTTCCCATTCCCAAATCCCTTTGGTAAACTTGTTCGAAAAGGCTTTGTTCCTTGTCAACCTCTATCCCCTATCCTAAGTTGCTACTTGAAATCTTCATTTTATAATTGTGTCTTGTATTTCGGATTCAAATTAGTAGCTAGATATTCTTTATTTCTTCAATTACCTGCACATTGTTCCTCGTGGGATCGACGCCAACTCTTCGTTGGGTTTATACTTGTTAGCGACCTCCCACACTTCTAATCGTAAGAGGTGTGGTTGAGCGTTATCAAAAATGGAGCCATTGTCGGGGAACAATTTGGCATATTGAATTGATTTAAAATTTATAGTTTACTAATTTCGATCCAAATTGTGAATATTCATTTTTGTTTGTTTTTATGGCTTCTTGTGAAGGAACAAGATTTGGCGATTGCACGCCATATCTTTATGACCCATGGCCTTGTTGTGGAAGACTTCATGTTTATGTGGAAGCCTCTTTCAATGAAGAGATGTGGGAAGAGATGGGTGTTGTGAGTCAAGCTTGGCTCTTATACTTGTTTCAACGACTTGAAAAGGGTGTGAGGCTATGAGATCTAATGTTCCAAATGAGGGATGAATTCCGCAACTTGCACCTAGCTAGGTGCCATGAGATGATCCAACTTGAGTTTGAGATTGCTACTTTGAAGGCAAATGTGAGATCAAGATTTGGAGTATGTAGTGCTCCTTGTCAAATGGCCAAAAGTAATGCATTGAAGTTGGAGTCTAAAGAAAAAGGGGTTGTGTTAGATATTGATGAAATCTTGGGTATTTGCAACCAAGCCAACCCAATAAAATTCCAAGATGCCTATATCAAGGCGATGGTATTAGAGTTGCAAGAAAAAGCCAAAAAGGTCATATATGGAAACTCTAATTCATTTGAGAGTGACGGTGTCATGCACTTGAGGGCCAAGAGTTATGAAATTTGATGTTCGAATGGCCTAGTGACCCTATCACTATTGCCCAATGCTCCTCCATGAAAAAAATGATGTGAAGTTGGGCAAGAATTTAAAATTTTCAAAGTGGAGAGATTGATTGAAACGCGTGATTCTCGCATGTCATCCCCATGCCCTTCGAAGAGAAAATTATTTGAAGTTGGGGAGAAGGTACATTTCCATGAAGTTGAAACATAAAGGGTGATGTGACCGGCGTCGCACCGCGACGTTAAATTGTGCGCTCGATGGGAGGCAACCCATCGGTATCCAAATTTTTAATTTTTATTAAATTTTTATTTTTAGGATAGATTAAAATTTTTACTTTTGACTAATCCTCATGATTTCAAAGTGTTTGGAAGTGTTTTGAACAGGTTTGGAAGCAAAAATGCACTTGAGATTGAAATTTTGGGGTTGAACTACCTTCAAAATAGGGGTTGGAACACTTTTTGGTAGCTGAAGGTCATCAAAGTGCATTGGGCGAGTTGCCAATTGGACCCACCCATCGCAAAAATTTCTAGAAAGCTGCCAGGGGTTCAGGCATAAATTACTCTCCCCGACCGCAGAAAGGAGTCCACGAATGCGGAGGTCAATCTAACAGACACTACGTAGACATGCCCTCTTGCCTGGGAATGCGGAGGTCAGGAATCTCGCAATGGCGCGAACGCGCTACATCTTCTGCGAACACGGAGGGTCATGGAATTTTAAAAGGCAAAAATGCAAAAGATTGATCTCAGTTTCAAAAAGGCCCTTTAAAAAAGAATTTCGTCCCCTCATTCAAAGAATCAAAAATTCCCCCTAAATTTTCCCCTCATCTACATTGCTTCCTATTCAAGTACTTGGTGATTAGCAACTACCCTTGAGTTATGTCTTTACCCCTTTCTTTAATCTAGTTTGGTGACTAAAACTTGAGAAATGGTGTTAGAAGTTATATTGATTTGAATTTTATTGTTTGTGACTAATTGTTGAGTTAGGAGTTAAAAATAGATGTATCTTGTGATGATTGTTGATAATTGATTTTTGGGGTATAAATTCGGGGCGGATTATAGTTAAAATTCGTTGAAAAATTGATGCCCACCTCCTGTTTGATAAAATGCTCAAATGAACACTATTTTTCTAGGGATGATAACTTCTCTGCGAACGCAGAGGTCTCTGTCTCTTTCAGCTCCGGGAACGCGGCCAACTGGTCCACGAACGCGGAGGTCTAATATGTGATGAGCCATGAACGCGGAGGCAAGGCTCCTAACTCTCCGCGAACGCGGAGAAGAAATCAAGTCTATCCTAAAATAGTAGCTTTGCAACGCATAGCTCGGGACCGCTTTTAATTATTTTCTTTAGCCTAAATACTTTCTATTACATTGTTTTAAGTACCCGTAAGAGCTTTTAACATGTTTGCTTCTTTTGTAGGAACTTTTAGATAAAAATGTCTACCTACAACATTCTGTGAGAGTCTTAAATTGCACAGGAGGAGGACTACTTTGATGAAACTAGATTCCTGTCATCCAAATGCGCCCACGCCTCGAATCGTAAGAGGTGTGATTGAGTGTTATCAAAAAATGGTGCCCGCAAACATGATGAATACTTGGGCAGAGCTGTGGTGAAGGAGAAGGGAATTTTTTTGGAGAAGCTCGAGAGTGGAATGCTGGATTTCTATAATCGGCTTGGGGCTAGTTGGTGGATGGTCTTTGCAGCTAAGCCTATTAAGGCTAAATACACACAGGTAGCAGAATTTTATGATAATGCCTTAGAGACGGACTTTAATGAAGTAGCGGTGACTACCATCCGAGGGGTGCAGGTGTCTTTTAGCCCGACCGTGATTAATGCTTTATACGGTCTCTCTAATGCTGATAATCGGGTGTATTTGGAGCGGCTCAAAGAGTTGGGAAATCAGTGGCTGGTTGATAAGCTACATGCTAGAGAGGCTCCGAAGTGGTTCGAGACTAAGAGAGGGGAGGAGTCCCGTGAGTTCACAGCTGAGGCCAAGACTTGGCTCTTTATTATATGCGCTCGGGTCATTCCTTCTAATCATGACACCGAGATGACATTAGACAGAGCACTGGTGGCTGCTTCTCTTATTGATGGGCTGGAAGTGAATGTGGGAGAGCTGATTTTGAATCACATCATTGAGGTACCTCAAGGAGATCCAAGACCATTATTGTCCATTCTTTGATCACTCAGTTGTGCTACACTGCTGGGGTGGCGAGGCTCCCCACTGATGTGGATAAGAAGACAGGGAAGGAGATACACCCACTGAAGAAGAGGGGTGCAGGGTGATATACAGAAGAAGAGGAAGATCGACGTGCTTGACTCACAGTTTGGACAGTTCACTGGGCCAGATTATGCTGCTGGTGGTTCATCTTCTGCAGGACCTCTCCAGTTCAGACCTACCACTATGCGCCATATATCCTCCCAGATCTCTGGAGTCGATGCGCAGATTAGAGAGTTGGTCGCTGGCTTTCCTTCTGGCCCATCTGGGCTGCCACTTCAGAGGATGCACCTACTATTGCATCTGTTGCTGCTGCACAAAAGGCTATGTCTGACAGGCTTGAGCATATGAGTCGGAGGCAGGGGAAGATCGAGCAGCGTTAGAGGACCTTCTGAGAGCACGAGAAGAGGAAGAGCAAGTTCCTGAGCAAGATGATGGGAAAGCTTAGGAGCTTATGTGGTAGCGGTGCTTTAGATGATGAGGACCTCAAATTTCGCTCCGATTATAGCTTGGAGTGATTGCATTTCAGGGAGTCACTCGTATTCTCTTTTGATATCTGTATGTGAGGACACAGTTTGATATTCAGTTAGGGGGTGCCTCCCTTGTAGCTCTTGTTTTGTATTTCCTGTTTTGGATGTTTGGGATTGCTGTTAGATGCTTGTTTTATTTTGTAGATGTTGTGCGCTTGTCGGGCTTTTTGATATTAATTGTGGATTGTGTTGGATTAGTCATTTTTGTTTTATTAGTTTTTATTGCTTTTGATAGCTTCTTTATTTTGTGATGGTGTTGTTGATTGGAGATGTTATTGATTGGCGATGCCCTATGATGGATAGAGTGACGACTTTCTTAAGGGTAAAGCTTCGGTTAGTTGTGTGGTGAAGTCTAAGTAGCCATTGTTGTTATGTGGTGAAGTCTGAGTAGCCATTGTTGTTGTGTGGTGAAGATTGGGTAGCCATTATTGATGTTTGATGAAGTTTCAGTAGCCGGTGCCAAATAGATGTATGAGTTTTCCCAATGATGGATTGATTGACGGCTTTCTTAAGGGTTAATTCGTCGTTTTCTTTTTGGGAGGTTGTGGCTTGCTTGGTACTAAGAATATAGTCTTGCATGTGAAAAATGTGTTTTGGAACATACCCCTCCATTTTTTAAAATTGAGCATGCTTGGAATGATTTTGTGACAACTCTTGTGACTTTTGATTCGTTGGCAGTTTAATTATTCATTGCCACTTGTGTGTTGAAAAGGAAACAAGATTTTGATCCATCTTGAGTGACTTGCATGCCATGTGTGGTGAGTTGTTGAATAATGCCTTGTGTTTGCTTGTGCCACCTAGAACTTGCCCGGTTGGTCTTGAAACATTGGTCTTGATTGAGTTGGGTTGGAAAAATGATCTTAGGCTTTCTTTCATTGTTCTTGAAGTCCACTTAGCCTAAAAATCCCACCTTTGCACTAAATGTATCCTTAGTTGTCCCCTTTGAGCCTAAATCCTTTTTATTGGCAACCTCATTACAAGCCTTATCTATTTTGAAAATATACATCTTTCTTGAAACCTTTCCCTCCTTGAACTTGAAGTTGTGAAAGTCGAGGCTGAAAGCCTAAGTTGGGGGTGTTATGGGAAATTCATTGAAGGGATGCCTATCACATCAGAGCTTGTTATAAAAAACAAAGAAGCTTCGGATGAAGGGAGGAAAAAGTCAAAAAGAAAGAAAAAGTTGTGAAAAAGAAAGTGAATAAAAGAATCTTGAATCCTCCAAAAAGTTGAAAATGGTTGCATGTGGGGCATCTAGTGTGAAAATAAGAAAAAGAGAATGTGAAATGTGCACTGGATTGAAAAGTGAAGAAAATGTGGAAAAGTTGGAAAATGATGAGTTGTGAGTAGAGTTCAAGGAGGGTGTAGTCACTTATACCCAAATGATTTCCTAACCTTCTCTAAGCCTACATTATAAGCTTAACAAAGTCCTTTGTGATTTCTAACCAAATGAAGTTGAGGCAATGTTGATTCAAAATATGGGCAAGCCTATGGTGTGGCATTTGTGTTCATGAGATGTTCTATTGTGAGTGTGAGTGTTTGTGTTTTTGTCCCGCATTTTGTAAATTCTTTGTGAGTGTTTTGGGACATTTCTTTTCTTGTGAGGGCATGTAAATTGATTGAGTGGTGATCTTGAAAATTCCTAATTGCATCAAATGAGCATGTAAAAGAGCTATAGAGTTGAGTCATTTCTTGAGTTAGAGTTGTTGTCACTTAATGATTCTTGGTTTTTGAAAAATGCACCATGATAATGAGGGGTTGTTTTTGTGAAAAGTTTGCTTGAGGGCCATTTGTTTGTTAGTACCAACAAAAGTCATGATCGTGATCTCTATTTGGAATGAAAGTGTGTTGTGCTTATTGTGATTGCCTCTTGTGCTTTTAATTTTGTTTTGCTTGAGGACAAATAAAGTATCTAAGTTGGGTGTGTTTATGAGTGGGTGATTTTCACTCATTTAGAGTCCTTTTCTTGTGATTTTGTGGCACTAATGTAGAGAAAGAGGCTAATTTTCCTTTGAATATTGTTGTTGCAGGTACATGTTGGTTAAAAATAAGTTTTGATGGAAAAGAATGGAAATTGGGGACAAATAGAGCTAAAAACAGAGAAATTGGAGCTGGCAATGAAGTACTCTCCGCGAATGCGGAGATCAAGTCACCTATGAAGTGCAAACGCGAGATATCATCTGTGAACGTGAAGTACAATTATGTTGAGCTCCACGAACATAAAGAAGAAAACATGCCAGGCGTCTGGGTAGATTTGGAATTTCACATTATTACCCTAATTCATCATATACACTGACACAACCATTTTTGGAGAGGAATACTGGGATTACACTGAAAAGAGAGACTAGAACTTTGGGGATTGCGGCTTGGGCCTAGCTTTGATAGCAAGATTCCTCAACAAATACCATTAGCGTGAAGATTGTGAGCTTGGGTTGTAACTATTTCTCATCTTTCTTCAACTCTTTGTTTTGTATTGTTGAATTCTAGGTGTTAATTGTTGATTAGTGATTTGGATATTGTGTTAGACATAATCAATATTTGTGTTGTTGATTTCTACCTTGTGCTTTTGTAATTAGTTGAATGCTTTCTCTTTTATGAAGTGGGTTTTTGATTATCCAATTGATCTCATGCTTTGATTGCTTTCCGATGGAATTGATCACTCCTAGGACTTGCCCATTCACTTTGATTGAGTTTGTAAGAGTCAATTGAGGTTGGAAAAGATTAATTGGTTCATTATTTGAGGTGTAACTACCCATTTGTCGGATTTTAGCTAGTAATAGAGAATCCTTGCATTGCCTTTAATCGGATTACTTGTGTTGCCACTTGATTGGGTTCGAAAGAGCTAATTGAGAAATACTTGTCTATATTTGAGAGAAATAGGTGAGTAATTTAGATTCCGAGGCATATATGATTTTACCCATGATTAATTGAGATTGTATAAAGCTAGTTTGCAATGGATCGATGGGTTTTAATTGATTTCCCATTCCCAAATCCATTTGGTAATCTTATTTTAAAAGGATTTGTTCCTTGTCAACCTCTATCCTCTATCCTAAATTGTTACTCGAAATCTTCATTTTATAATTGTATCTTGTTTTTCGGATTCAAATTAGTAGCTAGATATTCTTTATTTCTTCAATTGCCTGCACATTGTTCCTCGTGGGATCGACCCCAACTCTTCATTGGGTTTATACTTGTTAGCAACCGCCCACACTTCGAATCACAAGAGGTGTGGTTGAGCGTTATAACTCCCTCCTCACCAAGAACATCAACCAGAATGGGTAAAACATGGACTCACGACTTCCAATCACCGTCCCGTGAATCCTACCCATAAATTATACTTATAGCATCTTTAGAATACAATTTAAGGATATTGAAGAGGAGTCATACCTCTATATCCAAGAAAATAAATCCCTGCCCTTTTATTCTTCAAGAACAACACCTTTTTTTCCTTCAAGAGAACACTTTGCTAAGTATATCTATAGGTTTATGGATAGGAAGACACTTGATTCTTTAAGAAATCAACTTACCTTAAGCTTAGGAGGATAGGAGATGAGCAAGACTTGAAGAAATAACTTAAAACCAGCCGCTACATATTTTTGAGTATATGAGAAAATAAATCCCAAACTTCTAATATAAAAACAATAAGTTTCACCGACTTTCTCTAAAGTGTCACATGTCCTGCAGTGATAGGGCAGTGTGTGCGTCTGTCGTAGAGTGTACATAACTTCTTACTCCGAAGTCATATTAATGAGCGGTTTATTTTCCTAGAAACTATACTCAAATACCTTTCATTTGATAGGTTGTAGGTCCTCCAACTCCTTATATTGTAGATATATGCTCGTTCAAAGTAAGCTGATAAATGAGATCATTTGTAATATTCCTCCATAATGAACCTTTAAACTTGAATCTTTTCTTTGATGATCTCATTGGCCTAAAACTTTTGTTTAACCCTTCAAATGACATAATATAAGGGTTACATGGCATGATTAACCATTTTCAATGATATATTCCCTTGATATCACACCAATGCATTGGTGTTTATGAGTAGAAAATGTATTTTGAGTTACGGGGTATTACAGTCAATCAAACACAGAAGACCTTTTGTTAGACATCATAAGTTCTTCTACACGGGTAATGTAATTGATGCTCATTCTTATAATAGAGATTCGGACTAGTGATGGTTGTTAGTAACTCAAGCCTTCACATGACCGCTTGAAAACATACCCTCTCTCTATCATCACTTTTTAAGTAGGATTTACGCCATGGTTTGCCTTTTAAACAACTTCATACTACAGGAGTAAAGGTGGCGATGATTCTGCTCACATAGTCTCTTCTTTGTCAATGTCACAACATGAGGCCATGAGGCCATGGTGTCATAATGAGAAATCTTCATGTGGAACCAGCTTAGCAAGAATTCTTCCAATGTCACAGGACAATACGACTTTTGATCGTGATTCTCCATAAATGTTGATTTCTTCACATTCTTCTTTACTCTTTGAGTTTTGAGTAGTTTCTTCATCTTTCAAAGGCAAATCTTCATGTTGAACAAGCTTAGCGAGAATTCCTCTAATGTCATCAGAGAATAAGATTCTTGTTAGTGATTCTCCATAACTCTTGATATGTTCACATTCTTCTTTACTCTTTTAGTTTTGAATAGTTTCTTCATCTTTCCTCTTGTCACTTGCTTACTTGGCCCTCTTTGTGAGCTCAATTTGATACGTCTTTGTCGTGTCACTAAAATCCATCCGTCATCATCAATATGATCACCACAAGATTGATCTTCCACTAGAGGGTTTTCTTTCACTATTGCCTCATCCATCAATGGAAGAAACAATGATGTGCTAATATAAATTGGTTCAAAGTCACCAAATTTAATTATCCTAGGTGTTGATGTGTCTAGGACATCATCGTAGTTATGTACTTCAACAAAGTTTAAAAGAACTATTGGATCATGTGAACCAAAAGTAACAAAGACTTGATTTGAACTTTCCTTCTCATCTTCAAGCAATATCTTTCTTTCACGAGCCAAGTCCATGATCTTTTCCTTGAAGATAAAACACTTTTTAATTGGATGGCCCATCAAACGATGATATTTCTAGTAATTTGGATCATTAGTCTATCCAGTTTCATCTGGGAGCATCACATCAGGTAACTCAACGAGTTTGAACAAAAGGAGATCTTCAAAAATTGTTGGAACATCTCAGTTCAAGAATGGATGTTGTTTTCCTTGCATTTCCTTCAAAGTTAAATTTATGTCAGTGTTATTCTGAAAAGTTGTGCTCTTCACAATTTGATTGTTGCTTAGCTTGTGGCGACTTTCAAAGGTGTGGCCTTTACATTCATTGGTTCTTTGTTTATATACTTAGGTGCAAACTTCCCTCCTTTCTTTACCTCAATTTTGCCTTTTCCTCTACGAGGCTCATAAATTTGTGGTCCTTTATTTCTACTTGAGGACATGCTTAACTCTATATCATGCGCACGTGTCGCTAGCTCCTAAAATTACTTGGGCTTGATACCCTGTAAGATGTAACAAAGTCCCTAATGCATTCCTTGAATGCACATTTCTATTCCAGAGGTCTCACTAAGTCTATCCTTGCAATTGAGGCTTGTATTCCTCCATCGATTGATGAACTCAATGACATGTCCATCATTCCGTTGATGTGTATTTGTGAGTTCAATCATGCTTACAGTGCACCTCGTGCTATAAAAATGATTGAGAAATTCATGTTCAGGTTGTTCCCAACTATCAATGGAACCAGCCTCGAGATCCATACACCAATCAAAGGCATTTCCTTGCAAGGAGCTCACAAACTATTTAACCTGATAATCTCCATATGTTGCATCATTATTACATGTTTCAAAAAAATGTGCAATGTGTTGCTTTGGATTTCCCTTTCCATCAAATTGTTAAAATTTTGGAGGTTGATAACCTACAGGCATCTTTAAAACATGGATTCTCAAAGTGTATAGCTTTGAATATGTAAATGATGACTTTGAAGAGACATTATATTTATCTTTGATAGTTACCATTATGATGTCCTTCAGTTGATGAATGAGAATTTCCCCTTCAGCGGATACTTGCATTTCATCATCAACATGAATTTGCTTTGTAGATGAATCTCCTTTTTCTTGTACCATGGGCCGGTTTCTAGGTGCATGACTTGAGCCCCCCTCCATAACTTTTTCAACTCTATCAGTCAACTTGAAATTTCGATTGTATTGATCTTGCACATACTTCATTAGACATTTATTTGCCATTTTCAAACTTACCCGTTGTTCATCAACATATGAGGTGTTAGTTACCATTGCTTGGATGGCCATTGTGGATGATGGGGTAAAGCATGAATTTTTCCTCTAACAGAAATTTGACTGGAATAAGTTACATTGAGTGACTGGGGCAGATCTAGTGATCAAGACATCATCTTATCTTGAATAGTGTGATCCTTGGTACTAAACGAACTGAATCTGGCCAATGTCTTTTCATCAATCTCAGCTATATTCTCTCCTTTTCTGTAACACCCCGGACTTGGAAAAGTTTAAAAAGTAGATTTTGGGTTGCAGGTATGACCTACGGCTCCCATCTACGGTTGGTAGAAGCATCTACGGATTGTAGGTGGCATCTGTAGGTGGTAAAGAATTAATTTTCATAAATCAAGTCTCGAAACCCCTTTGACGGTTTGCCAGGATGGTCCGTCGTTCTATGTACGGGTCGTAGGCAGGTCTCGTAGGTTACTCCCAGACTTAGTTAAATTTTAAGGCCGTAAGTTGGTACCTACGCTTGCCATGTACGGTCCGTATGTAGACCTACGAACCATACATGGGATCCATCGATTGAAGGCCCAAAATACTATTTTTTGAATCTTTCTAGGGTTGGCCAGGACGATCTGTAAAAGGACCTACGTACCGTAGGTGCAAACCATAGGTCGAGTTCGGCAGTTAATTTTTAAGGGCTTTTTGGGCTTTACCCAAATCATTTTAACTCTATAATACGTCATTTTGCCTTCTACCGTGAGACCTATAAAATGATTTTTAACCCTAAATTCACCCAATTGAATTCATTCCCCTAAATTCCTTACAGTTGACCAAGTTCATCCCCTCAAATATTTCTCTCTCTAAGGAAGAAGAAGAAGAGCTAGGGCTCCATCCAAGTCTCAATTTCCACCATAGCCTTTGGGCTTTGAACTCCAAGGTATAATAGTATTCACCTATGGAGTCCTTTCCTCCATAGGGTTCCTAAATTCTTAAATTTTGAAAGTTAGAATCTCCAATTGAAATTAGGGTTTTCCTCAATCTCATGGGTTCTTCTTAATTATGATTTAATTGATTGTTTTATATCTTTTTATGCCTCAATTGAAGTATTTACATGTTTCTAAGTTGAATTCACATGAACCCATGCATGATTCATGATTTCTAGACTATGAACATATGATGAGGCTTTTGAAATATGAAAGATGAATTTATGAAGATATGCATGTTTTTATCAAGAAGTTGATATAATTGAATTGAGGTTTCTTTGAGAGTGAAGCATCGATGTTGTTGTTGTGAAAGGATTTCTCACATACTACTCAAACATGATTGTGAAAGGGTTTCTCACATAAAGGATTCATAAGGTTGAAAGGTTTTCTCACCTAAGTTGAATAAATGACTAAAGAGCTATTCTAATGAAATCTAGCTTGGATCGAATACTAAATTGTGACTTTCCATGGATAACAAGATGAATATGATTGATGACTATTCCGTGGGATTTATGCTTAGCACCGATTGGAAAAGCGGTGATTACCCATATGTTCCATTACTATGTGCCACCATAGGTTTGTCTTAGATAGACATTAGCTAGTGGATCAACTTTAGCTCAAACTCATGGTCCTTACCTTTGCAAGTAGGACAATTTCTTTCAGTGTGGGATAGACACTGGATTCCACGTTATAGCTCACATGGTGTTTGTCGGTTAAGGTTAACTTCCCACAATAATGAACTAAGGTTACTTTTTAAATATCTCAATTGTGTTTTAAAGATGTTTAGCTTGCATTGACAATTCATATACTTATGTTTTCAAACAAGTCATTTTAGGAATCAGCTTGGTCATTGTATGTCATATAAAGTCCCTTTTTAGCATGATTTTATAAAGCTTATGGATTGCTATCATACTTGGTACATTCCATGTACTAACACATACTTTCACCTATACTTTTTCACTAATGTAGGATCTGACCCTTGTCCCTCTATTCATGGCTAGTGATTGTATTACAGAATTGAAGGCTTGGTGAGTCCTCATACTTCGAGGATGATATGACATTTATAGCTCTCTGTAATTTTAGTTCTGAACCTTGTATAGATTAGGTCCCAGATTCATTTTATTGATGTAGTAGAGGGCTTATTGAGACTTACGTTTAGACTTCAACACTTATCAAACTCTTTTATATGAAATATTGTTTTTGAACTCTCATTAAATTATATTATCTTGTATAATGTATGCTAAGTGGCTTGTGTGCGGCCTCTCGGGGTCCTATACACCATGTCACACATAGTGTGTTAAGAGGTCATGACAAAATTTGTATCAGAGACAAGTGTAAGAAGGTCCTAGGATGTCTCATTAGCCACGTCGAGTAGAATCTTGTTCATGAGTTTGAAGCGTGCCACACTTATGAATGAGAGGCTATAAGGCATTTAGGAAACTCCACATCTTCTATCACTCTAAGTCGTGTGATAGAGTGTAACTCTATATGTCTCTCTCTTAATCCATATCTGGTGCTTTTGAGAAAATGGCCCCTCGATGACCATACGTTAGAAGGAATGCGGGAGAGAATGTGGAATGAGAAGCTCCTCAAGAAGCTCCTCAACTTCTGGTCGACTCTTTGGCTAATCAAGTGACCAATGCGGAGTTTAAGGCTGCTTTTCAAGTGTTGGCCTAAGCCATGACGGCTCAAGCCAATAGGGAGGCTGTGGTCCCTGTGAACCCAAATGTGGGTACAACAGCAAATAGAGTGAGGGACTTCACTAGGATGAATCCTTCGGACTTTCATGGTTCCAGGGTTAAGGAATATCCTCAAGAGTTCATCGATGAGGTATACAAGGTTTTGATGATCCATTGGGTGTGACGCCAATGGAAAAGGTAGAATTGGCCACTTATCAACTTAAGGGTGTTGCTCTAGTTTTGTTTAACCAATAGAAGGAAGAGAGGGAGGATGATGTGTGTCCTCTTGATTGGGAAAAGTTTAAGGTTTCTTTTCTTGATAGGTTCTTTCCCCTTGAGATGAGGGAGGTCAAGGTACTTGAATTCATTAATCTTCATCAAGAAAACATGAGTGTGAAGGAGTACGCTTTGAAATTCATGCAATTGTCTAGGGTATGCTCCTACTATGGTTGCCAATCCTAGGGCAAGGATGTAAGTTTGTTTCGGGAGTATCCGAGATACTGGTTAAAGAATGCCATACTACAATGCTTATCCATCATAGGGGCATTTCTCGTCTAGTGGTTCATGCTCAACAAATCGAAGAAGAGAAACTAAAGGAGAAGTCTAGGGAGACAATGAGGGCTAGGACCGGTAATGGTGACTTTTCACACTCGAGGTCCAATGGATATGGTCGTTTTAAGTTCCGACAAAGGTTCTCCGGTCAAGGTTCCTCCAATGCTCCGGCTCGTAGGTTCAACAAGGAAAGGATGTCTAACCCTAAGCCTCAAGGAGGAAATGGTGGGGGATCTATGTTGTCTACTTGTACTAGATGTGGAAGGAAGCATGAGGGTAAATGCCTAGCTGGTTCCAATGCATTGTTTGGCTTTGGCAAGACAAACCATAAGATAAGGGATTGTAGGGACATTGTGAAGAATGAAGGAGATAAATGTCGATGGGCTCAACCTTATCCTTCGTCAAGTTCTAGTGGACGCTAGACGCAAAACAGATTCTATGCACTTCAGACTATTCATGAACAAAAGGGTTCTCCCGACATTGTTATTGATATGTTGAAAGTCTTTAATCTTGATGTTTATTCTTTGCTTGACTCGGTGCTACCTTATCTTTTGTGACGCCATACGTGGCCATGAGGTTTGATATCTTTCCAGATGTGTTGATAGACCTTTTTTCTGTCTCTACTCCTATTGGTGAATCTATTATGGATAAGAGAGTTTATAGGATATGTTTCGTCTCCTTATCCCTTAGAGTCACTCATGTTCATCTTGTAGAACTTGATATGTTAGATTTTGATATTATTCTTAAGATAGATTGGCTACATTCATGTTATGCTTCTATTGATTGTAGAACCAGAGTGGTCAAGTTTCAGTTTCAAAATGAACCTGTTCTAGAGTGGAAATGGGGAAATTCTATGCTTAAGAGTCAGTTTGTTTCTTGTCTTAAAGCTAGAAAGATGATTTCTAAGGGTTGCATGTACCATCTTTTTTGGGTTAGAGATATGGATTTTAAACCCCTATCTTTGAGTTAGTCCCCATTATAATGAGTTTCAAGAAGTGTTTCCTGATGATTTACCCGGTGTTCCTCCCTAAAGTGAAATAGACTTCTGTATTGACCTTCTCCTAGATACGCAACCTATCTCTATTCCTTCTTACCAAATGTCTTCGGCAGAACTTAAGGAATTAAAAAAGCAACTGAAAGACTTGTTAGATAAAGGTTTCATCTAATCGAGTATCTCTCCATGGGGTGCCCCAGTTTTGTTTGTTCGGAAGAAAGATGGTTCACTTCGTATGTGTATTCACTATCGTCAATTGAATAAGCTTACTATTAAGATTAAGTATCCTCTTCCAAGGATAGATGATTTGTTTGATCAACACTTAGGAGTGAGTTACTTCTCTAAGATTGACCTTCGGTTGGGTTATCACCAATTAGGGTGAAGGAAGATGACATTCCGAAGATGGCTTTTCAAACTCAGTATGGTCATTACAAATTCTTGGTAATTTTGATTGGGTTGAAAAATGCTCCGGCCGCATTTATAAATTTGATGAATAGGGTGTTAAGATAATATATAGACATGTTTGTGATTGTGTTCATCGATGATATTTTGATTTACTTGATGTGTAAAGATGAGCACACCAATCATTTGAGGATTTGTTATAAGTCCTCAAGGACCAACAACTCTTAGCAAAGTTTAGTAAGTGTGAGTTTTTGTTTAGATCCATGGCTTTTCTCGGTCACATTGTTTCCGGCAAGGGTTTTGAGGTAGATCTTGAGAAGACGAATGTGGTTAAGAGTTGGCCTAGACATTTATCCCCTTTGAATATTAAAAGTTTCTTGGGTTTATCCAATTATATAGAAGCTTCGTGGAAGGAATTTCTTCGATTACCACTCTATTAACGGTATTGACCAAAACAAAGTTAAGTTTGTGTGGTCTGAAGCATGTGAGAAGAGTTTCCAAGAATTGAAAGAAAGGCTTACCTCCTCTCTGGTATTGACTTTATCAAAAGGGTCCAATGGGTTTGTGGTTTATTGTGATGCTTCAAGGATTGGACTAGGATGCGTTCTTATGCAAAATGGGAAAGTTATTGCTTATGCTTCACGGCAACTTAAAATCCATGAAAAGAACTATCCTACTAATGATTTAGAACTAGCGACAGTTGTATTTTCTTTGAAGATTTGGAGGCATTACTTATATGGTGTTCATGTTGACGTCTTCACCGACCAAAAGAATTTTTAATATGTGTTCAAGCAAAAAGATCTAAATCTTCGCCAAAGGAGGTGGCCAGAGTCCCTAAAGAATTATGATATGAGTGTTCTCTATCACCCCGGTAAGGTGAATGTGGTGACGACGGATGCTCTTAGTCAGTTATCCATGGGTAGTGTTGCTCATATTGAGGAGGATAAGAAGGAAATGGCTCAAGATGTTCATCGGTTGGCCTGGTTGGGTGTTCAGTTGGTTGATTCTACTAAAGGTGGTGTTATGGTTCATAATGGCTCAGAATCGTCTTTTGTATCAAATGTGCAGGTTGTCCATGGGGAGCACTACTCATGTTGAAGGAGGCAAGAAGGAGTTAGCTAAGGAAGTGCACAGACTTGCACGGTTCGGTGTTCGATTGTTGAATTCCAATGAAGGTGGAGTTGTTGTGATGAATGGAGCTGAGTCTTCATTAGAAGCAGAAGTAAAGGAGAAGCAAGACAAAGACCCCATTTTGCTTGAGTTGACGGCAAATGTGCATAAGCAGAAAGTGATGGCTTTTGCACAAGGGGGAGATTGTGTGTTGAGGTATCAAGGAAGGTTATGTGTTCCAGAGGTGGATGATCTTCAAGAGAGGATTATAGAAGAAGCTCACAGTTCCAGATATTCGATTCATCCGGGTTCCACAAAGATGTACCATGACTTGAGAGAAGTCTATTGGTGGAGTAGTATGAAGAGGTGTATTGCAGAGTTTGTTGCGAAGTGCCCAAATTGCCAGCAAGTCAAAGCTGAGCATCAAAGGCCATGTGGTGTTGCTCAAAATATACCCCTTTCGGAATGGAATTGTAAATGATTACTATGGAGTTTATTACAGGTTTATCGCAATCTCGCAGGCAGCATGATTCCATTTGGGTGATTGTGGATCGGATGACCAAATCAGCCCACTTCTTACCAGTAAAGGGTACCAATACAACAGAAGAGTATGCAAACCTGTACATACGTGAGATAGTTTGACTGCATAGAGTCCCCTTGTCCATCATCTCAGATAGGGGTGCCCAGTTTACCGCGTAGTTTTGGAAGTCGTTTCAGAAAGGTTTGGGTTCGAAGGTGAACCTTAGTACTGCTTTTCATCCTCAAACTGATGGTCAAGCAGAGCGCATAATTCAGACCTTAGAGGACATGTTAAGAGCTTGTGTTCTGGATTTCAAAGGTAATTGGGATGACCACTTGCCTCTTATCGAGTTTGCATACAATAATAGTTACCATTCCAGCATTCAGATGGCTCCGTATGAGGCTCTATATGGGAGAAGGTGTAGATCTCCCGTTGGCTGGTTTGAGGTTTGTGAAGCTGAGTTGATAGGACCAGATTTGGTTCATCAAGCCATGGAGAAGGTAAAAACTATTTAGGAAAGGTTGGAAACAACGCAAAGTCATCAGAAATCCTATACAGATGTGAGAAGGAGAGACTTGGAGTTTGAGGTTAATGATTGGGTCTATTTGAAGGTTTTACCTATGAAGGGTGTTATGAGATTTGGTAAGAAGGAAAAACTCAGTCCTCGATATATTGGTCCTTACAGGATATCCACGAGAGTTGGCAATGTAGCTTATGAGTTGGAGCTATCGTCATAGTTAGCAGCAGTCCATCCGGTATTTCACATCTCTATGCTAAAGAAGTGTTTGTGTAATCCTCCACTTATTGTGCCTACCGAGGATATTGGTATCAAGGACAACCTATCTTATGAGGAGATTCATGTCCAGATTCTCGATCGCCAAGTTCGCAAGTTCGAACTAAGGAGGTCGCATCAGTTAAAGTCTTGTGAAGAAATTAGTTCGTTGAGGGAGCTACTTGGGAGATCGAGGAGGACATGAAAGAGAGATATCCACATCTTTTCACCTCCAATGCAGACCCAGAGCAAGGTAATAACTCTTGACGAAGTACCACTTTCAGTTTAGGATGTTGAGTTCTTGAGTTTAAATTTCGTTGGAATGTGTTTGCCTTGATTCGCATTGTGTTGGGTTGTTAGGTGTGTCCCCATCCCTTACATGCTTAGTATGAGCTCATTCGAGGATGAATGCTCCCAAGGGGAAGATAATGTAACACCCCGTAACTTGGAGTTGGAGAAAATGCAGAAAACTGCTGCAACACTTGTTCTACAGGACCGACCTACAAACCATAGAAGGTTCTACGGGCCGTAGGAAGACAACCGTAGAAACCAGGTCGAGGTTCGAGAAGTTAAGTTTCTGAAGTTGATTCTACGAACCAACAGTATGGGTCGTAGTCTGACCTATGGGCTGTAGAAGGGACCCGTAGAAGAGAGTTAGACTTCGTGAAATTTCCAGTTTAAAAGTTGAATTCTACGGAAGGGCTCTACGGACCGTAGAATAACCTACAAACCGTAGGATTGACCCGTAGAAGTTGTTCAAATAATTGGATCTTTGAAGTTGGTTCTACGGTTGGACAGGACGGACCGTAGAACGACCTACAAATCGTAGATCCAAATCGTAGGTCATTTCGGCTGTTTTAATGAAGGGTATTTAGAACTTTTCCCTTCTCTTCTAAGCCCAAATCCAACCCTTTTCCTCTTAAATTAAGGTGGTATCAGTGTTAAAAAATGTTAGACCGTCATTAACACTTAGGGATTTTGGAGAAAGGATTCAAGAGGAGAAAAGGTAGGGTTTTCAAGCGTTCATTCAAGTTCCCCAGCTTCATTAAGATCTTTGATCTCCCAGGTATGTAAGGTTTTTAGTGTTGGGCTAGTTCGCCCTCACGCCCTACACATATCAGAATTTCTGCAAAAATAATCTAAGGTTTTGCTCCTTGATTTTTAGTAAAGTTGAGTTAATCCACATTGATTGTTATCTAATACAATTCCTGAGTAATTGTGTTCTTATTGTTGGATAGTATTGTGGTATTGTTCATGTCTATATTTCAGCATCATCCCTATTCATTGAGTTGATTCTAAGTTGTTGATGAGAAGTCTTTTAAACTATATAACTATTTTAAATTGATTTTTTAAAGAAGAGTTTTTTAGAAGAGTTTAAAGAAGAAGTTTTGAGAAGAGCCTTGAGAAGCATTAGGGAATTAAGTATTTTTCCCAAGATAACAATATTTTTATGAAAAGAAACAATGATTTCTAAAGTAAGTTATTGAGTACTGAGATACTAGAGAAAACAGTTACCTCTTTAAGAGGATTAGTTTGAGCACTTACCTCAAACCCAGAAAAGATAATGTTTTAAACATTGAGATGAGCAAAGTAAAAAGATTTTGGGAGCAGTATTGAGCACCGTTATGGGGGAGAGTTCAAACAACTCACAGCCTCCATAAACCATGTAGCCAACATGGGTAAATGATTCATACTTTTTAGATGATTTCCTAATAGAGATGAGTTAGCCCTTGTGAAGTTTTAAATTTACTTTATTCATTTAATTCTTTACATTCAGTTTTGAGCCCGAGGTAAAGTCAAAGTGTTTCATATATACTTATGAGTTTTACGAGATTAGAGTTAAGTAAGTGTAATTGTAAAGATCTAATGGTTTTTTCCCTTATCTCTTTGCATTCTGTTGAGTTACTCATATCTTCATTTGTTTTCAGTACTTTCATTTCAGTTATTTATCTACTCGCCTACATTACATACTCGTACATTCCATGTACTAATGTCATTCGACCTGCATCTTTGTGGATGTAGATACAGGTGTTTAGGATCATCAACAGACATTCGTTGAGGATCATTTGCACTTCCACAGTTAGTAGTTTTGGTAAGCCTCCGAGCACTCCGTGAGGATTCATCGTTATCTTTTCTACTTCATTTTTGTTGAGATGTCGTGGGGTCTGTCCCAACATCCATCTTAGTTATTTAGAGGCTTCATAGACAGGTCTAAAATTGTTTAGTCTCTCAGCCTATTTCATACTTTTTACATTTGAGTTTTGACTAACGTTTCCAGTGAGTTCATTTAAGTGTTTTTCAGACATTAATTAACTTTGCAAGCTAAGTTAAGGTTTATGAGTTATCTATGTAGTTAAAGAGTCTTTTATGCTCAAGTTAAGTCTTCCGCTAGGTAGTAAGCCAGACCAAGGATTCGCTTGGGGATCAGCAATGGTTCTCAAGTGCCAGCCACGTCCAGGGTGTAGGCTCGGGGCGTGACACTTTCAATGTGACTTTGGGGTCATTTGGCACTTTAACCTTTGAATTTGGCATAAGTTTGACTTTGGTCAACATTCTTTGTAAATAGGCTCGGATGAGAATTCTGTCACTGCGGTTAGTTCTGAAATACCGAGTTTGGTCTAGAATGACTCTTCGTGTGCTTTTCGGGGCTTCAGATCTAATTTCGAGGCATTTGGTGGAATTTGGCTAAAATGGCACTTTGGGTGTGGGACCCATTTTTTATCGAAACAACCTCGTATGGAAGTTTTGACTACCTCATTGAGTCCGAAACGTCAAATTTGATGGGGTAGCATATCTCGTTTGTGTGCACAGGGTTCCGAACGAATTCCGAGCACACCGTCGGAGTTTTTGGGAAAGCCAAACTTAGCTGATGCAGCAGCTGAGTTGCAGACCCATTCCTTCTTCGCGTTCATGGTCTTGGCTCCTCTTTGGTGGAGGTATGTGTTTCTCTTCTCTGCATTCGCGGAGGTCTTGGAGGTCTAGGAATCTTTCTCTCCGCTTTTGCCGATAGGCCTCCGCATTCGCGGAGGTTTGTTTTCTCTCCCTCCATGTTCGAGGGCCTCTGGCCGCGTTCGCGGAGGTTAGCATGGCTGGCAGTTAAGTATTTAAGGGGGCAGTCGGGTTTAGTTTTGTTATAAGTTGGAAAATTGTTATCTTCTTCATTTTTCGTCGGTTATCGGTGATTCAAAGTCCCAGGTGTCCGGAATTGCGTTGGCTTTGTGGGTAATTGTTCGGGTAGCGTTGGGTGGCCTCCGATTTTAGTGAATTTGAGGCGTAAGTTGCTGCCATAGGCTTGTTTTGTAAAGTTTTGCATGTTTTGGTTTCTTTAATTGTCGGTTGTTTCGAGTCCCGAATTGTGTTCTATTTTGGAACACAAATTCGAGGGAGGGTTTAGGACCTTTTTGCGGAGTCAATTTCGAGATTTCTGGAGTGAGTCCCACATTTTCTGATTTTGACTCCTAAATTGGTCCATCTCCGATTCTGATGATTTTAGTGTCTAAAAGACCGTCCTGATGCTGTGATTCTATTTTTGATAGCGTGGCAGTTGTCTGAGGCCGTTCGGAAGGGAAAAGCTCCGGTGAAGTGATTTGGAGCTTGTGTGGTCGGCCTTCTGGTAGGTTATGACTTTCATTTTTTTAGATTGAGCTGGATTGTGTGAATGCATGCAGGTTTGTGTGAATCTGGGGTGGGGTACTAGTATTTCTTCTCTTCTTCTCAGAAACCATGTTATTTCTTGATTTTCGAGTCATTTTAGGGGAAGTATTATACTATCGGAGGGGTTGTTTGGGTGTTGATGCATGTGGCTTATTTGTTGGGTTGTTTATTTATGTTGGAGCATGTTATTAGCCTTAGACTAGGATAGGCTAGTATTGCCTTAGACCCATGCACCCATTTTGACTTTGGTATGTATTCGACGTCGATTCGGATGGACTAGGTCCTTGTAGACTGGAATAGCAGACTTGGGTCTGATAGAATGAGCCTAGCTTTGGCTTTGTGTCGTTGTGATCTTCTGGCTTCTCTCCCCATTTCTATGGTGCCGACGTGTCGCCGGAGGCGTGGTGTTTTCCTGAGATTTTGGGTGTTTCAAGATCGGTTCTGTGGTGATGTGGTTGGTGGTAGACAGCAATCCATATTGGTTTTGTATTTGAGATCCTGTATAGAGTTGATATGCCTCGCACACTCGTTTGGCTAGGGCAGGGCCCCGGAGTGTTAGCTGGCTCAATCGTCTGGCTAGGGCAGGGCCCCCGGAGTGTTAGCCGGCTGAGCAATTGGATATGAGTTATGGGAGGTCCTCTTCATAGTCGACATGCCCCGCGCACTCGTCTGGCGAAGGTAGGGCCCCCAGAGTGTTAGTTGATTGGGCGATTTGATATTAGGGCCTTCGGGGGAGTCGTTATGCCCCTTGGCACTTTGCTGGCTAGGGCAGGGCCCCGGGAGTTGCTATCAGAATGGGCGGCCCGATTTGGAAGTTAGACTTTTGACTGGGTTGGAGTTGGTTGATTGTTTCGGTAGAGTTGGTTGGTGGTTTCGGTTCGCAGTTGGGTTTTCCTTCGGTCTCGTGGATTTAGCTTTTTCGTGTACCTGTCGAGCTTATGGGGGTCCGTTCGGGTTTTGTTTGTCTGTGCTTGAGTGTACCTTCTAGGTCTTATGGGGGCCCCAGTTAGGCTTAGCTTAGGTATTCTTAGATTTGTTGTCAGTTAGTTTTGTGCTTATTTACTTTATTCTCTGTTCTTGTTGATTCTATCTCTTCGGTCTGTTTTTACCTTTCCTACTCAGTCGGCCTATGATGCCTACTTGGTACCTGTTGTGCTGGTACTCACACTATACTCTGCATCTGTTTTCATGATGCAGGTCCGAGCACCAGCTATCGTCGTTGAGTTTGAGCATGCTGCAGTCTGTTCCGGAGGTGAGGGTGAGCACATGGCTTCCTGAGATTACCTTCCTCCTTCTGTACTTATATTTTGGCTTGTCTTTTGTTTTTGAGACAGTCTTGTTTCGGTGGTCCACTTTTGGGACTTGTACTCTCTTTTTAGTAGTTGTGTACATGTGACTTCCAGGTTCTGGGAGATATCATTTATTGTATATAGTTTGGGTTCGCTTCCGCATTTTCCTTATGTGTTTATTTTATTTATGCTTTCGCTTAGTTGAGATCTAATTCCCACCCTCAGTCCCATTACTGACAAGTTCCGGGACAAGGTTTGATTTGCCTATTGACGGGCTGGTAGACGCCATCATGACTCGAGAAATCGGGTCGTGACACCCCGAAAAGTGAAGGTTCCGAGATTTATTCTATTAGATACTGTATAAAATAAATTCAAAAATGATATGATAAGTAGACCCTTTTTAAAAAATAAAATAAAATAAATTCTTATGGATGAAGATTCGGTGAAAACTTGAGTTGATAGTTTTGGGCAACAGTGACTATTAGCTTGATGAATCAAATATATTTCATCTAATGATGGTTAAAGTTCTACAAACCAAACTGAGACAACGTGAAACTCAAGTATTCAGGGCACACTTCGTGGTTTGGATACTCATTATATGTTATCCGAACCTACTTTGAAAAGATAAATAATTGTGCCTTTAGTTCCATTTCATCACTAGAATGTGATGATTTTTATTTGTTGGACCATCACACTTCATTCTTTCTTCGATGCTTATGAGTTATGACTAATAAGTCAAAAGTGTATTTTGATTGATTTTTTACTTATGATTTATAAGCCAAAAATCATAAGGTAGAAATTTCAATTTATCCCTTTTGGCTTATTTTCGTCATTTTGGCTTTAAAATAAGGGATAATGCTTATAAATGTTCTTTTACTTTGAGTTTAACTAATATAGATGCAATTACCAGTAATTTTTAAGAATATAAATTTAAATTTATTTTACATTTAAATTATAGAGAAAACAAATAATGATAGATGGTAAGTAGAAGTCTACATTTATTGTTTACAAAATATACAAAGGGTTCCATACCTTCTTATTTTTAATATTTTTAAAAAAAAACTTTGAGACAATCTATAACATACCATTGAAAAAATTACCAGTTCTATTCTAATATGGCATATATTAACTTTTTCCTGATCAAAATATAGAGATAAATAAACTGTGGATATTCTATAATTGTTGATTTTAAGTGTAAGAGCTCTTAAAAATAATTACTCCACCACGAAAGAATTATCAGCAATATTTCTTTATTATGGGTCCAAAAATTCATTCTTCCCTCACACTTTTAAAATTAATTGTTGAAACTTTAATATGATTTCTGGATAGCCATTAAAATTGCATCCAAATGTCTAGGACAAGTTTTTATTAGATTTGCATCATACAATGAGGATATGTTTTTTCTTCAGTTAAAAATTTTTATTATAATTTTATTATTTTAATGATCATAAAAAATATTTTTTTTGATAGTCAATAGAATTACATCTTGAAATCTACGAGACATTTACAACAATATGAATTATCAATCCTTATTTCAAACAAATTCATTTGTGAAAATAGATGCCAATTCCCACTATTGACGAATTTTACAAAGACGACTTTCCAACTTCTCATATGAAATATAGTTTCAGGATCACTTAGTTGTGAGTCGTGAAAGATCATATTAGCGACAATAAATTGATTAGCCCGAAACTTTTATAGACCATTCTATTTATTATATTTGAAAGTAGAGTTTTTAAAGAGTATGTTTCTTTTCTTAGCTTGCTATTCATTTATTGTTTTAGTTTTCTTTTAGTTGTAAACAAAGATCAAATATGACACAAATTTATCAGGTAAGATGTGATGCTCTTTGCCACTTGAAATTTTATGATAGTTAAATTTTTGTCATATTTGGTCTTTGTTTATAATTTTCGAGCAACATAGAATTATGTTCACAAATGAAAAAATTGTTTTTGATGTTATATGAACATGAAAATTACAAATGTACTAATCAAATATAAAAGATGTGTTAAGAAACTTGCTTTGTCAATCACAAATATGCAACAACACTTCATGAACAGAAGTTCTCGCTCACTCATATACTAAATTATATGATTTTTTTTCATATAAACAAGGGTATAATATATGTTCGAGCATAATGTATAAAGTAATTACTTTCTTTAATATGATACGTGCATTGCACGGGTACATTGCGAGTGAGGAGCATGCTAAAAGAGGTTGCAACATTCTTTGCAAATTATATTTAGATTTTAGCTAATAGTAGAATCAATATTTTGAATACTTGGTTTTAGATTGATCTATAAATTTTAAATTTAATTAATTTAAATAAATATCGATTCAACACATGCCACATATGCTATTAATCTTCAATCCACCACTAAGGAATGAAGTGAAGTGCAATATTATACTAAAAGAAGGAGAATTTCTTAGAACAATGTTTGGTGTCTTTGAAGAACATATCTTCAGTATACATTGATTAGGATAAAATTTTGTTAATATTAAGTGTATATATAAAATCAAAATATTATACACGATTATAAATTCACTATTGTTATTCAATAGTAATTTATATTAATTATTTTTAAGTTTAAAGTTACTATATTTTTAAAAGTCCATGCAACGCGCGGGTACGTACACTAGTAAGTTATAAAGTAAAACCTAAGTTGAAAAGAAACCTCCAGTTTGCAAATTGCAAGTGCTGCTGCATTGATGGCTTGATGCTACTGCGACTTTCTCTTAATTGTAAATTCACATTTCTTTTTATCTCTGATCTTTTTAGTTTTAATTGGAATTTCTCGAATATTTATCAACTTTTTATAGATTTAATTTCTTGAAACTATTTAGAGTTATCTAATTTGCTTAAATTTGTAATTCAGATCAATTCAACGGAGAGATGTTATTCTGAAGTATCTTCAAATCTCTCAAAATCAAGTTCAGCACCTCAAAATTCTTTTAACTTAGAAGAAGAAAACGGTAATGAGTTGGAACAATGCTGAAAAAATGAAAGAGTTGATTCAACTTTCTTAGAATTTGATCCTGGAGGAAGGTTACCAATTCAAAACTACCATCTGAATGACTGTGATGCAATAAGAAGAATGTATCTTCAAAATGGTCCTTTTCGACCTCAAAATCATCAATTTCCTCAGTCAGATTTTTATGGTGACTCACATCATTTTAGTGCGGAAGGGTTTTGTAAGTATGAATGGTTGGAGTATACTGTAACAAAAGATGTGGCATATTTTCTCTATTGCTATTTGTTTCAAGATGAAAGCTTTAATCAAGGAGGAGGCGATGTATTTTTAACCATAGGGTTTATAAGTTGGAATAAGAAGTCCAGGCTTGTTGTGCATATTGGTAAACCAAACAGTATTCATAATCCATCAAGATACAATTGTGAAGATTTACTGAGACAAAGAAAATCCATTCAAAGTGCATTTACAAAACAATCTGATCAAGAAAAGTTAGAACATCTTACTCGTTTGGAATTTGTAATTAATGTAATAAGATATCTTTAGAAGCAAGGATTGTCATTTCAGGGCAATCGTGAAGATGTATCCTCTTTTAATAGAGGTAATTATATTGAACTCCTTACTTGGTATGCAAAGCAATGTGATAATATTGATGATGCATTTAAAAAACCTTTAAAGAATAATCACACTACAAGAAAAAGCTTTATTTAAGACCAATATTTAGGGGCGAGTAAATAATCCCGTCATTAAAGGTACATGTATTGGGATGACATTTTATTCCGCTCTTTAATTCCTTGTGCTATTGTGAAGCTACTAAATCTGGTCTCTAGAGAAAGTAGTAATTGGTCCCAATTTAAAATTTATGGGTCTTGGTGGGAACTGAAATGTTAAAAAGGTAATTTTCTTTCACCAAAACTAGGCGCCAAAATATACACTACTGATTAAAATTCTAAAAGGAAAACAAAAAATAAAACACTCTTTGTTTCTCAAAACTTATATTGAAATAAAACAACCCTAGCAGCGATTTTCCCTACACGATCTTCACTATACAGCGACTTCATTGTAGCTCTCAACTGAAAATCTGTGTTTTCTCAAAACAGAGAAAGCACAGGTCTGCCTAGCAGCAAACGCAAAGGCCAGGTCTCAGTGTTTCATCTGTGTTTTCTCAGAACAGAGCAAACACAGGTCTGCCTGCAGCCATCTCAACTCAATCTCTATCTTCTATTCACTCGAATCTCAGGTATGCCTCTACTTCTACGAGTTGATTTCTTTCCTTCCTTAAAGTCGATTTGTTGTTTGTTTTGTTCGAGTTATAACTCTTCTTTTTTAAGTTACTCTTTATAGCTCAGACTAGCTGCTGATCGTTTTTAAAAAAAAAATCAGTTTTATAGTGTGATATGATCCCAAGAATGAAAGGATCTATCTTTAAAGAAATAAGTGTTCCTAAAGATTAAGAACTGTGAACTAAACTTGAAAAGAGGCACTAACAGCTCAATGAGCTAAAAATATATTCAGCGATAATGTAGAGAGAGTTGTGTTCATGTTGAAAAAAAGGATTGTAGTATGTTACAACTGGAAAAGTGAAAAATTGATAGTTTTGTTTAGTTCTGAACTGATAAAAGATGTAAAACGAAATAGAACTAATGCACCTCATGTGGTGCTGCACATAGATGGTTAAAAAAGTGATAGTTTCGTTTGGTCTAAAACATGGAAAACTTGATATCTTTCAAGAAGATACATTCTAATAGTTGCTTAAAACATTCATCAATTTTTTTTAATTAAGTGGTTCTCTGATTTCTCTATCCTTGTATCTCAATATTTCTACTCTGTCGCGAGTTGTTTTTTCTTTTTTATATTTGATTTGTTGATTGTTTTCTTCTTATATCAGTGTTTCATCTGTGTTTTCTCAAAACAGAGAAAACACAGGTCTACCTAGCAGCGATCTCAACTCAAACTCTATCTTCTATTCACTCGAATCTCAGGTGTGCCTCCACTTCTACGAGTTGATTTGTTTCCCTCTATATAGTCAATTTGCTCTTTGTTTTGTTTGAGTTATAACTCTTCTTTTTTAAGTTACTCTTGATAGCTCAGACTAGCTGTTGATCATTTTTTTTAAAAAGATTTTGTTTTAAAGTGCGATATGATCCCAAGAATGAAGAGGATCTATCTTTAAAGAACTAAGTGTTCCTAAAGATTAAGAACTGTGAACTGAACTTGAAAAGAGGCACTAACAGCTCAATGAGCTAAAACAATATTCAGAGAAAATGTAGAGAGAGTTGTGTTCATGTTGAGAAAAAGGATTGTAGTATGTTACAACTGAAAAAGTGAAAAAGTGATAGTTTCATTTGGTTCTGAAACTGATTAAAGATGTAAAACAAAATAGAACTGATGCACCTCATGTGGTGTTGCACATAGAAGGTTGAAAAAGTGATAGTTTTGGTTGGTCTGAAACATGGAAAACTTGATATCTTTCAAGAAGATACATTCTAATAGTTGCTTAAAACATTCATCCATTTTTTTATTAAGTGGTTCTCTGATTTCTGTATCCTTGTATCTCACTTATTTCTCCTCTATCACGAGTTGTTTTTTATTTTCTAAATTTTATTTGTTGATTGTTTTCTTCTTATATCATAGTGTATAGTGTGTGCCTAAAGAATCGATCATATTTTCACGATGAAATTAACTTGAGCTGATAACAGATGAAAGAAGTAACTGAACTGATGCAATTTACCTCTTGTATATGCTGCACATAGTAGGTAGAAACAGTGATTACTTCATTTAGGTTTCAAAACTTTATAAACTCGACATTTTTCAAGAATATACGTTCTAATAGTTGCACCATATATTCTTCCATTCTTGTGAAACTGAATCACTATTTTTGTCTGTTTGAATCTCAGGTAAGCCTCCTCTTTCGGGAGCTCATATTTTCTTCTTCTGTATATTTGATTTGTTCGAGTTACATGACTTGTTAGAATTACTCTTCTTCTATCAGATTAGCTGGTCAATTTTTTTGAAGTATATTCAATTTTTTAGTGTGATAAGATCCCAAAAATGAAAGGGATCAGTCCTAAGAGAAATAAAATTTCCTAAAGAAACAGAACAGTGAGCTACTTGAACAGAGGCACTCACAGCTTATGAATTAAAGCAAGGTTCAGAGAGATTATAGAGGGACTTGTTCAACTCAAGAAATCTTCTTCTTCTGTATATTTGATTTGTTCGAGTTACACTACTTGTTTGAATTATTTTTCTTCTCTCAGATTAGCTGGTCAATTTTTTTGAAGTACATTTAAGGTTGTAGTCTCATAAGATCCCAAAAATGAAGGGGATTAGTCCTAAGAGAAATCACTTTTCCTAAAGAAACAGAACAGTGAGCTACTTGAACAGAGGCATTCACAGCTTATGAATTAAAGCAAGGTTAAGAGAGAATATAGAGGGACTTGTTCAACTCAAGAAATCTTCTTCTTCTGTATATTTGATTTCTTGAAGTTACACTACTTGTTTGAATTACTCTTCTTCTCTCAAATTAGCTGGTAAATTTTTTTGAAGTATATTCATGTTTGTAGTCTGATAAAGATCCCAAAAATGAAGGGGATCAGTCCTAAGTAAATGATCTTACCTAAAGAAACAGAACAGTGAACTATTTGAATAGAGGCACTCACAACTTTTGAATCAAGTCAATGTTCAGAGAGAATATAGAGAGACTTGTTGAACTCAAGAAATCTTCTTATTCTGTATATTTGATTTCTTCGAGTTACACTACTTGTTTGAATTACTCTTCTTCTCTAAGATTAGCTGGTCAATTTTTTTGGAGTATATTCAAGTTTGTAGTCTGATAAGATCCCAAAAATGGAGAGGATCAGTCCTAAGAAAATGATCTTACCTAGAGAAACAGAACAGTGAACTACTTGAACAGAGGCACACACGGCTTATGAATTAAGACAATATTTAGAGAGAATATAGAGGGACTTGTTCAGCCCAAGAAATCTATTCTGAATTACAAGTGAACGATTGTTTACTTTTTAAGACTAATAGAGCAAGCGAGAAAATGGTTGCAGTTATTAAAACTGATCCAAATGCATAGTTACCTGCCACTTGTAATTCCTTAAGTACTAGTTACAAAATTACAAGTTGAGTGCATTTTAAGTTTTTTCTTATTGTTTATATTTTCTTAATCTATTTTATGTATTCTCCAAGGTTATGGCACATAGTAAGCATTGGATGCAACTTTCTCTTGATAATCGAGTCGACCAAGCCTATTTTGATGGGGTGAAAAAGTTCATGGATTATTCTTTTAGGAGATCAGGAAAAGAAGATGAAATACGATGTCCATGTTACAAATGTTGTAATACAACATTAGGAAATCGTGAGACGATTGATACACATTTGAAAGTATATGGAATAATTCAAAATTATACTTTTTGATATCACCACGGAGAACATTTAGGTGAGCCAGTGCCAAACTTTGAAGATGAAAATGATGAAAACTTTGCCTATTCATTTAGCTGGTGAAGATGAGATTGCTGGACCTATTCATTATCGGTTGATGTATCCTATTGAGTGATGGTTATATTTTTTGAAATCTCTCATTGGTAATAGGGCATGTCCAGAAGGTTCTATTGTAGAGGGCTACATTGCAAATGAATGTATGACCTTATGTTCAAGGTATCTGCATAGAATTGACACAAAATTCAATAGGCCTGAAAGAAATGATGATGGGGGCTTAAAAAATTCAAATGGGGGTTTAACCATATTTTCTCAACCAGGAAAAATTTTGGGAGCTAAAGATCCATTTGAGCTTGAAGCTAATGAATTGGAACAAGCACACATATACATTCTGAAGAATAGTGATTAGGTCATACCATATCTTGAGTATGGAGAGTTCTTTTATATAGTCTTATATTTCTTATTTCCTTTAAGGTGATATCGTCTCTATATAAAATTTATGGTTAACCTCAATTTTGTAGAGAGTTTGCACAAAATCATATAGATACTACTCAACACTTGTCAGATGCAGAATGGGATCAAGAATTTATTGAATGGTTTAAAGATAGGGTGAGAAATACATAAATAATAGATTCGGCATTTTAACATTTTACTAAGCATTTTGAAGTATTAAATGTTATCTTGTTTCTAGGTTACACAATTGCATAAGACAGATAATAGTCGGCTCATGGAGGATCTTCTCTCACTTTCATGTGGTCCTACCAAATATTCAACACATTCTAATGGCTACATTGTTAATGGATATAGATTTCATGTAGAAGATCATGATCAAATGTTAAGGACTCAAAATTGTGGTGTTCTTGTAGTTGGCGAGAATGATAAAGATAGTGAGAACGTTGATTACTATGGAATTTTAACAGATGTGATTGAATTGCAATTTATCTCTGATAGAAGACTGATTTTGTTCCGGTGTAAATGGTTTGATGTGTATGACAAAATAAAAGGATTTAAAAGAGATGAGTATGACTTCGTGAGTGTGAATCCGAGTAGATTTTTGAAAACAAATGAGCCTTTTGTTTTAGCGAGCCAAGAATCTCAAGTGTTTTATGCTAATGATAATTCCAACAAAGGTTGGCATGTAGTGAGGAAGACTCAACCTCGTGATTCCTATGAGATGGGGAAACAAATGGGTGATGATGATGCTGTAGTTGACTTAGAAAGTCCTTCACAAAAGAAACGAAAAACAACTGATGAGGTGAAGTATCTTTTATGAACTCATAGACATGATTTCTTTTATTACTACATGATTCTTCTTTGGGGATGGGGGGATCGCAAGATTGATTTCTCCTTTTGATTCATGATAATAACTTACAGTTAAAATCTTCTATTCTTGATTACTTTGATTCTATCCTTCAGTTCACTAGTAACTATCTGAAAGACTACTTTTATTCTGTTCTTGAGTTTACTGGATATGAAGTTTCCTTATAATTTTTCTACTTTTGGCTCTTTATGCAGGTTCAATATGAAAACTGAAAATGAGGATGGATCAATTATGAAGAGTACTATCAAATACTCATTTGTTGCACCTGGGGCAATTGGAAAAGGACGAGGACGAGGGCTTAAATCTTTGACATCGAAAGGAAAAATTCCAACTAAGAGTTTATTTTTTCAATCTAGTGATGTTGTTAAGCAATACATCAAAGAAATTGAAACAAGTAAGCTTTTCAATATATGTTGAGTTTTTAGTTGCATATATATTCATATCCTACTCACTTATCTTGCTTATCTCGCTTTGTAGTATATACATATCCTCTCGTCAATATATTATCTTCTATCTATTTATCAATAAATTTTTCTTTTCTCCAGGTACTATTGGGAAGGGATGACAACAAGAACTTACCAACGTTCCCGTGTCTTCTATTCATGAAAAGGGAGCAATAAATAAGAAGTCCATGTCTCTTGAGAAAGAGTATATGCAAGTTAATACTTCATTTCATCCATCTGCGAAGCAAGTTAAACAATACATCCATGAGGTTGAAACAAGTATGTTTTTTCATGACCGTTGAGATTTTAATTGCATAAATAACTTAAATTGAATGTCAAAGCTTCTGAGAGGACTGGTGAAACCATGAGCTCCATACATCAGTTGTGTCATTATTTATTGCATATAGTTGAGCGTATTTAATACTGTCTGTCAAGCCTTCAGATTCCTCCCTCTTGCGTTTATGTGTACAACAATCTCTCTTGCTACTCTAGACTCCTGGTGGTGGTGACCTAGGAATCTCGTCATGTTTCTTTCCCTCCATATTAACGCAGCTACAATCGCAAAGATACAAGTGAAGATGCTCCCTTTTCCTGAGTACTTCTTTGCCCATTTTGTTGCCCAGTCGACTTCTCCCTGCAAGTTACCTACAACTCTTAGTTCACCTATCCAGCTTAACATTCTGAACCACAAGCTCTTGGTGATATTACATTCAAAGAAGAGGTGATCCATTGTTTCATTAGGCAAATCACAAAAAATTTAGGATGGTGGGACAGATATCCCAATTTTCTATAATCTTTCTACTGTGGCAAGTCTACTACAACCCCTGCTTATGACATACTCTACTTGTAATCTATAATCTTTCAGGTGCTATTGGTAAGGGACGAGGAACAGGACATAAAAACTCCACGATGTCTTCTAGTCAAGTTCATACTCCCTTTCGTTCATTTACTAATCAAGTAAAGCAATGTACCAAAGAAGTTGAAAGAAGTATGTCTTTTAAAATCTGTTGTGTCTTTTATTCCATATATAACAGAAAATAAATGCCAAAGTTTTTGTAATATGACTTCTTGGTTTCAGATGCAATAGAAAAGGGACGGGAGCAAACACCTAGATCTTTCTGCTCATCTTTAGGGGTTTCTGAAAATAATGTGTAATCTAGTCAAGAATTGCCATCAATCGATAAGAATAGCCTGGTCCTTGAGAAAGAGAACACGCAAACCAAATCCCCTTGTTCTACTGATCAAGTTATGCAAGCCTCCCAAACAACTCAAACAGGTACGAAAATTTACGAATCCATGCACTATCAATCTGTTGAACTAAATTTTATTGCTACAATTCTTACTAAATTATACAACTATAGGATCATCTAATACTGGAAAGGTAAAAAGAGTTCGAGGGAGCAACAAGTGTAAAGAAGTGGCATCACTTAAAGCTGGAAAGAAGCTGAAAGTAAAATTTTACAATAATCGAACAGTTGGAACAAATAGCAATCTGTTTTCGAGGCACTTGGGAAAAATAATTCGTTACTGTAATATGTGTACACTGGGAGTATCATCGTGGAGTGACATTAAGCAACAAAGGTTGGATCACATGTGGGCAGCTATTGAGGTAACAATTATGAATTACATCATCCTTGTGTTTACATTCAACTTTTTTGTGCTCTATGTTAATTATTACATGAATCTAATCAACTAATAAAAAAGATAAAACCAAGGATATCTACTAAGAAGACTGCACTAGTGTAACCACTATCCAGTGTTTAACTTGATGAATCACAACTTACTTTTCTTATATTTCCAGCATTAACCACTGTTGTACATCTTTTTCTTGCTCAATTGTATACATACTTTTTGTATAGTTGACGCACAATGTTCACTCTCCTTTTTGATTTAAACTCACATTTTAATTATTGTAGGATAAATTTGAGAGTTTTGACTTGAATGAACATCGTGATCATATATTTGGATGGATGAATGAGTTATGGAACAAATGGAGAGGATACTTGCATGCTACTTATGTGAAGAATAAGCCAATTGTTCAGGCTCTTAAGAATATTCCAAAGGGAGTAGAAAAGAAGGAATGGGAGTGGTTAGTTAAGGAACATTTTTGTTCTGAAAGTTTCCAGGTATACCTAGTGATCTAATAGCCTATATTTTTGAAGTATACATTTTGCAACTCTTCGTGATATTTTAATGTGAAACTTTTTTTAAACTTGGTAAGTTTTCTTAGATATGAAAGTTTTACATAACAATAAAGGCGAGGAGCAATAGAAATGCAGAAAATCGAGCTAAGTTAAAAATGTTTCATCACATTGGTAGCAAGCCTATTAGAGAGATTATTTATCAACAGGTATTATCGAAAACTAATTTTACTAAAGAAAATATTTAAGAAGTTCAATTTGACATGTTTCTCTTTGATGTGAAGGGCGGAAAAGATGGCAATCCACCAAATTTGGCGACTATTTTCTTTGAGACTCGTAAGAAAGATAACATGCTTGTTGAACCAAAAGCAATTGAAAAACATGTGCGTTTGGTAATTCAATATGTAAATTACTTCAAATTATTGTAGTATCTGTTGAAATGTACTTTTTTTATATTTTACAGGCTCAAATCGAAGAAATACTAAAAGCTGAGCCATCTCTGCCTAGCATAGAGATTGTAGAAAAGTGTTGTGGACCTCAAAATCGTAGCCATGTATTTGGCTTTGGCGGTGGAGTAAAGGCAAAGGACATGAGAGGTGGCACTTCTTCAAAGGCTGAATTACTATCTGAGCTTCGTTCAACTGGAGAAAAATAAATCTTTGAATGAGGAAAACAAATCCTTGAATGATCGCTTGTCTACCATAGAAGATGAGCTGAAAGAAATGCAAAAAGTGAAAGAATTCTTTGCTGCTCAACAATCGCATAACCCGCATATGACATCCCACGTATCATTTGAATGACCACTGACCTTTTTTGCTGACCAAGTAAGTAACAATATTACCAAACTCTATTTGCGTATAGTCATTTAAGCAGTTAGTGTATGGCTGAACTGTTAGATTACTGTCATTCTTACAAGAACAAGATGATTGATCGTGTTTAAAGGAATTTCTTTACTTCTAAGGTTCTTTGCTGGGTGATTTTTTTCTCTTAGCAGGTGGCTGTTTGATCCCCTATATACAGGTGATGCTCAATATAACTAGTAATGTTCATTAATGAAATTAAAATTTTATAGACTTTGGCCCTCAGTTACTAGATCAACACTTTAATTATAAGCTTGAGTTATTTGTGTTATGATTCATGATACATATTGGGAAATTTTTTGTTTGTTTGATTGTTAATGGAAAATGGTATTGATTTTGGGCATCTCCAAGGTGTTCATATATAGACGACACATTCAATAATGCTATGGAGATTATGAATTTTGATGCATATGCTGGGATAGAGCTGATTTTGTTGATAAAACGAAAAACAAATTGAGCAAACAGCATTATCTTACTGATATTGTTGAAAAATGTGTAATTCCAAAATCACCATGTCAATCAAAGGAGTTCATGAAATCCTTTGATGCAAGTGTTGAAACAAATAAGAAGATTCTAGACTCTGATGCAGAGAAATTGATTAGTCTTCAGATGACTGTTGGTAACATGAGAAGGAAATTGTGGATGCTTTACACCTAACAATAGCATCTATAGCATTAGTAATAGCTACCACATCCGAAATTCTTCAGATGTTCCAAGTAATTTTACTGTTTGTATCTTTTCTTCTCTAGTCAGAAATTGGAAAACTGATACGTATTCAGTTGTAGCCTTTTAGGTGAATTATAACAGTTAGATTGGACCTAATTCTGATGTGCAGGCTAGTATTTACCTTGTTTAACTCAGTTTTGACTACCTAAACTACTTTCTTGATTTGTAATTTAAGCTTTCTAGACTGTTGGGTTGTTAGTTATTGGTAGCCAATATAGGTGTTTTAACAGTGAAGCTATTAGATTTATCTTGTGCATGTACAGTTTCTGCAAAAGCACCAAGTTTCAAAACTCACTTACTCAACAGTCAAGGAAAAAACCTGTTGCATTAGAATTGTTTAAAAGATTATTGCCTTCTTTATCTCTGTTTTTTCATTTTCTACATGTATAATTGCAGGCACATAGTTTCCCTTGCTACAATAATAACCTGGTCATTTCTCCTGAAACAGCGATATCATGCTTGTTTATTTCCTCCGCAACAACTTGTTAATTTCCCCTAAAACAGAATATTAATCTTCTTGTTGGAGAATTTCTCCATTTGTACTAGCTTATGTCAATGAATTTCTGCTTTTAATATAGATTTGGATTCTTGGTGAATGCATCTCAAAGTTTTCTTAATCAATTTTTCTTATTTTCTTGCAGCTTGTTGATATTTTGGATAACCCTTGGTGAATTTTAGAGTTCTTTTGTGAAGATTGAAGCTACAAGTCAAGATGCAAGTTTAGAAGATGCACAAGACCATTATTTTTTTGCTAGAAAAGTTGTGCAAAACATGAAATCAAAGTGTAGCTCAGGATATTGTTAATTTGCTAAGCTTTTTTTGTTAAGAAAATATTGAAACTAACACCATGGGATGTTTACCTATTTTTATATTTATATCAGCCTTTTGTATGGAGGTTTATTGTAGAAATCTTATATTTATTGATAGAACTTATGATACTTTTGTAAAATGAAGATCCAGAATCATTGGTAGTCAATTAGAGACCAAAAATTTTGCTCGTCTCTAAAGGTTCATCTAAGACGAGATAGTTTCTTGTCTCTAAAAGTTTCATCTAGGATGAGACAATTTCTTGTCCCAAAAGGTTTATCTAGGACGAGGTGTTGCTTGTCGCGAAAAAATAATTAAGGACGACGTGATTGCTGGTCAAGAAAAGTAATATAGGACGAGGTAGTTGCTCGTCCCTAAAGAGTAATCTAGAACGAGTTCATTGCTGTCTCTAAATGGATTTAATGACCAGAAAATGACTAGTTTTCAAAGAAGAAAATCATCTATTTGGGACGAGATATGTTGTCCCTAAAAATATTTTTGCGACCAGTTTTGATTCCGCCTCTAAAAACATTTAGCGACCAGTTAAAGGAACCCGTCCCAATTGACCTTTAGCGAAGAAGTATTTTAGGACGGGGGGCGACCAGCCTTTACCCATCTCAAAAGACCATTTGGGACCGGATTTCGACTTTCTGGGATCAGATTTCCCTTCCTTAGAGGCTGTTTTTCTTGTAGTGTCAACTGACTTCTCCACGTATTCAGAAAAATATTATCAATGCATGTAAGATTTAAACAATAAATGTATAATTGAGGATTTAAATGATGACCACTTTTCCATCTTAGTTGATGAATCTTGTGATGTGTCATGTAATGAGCAAATGACTATTGTCTTACGATATCTTGATAGAAGGGGAAGTGTGATGGAGCGATTTCTTGGTATTGTTCATGTCCGTGATACTACTGCTTTATCTTTAAAGCCAAAATTTTTTATGCAACTAGAAAGTAAAGGTGCTCATTCTATTCATTTTTTTGCTCATCAACTTGAATTAACTCTTGTTGCATTTTTTAGAATATGTTATGAAGTGCAAGAACTTTTATTGTCGGTTTCTGATATACTAAATATGGTGGGAGCTTCTTTCTAGCGTAGAGATGAACTTCGCGTAGCTCAAGCAAAAGAAATAGAAGAGACATTACGTAAAGGTGAACTTGACACTAGTAAGGGCTTGAATCAAGAATTAGGTCTTGCTAGAGCAGGTGATACTCGTTGGGGATCTCATAACAAATATTTTAATAATTTTATCCTCATGCTTGGTCCTATCATTGATGTACTTCATGTTATTGATGTTAATGCTCATTTTGAAGAGAAATGTAGGGAAAAAAGATATCTTATAGCATGTTTAACATTTGATGTTGTCTTCATATTGCATTACATGCGCATTGTCTTAGCAATCACAAATGATCTAAATGTTAATTTTCAAAAGAAGGAGCAAGACATTTCAAATGCCATTTTACTTGTTGGAGTGGCAAAGAATCGATTGCAACAACTACGAGATGAAGGTTGGGATTCGTTTATGAATGAGGTATCTAAGTTTTATATCAAATATGTTGTTATAATAGCTAAATTTAATGAGTTATATGTTATCCGTGGAAGATCATGTCGTAGAATTGCTGAGTATACTGTTTTACATCACTATCAAGTTGAAGTATTTTATAAAATTATTGATTGGCAATGTCAATAAATCAATAATCGCTTTGATGAGGTGACAAAAGATTTTCTTCTTGAATTGCTTGCTTGAACCTAGTTGATTCTTTTCTAACTTTTATATTGAAAAGATATTCAGATTGGCTGAGTTATACCCTGATGATTTTGACAAATACTTTATTGTTGACTGTCACGACTCAAAGTATACCCTAAGTGTAACATGGCGTATAGAACCCCGAGAGGCCCTACACAAGCCACTTAGTATACATCATACAAGATAATAGAAATAAATATTTTGAATAAAATAGTCTTATATCATAAAGAGTTTGACAAAGCGAAAGTCTCATTATAAGTCTCAGTAAGACATCTATTACATCATAAGAAAGTGATTGGGACGTAACCCATACATTACATACAAATCTGAAAAAACTAAAGAAAGACATGAACTAGTAAAGGTATCTTGGTCCTCGGAACATGAGGACTCACCAATCTTCGAATACCAAGAAAAATCAACTATCCACAAGTAAGGGAGGTAAGAGCATCAGATCCTACATTAGTGAAACAATGAAGGCACAAGTTTTCATTAGTACATTGAATGTTCTAAGCATGGGACAATATGCATAAAAATAGGAATGTTAGCATGAATAGCTAAAAACATATAGTGCATGACCAACATTTGAACATTTAAAAGCTTAAAGGAACAATGGCATATAAAACCTGAAATATAGTCAATGCATTTAAAACAAGAGACATGAGAAGGCTTTGAAGAAAACATATTCGTTTTGTGAGATATTAGCTTTAACCGATAATAAGACCATGAGAACTATATCATGGAATCCGGTATATCCCTATACCGAAAGAAAGGGATTCTACTTGCCAAGGTAGAATATGTACATATAATGTGTTTCTAAAGTGGATCCACTAGCTAGGTCATTTAAGACAATCCTACGGGGGCATGTAGTTTGGAACTAGAGGTTGCTACTAGAGACTACCGTATTTGAGCCTCCACCTCAAAGCCCTCTCGGTGCCAAGTCTAAATTTCAACAGAATAGATAAAAGTCAAATATCAATATAACATAGGAAAGGCAATGATCAATACTAATCCACACATTTTAGATTAAAACATAGAATAGCTCCTTAAACACAATTTAACATGGATGAGAAAACCTTTCACTAATGTGAATCCATATGTGAGAAATACCTTTCACAATCATGATCATAATAGCATGTGAAAAAACCTTTCACAATAACATTGATACTTTCCTTTCAAAGCATTCACAAATCATTTACAATAACTTCATAAAAACATGCATATCTTCATAATTTCATAGTTTATAGGCTCATGGGTTCATTATAGGTTCATAGTTGAAAATCATGATTTAGGCATGAGTAAAAATTATTTCAACTAAATATCATGCATTAGATGACTTAATCAACAATAATAAATTATAATTGGATGAAACCCAGAAAGATTGAATTGAAACTCTAACTTGATCAATTGAAATTGAATTGAGAAATTAGAAACCTTGGGGACCCATGGAGGAAATGACTATATGGGTGAATACCCACATACCTTGATACTTAAAGCCCAAAAAGAATGGAGGATTGATGAACTTGAATTAACCCTAGCTTCTTCTTCTTCCTTAGTCTTTAGAAAGTTTGGGGATGATGAATTTGGTTAGGTTTTGGGGATTTAGGAGAATGGGGTTTGAGTGGGTAATTTAGGAATCAAAAAGCCTTATATAGGCCTTAGAATGAAAGCCAAAATGACTTAGTTTTGATTTAAAACAATTAGGAAAAAGACTCAAATGCCCCTTTGATAACACTCAACCACACCTATCACGGTTCTAGGTGTGGGCGGTCGCTAACAAGTATAAACCCAATGAAGAGTTGGGGTCGATCCCACGAGGAACAATGTGCAAGGCGATTGAAGAAACAAAGAATTACTAGCTACTAGTTTGAATCCGAAAAGAAAGGTACAATTATAAAATGAGAAGATTTCAAGTAACGAATTTAGGATAGGGGATAGAGGAGAACAAGGAACAAAGCTATATCGAACAAGATTGCCAAAGGGATTTGGGAATGGGAAATCAATCAAAATCCCTACGATCCATTGCAAACTAGCTTCATAAAATCTCAATTAATCATGGGTAAAATCATATATGCCTCGGAAACTAAATTATCTACCTAATTCTATCGAACATAGGCAAACATTTCTAGATTAGCTCTTTCAAACCCAATCAAGTGGAAACACAAGCAATCTAATTAAAGGCAACGGAAGGATTCACTATTACTAGCTAGAATCCGACAAATTGAGTTGCTAAACCTCAATTAATGCACCAATCAACCTTTCCCAACCTCAATTAACTCTCACAAGCTAAATCCAAGTAGATGGGCAAGTCCTACGAGTGATCAATTCCTTTGGAAAAGCAATTAAAGCATGAGATCAATTGGATAATCAAAAACCCATTTCATAAATGATAAAGCATTCAACTAATTACAAAAGCACAAGATAGAAATCAAAAACCCCAATATAGATTACGTCTAACACAATATCCAAATCACCAATGAACAATTAACACCTAGAATTCAACAATACAAAGCAAAGAGTTGAAGAAGTAATGAAAAATAATTACAAATCAAGCTAACAATCTTGACTCTAATGGTGTTTGTTGAGGAATCTTGCTCTCAAAGCTAAGCCCAAGCCTCAATCCCCAAGGTCCTTCTCTCTAGTTTTCAAGTCCAATCTGATGAATAATGATGAAAAATTCTCCTCTGCTCAAATGGCTGTGTTTGAGTGTATATGGTGAATTAGGGTCAAAATGTGAATTTCCAATTCTGCCCAGACGTCAGTCACCTTTCTTCTCCTCTCCAAGGTTTAAGAAAAGTTTTGTGGTTCTTCTTCTTCCAAGATCATTCTTTTCTTCGATAATTGGAGTGATTAAGGTATGTAGGACTTCAATGAGGAATACTTTCGTCCTCATGTCCAAGATTTTCTCAATTTTCATGAACTTAATTCCATAGATAGGGCTATCCAACCAACTTTCGAATTCATCACATCTATGACCCCAATTGCATGGTTGATTGAATTATTTACTCATGATTATGAATTCTTGACTATTGTACTTCCTTTTAATACTTTGTAGGATTTTTCATGGTCATTCATATGAGATATTGACACGATATTATCTATAATTCATGAATCTTATATTTCAAAGCATGATTTAGAGTCCTTATGTCATTATGAAAGCTATTTTGAGATTGTACAAGTTATGCATGTTCTAGAAAACTTTCTCATGATTTGAAAATTATGTTATAGAAAGAGATTTTAGCATATGATTTTAAAAAGAATTATTTGAGTTTCATCTCATAGATTTGAGTATAGTCTCACAAAACAATATGTTTTAGAAAAAGATTTTCGAGTAAGACTCATTATAAGCTTCTAGATAAGCTAATAGATATGTTATGAGCTATATAGATAGTATGTTTTGTGAGTAGTATTTAGCACCGATTGAATGAGAGTTCTAGACAGCCCAAGTTTGAGAACTACGTGCCACCATAGGATTATGTTTCACCGCTTTATCGATTGACCATTTAGCCCTGAGAGGCTCACATTAGTGGATCCATATTAGACAGATAGAGTCTAAATCTTGGCAAGGCATATGGAATCCCTCCCCAACTGGGATTGTAAGTTGGTGCTTCATGAGCTCACACGATGTATGTCGGTTAAGTAAAGCTCCCACCTAAAAGATTTACTTCATTTATTTTATGTCTTCTTGATATTATCGTTATAAGATTTTTAGATATGCATCCTTTCAGACATGACTTCAGGAAATAAGATCTCAGATATACATTTTTGTTTCTGTAATACTATGTCATATGTCACAGTTTTAACTCTCTGTTCTTCAGTTATTATGTATAACTCATGATCAGATTTATAGTTCTTTTAATTTCTTGTATAATTGATGATCTCAGTCCTTACCTTGCATACCAATACATTCCATGTATTGATGCTTCTTTGCACTACATTATTTTATGACGTACATTTCTGCACCTTGATTTGGATTTGCGAGAAGAAGTTCCACTAAGTTCCTCTACTTTAGCGTTAGGGTGAGTCCTCCTCACATTTAGAGGACTTCAGTTATGAGTCAGTACATTTTATTCACATTGGGTTTGTTAGCTTTCAGGAAGTCAGGGTTCTTGTCCCGGTAAATCCTTTTATTCAGTTAAGAGTTTTTCGGACATTAGTATTCAGTTGTAATAGACATATTCTTGACCTCTATTTTAGTTATGTTTTTAGTTTATAGCTTCCCCTTCAGTTTTAATATGATATCTTTAGAAATGTTATGCCAAGGGTTAGCTTGGGATCACTCGTGGTTAGGTAACGTCTCTTGACTGTGGTGTAGACTCGGGTCATGACAATTCCTTATTATTTAAACCTTTAATGGCCTCTAATGGTGATTCCTTGGGTTGGTTGTTGCATATTGTGATCCTCTGCTTTCCGAGACTCGAACTATGTCTTGTTTTGGGATACATGTTTGGGGAGCTAAATTGGACTTCTTGACAGAGTCAATTCCAGAATTTCCAATGTGGTTCCCACATTTCTCATTTTGTCTTCAAGTTTGGTCTGTCTCAAATTAATATGTTTTTGATTTCTAAACGACCGTCTTAATATTGTGATTCTATTGTTGACAATGTGGCATCGTTCGAAGACCGTACAGAAGCAAAAAGCTTTGTAGTTGTGATTTAGAGCACGCGTGATCTGCTTTGAGGTAGGCTACGACTTCCCATCATTTGGATTGAGCTCGAATATTCAAATGCATTATGATTCGTGTGAATTTTGGGTGGGTATCTAGTTGATAAATCTTATCTTGCTAGAAATCATGTTTTAGACTATTTATCGGGTTTTTGGGACTATTAGCATGTTAGTTTTGCTGTCTGAGATCATCCTTACCTTATGGTATGTAGAGATTATTGTTTATGGTTTATATTGAGCATGTTTAGTCTTAGTCTTGGCGTGGACTATTGATTTCCATAGACTTTCGTAGTTTGGAGCCAATAGGCCTTAGAATCTCTCCGATGTCACTTTGGATGACTTAGCTCCCTATAGACTGATATAACAGACTTGGGTATGATAGTATTCTTAATTAGGTGAAAACTCAGCTCGGCTTTCCCTTTTCTTCTATGGTTATCCTCGTGATAGACTCGACGTGTACATGGGTTATTTTGGGCTTATCAGTGATTTGGCATCGACTTGAGAAGTGGGAGCCAAACTGGGTCCTTGAATAGTCTGGAGATGGTCTTGTGCTATTGTTTGGACCGGTGTTGAGTTTGCAAATCAATCTTGGAGTCGTTGGAGTTCGTACTCTATGGTTGGAGCCCGTATACCTTATTGTTACTCCTTTTTTGAGGCTCCAATTTGTGTATCTTTTTGTCGGGTTTCAGTCCCCGCTTGTACACCCTTTGATCATTTTCATCTCTTGACCGGGAGATTCATCCTTTTATTCAGTTTCAAGTCCTGACTGGTAGATTCCACCCTTTGACCAGTTTCAAGTTCTGACTGGGAGATCCCACCCTTTGATCGGTTTCAATTCTTGACTGCGTGATTACATTGGGTCCTTGGGTGACTTTACCACGGTTGAAGTCCGTGAAAGGCTAGCTGTGGAAGTTCTAGAAATATCCTCAAGTTCTCTTATTAGTTCATAGTTCTACTATGTATCTATCGGGCTTATAAGGGTCCGTTCGGGTTGTACTTAAACTTGTGCATGAGTGTACCTTCTAGGCTTATGGGGGGTTAGTTAGGTGTAGTTAGATGTTACTTATTTCATTTCATTTCTTCGTACACTCATGTGCTTTTCTTTTAGAATTCCGCTATCAACCTCTATTGTGTTAGATTCTCATATTTCACATTGCCTTTACTTTTCTTGCTCAGTCGGCCTATGATGCCTGTTGAGTACCTATTTTTTTGGTACTCATGCTACACTCTACATTTGTTTCGTGATGTAGGTCCAAGCACCAATTATTAGCACTAAGATCGAGCCTACAATTGTCGGATTCGGAGATAAGGGTGAGCACATGGCGTTCTGGACTTTACTTGTTTCCATTTATACTTTCATGAATAGTCTTTTGTATTTTAAGACAAGTCTTTGTATTTTTGGGTCCACTTGTGGGACTTTTACTCTTTATTTAGCAGCTCTATACTTGTGATTTCCAAGTTCTTGGAGGGATCTCTATTTATGTATATATTTTGGTTTGCTTCCGCTTTCTCTCTTGTTATTTTATTTAAACTAGGTTAAAATTACAATTTTTATTCTTTCTCTACTATATTTCTGCAACAACACATAAAGTCAATGGAATATGAATATACTAAGTTAGTAATATTAGATAAGTTTCAGTGAATAAGGCCTCTAATTCCTTAAAGGAAATAAAAATTGAATTGTTTAGTTATCTCTAATATCAGAATATCTTAAAGAAATATTACTAATATGCATGTTTGATCGATTTTGTTTATAAAGATTGAAAAAGATAAATAACCCGAATTGTAACCCCAAATTAAAGCAACCGACCCGTTTATCTCACTTGAACGATGTGACACCCAGAACCTCCAAATCCTAGATCCGCCTCTGGACATGTGTTATTACTAAATAGCTGTTCTAGTAGCCAGCAGACGTATAAACTATACACATATGTCTCACATCGTATTTGATCATTATATACTCCCTCCATCCATGTGAGTTAGTTTGACTCGAAATTTAAGAAAGAAAGGGAGATTTTAAAATTTGTGGCGATAGAAATTTGTGTGGCTATAAATCATTTTTACTAAGGGTAAAATGGATATTTTAATGTTAATTTGTTACTTAATATACAAATTTGTCATTCTTTTTTAAACTGACTAAAAAGGAAAGTAATATAACATGGAACAGAGAGAATAGTAAATAAATAAACTAATGATTTATTTTCCAAATTCATTTTGTTAGGAGAAGGTGTAGGAACTATACAAACTCTTTTAACACTTCACACACATAAAAATAGAAAATTTTATGTATCTATTAATAAATTATAAAATCAAACAATACTTATTAAAGCAAACTTCTCCCCCACCTCTCTCCTTTTTTTTCTTATCCTCTTTCCTTTTTTTCCCTAGATCTACACCCACAATAAGATGTTGATGTGTTTTTCTTCGTTAAAGAGAGATTGGTGTCTGATGAAAGTTATATCTAAAAATTAACTCAGGAAATGGAATTAGATGATCATATAATCACATTGAAAAGTACAACAATAATAGGTTTGACCTTGATATCATATATATATATATACTAGTGTGAGCAATTAATTTATTGTGTAGTTATCTATGTCTTTGGGATTAAAAGAGGCTCCAGTCTAGTCATATTCCTCTATAGGTCATCCAGCGAAATATCTTTGAAGCCATGTAAAAAGTTTATTAATTCTTGTCTTCTTTTCCTGGTTCACTTCGCACATCAAGGTACAATAAGGTTTTTAAGGTTTTTATGTCCTTATAATGGCATACCAAGTTTGAATTTTGTCTTCAAGAGATGGTAGTATAGATCTTTAAGGAATTTTTATTGTATCTTGAACAACTTCAGTAGAGAAAACTTGCATGAATACTCAATTAACGTGTGTTATTTAATCTGTATGAACAAATACTTATAACAATAACTTTGTAGAAATATAAACAACAAAGTTTAAAGCATGTACTATAAAACAACAATTAATAACATAAGCATAAATTACCAGGATCTGTAGCAATAGAATGAAATAGAAAGAAAAAATCAAGGCCACTGAATGCATATTGTCCCCTTAATTAAGAAAATTATTCCCCTCTAGTACCCGAGGTTTAAAGGAATAGATCTTCTCAGGAAAGAACAATTCTATTCACCAGTGTATTGATACAAAAATAATGGTGTCAGTGAGCCACCCAACAGAAGCAAAGTAGCGAATATTTAATTGTGCAGAAGAAGAAGTTAAGAATATTTGTTGTTTTAAAATGAGAGGAAATCCCTCTATTTATAGACAACATAGGGTAGTGTGAACAAATGCTCATTGTGCCTTATGGGAAAAGTCACAACTCTTTTGAAAAGTTACAACCCTTCGGAAAGGTCACAACATTTCATAAAAGACTCAAATTTTCATAAAAGTCGCAACTCTTCATAAAAGTCGCAACTCTTCATAAAAGTCATAACTTTTCATGAAAGGCTAGTTTTGGAAATAAATAAATTAAAAGGGAATCCTTGTTTGTGGTGGCACCACGTAGGCGGGCTTATGGTTCTCTTTTATATATATATATATATGATATATGAATGTTGCTTCTGCTTTGTTTCTTCCCTTATACCCATTACTTATCGTTGGGGTTACGGGTTGGCTTACTTACTGGTGAGTTATAGTATGTGTCATCATAACTCGAGAAATCATGTCTTGAAAATATAAAATTCATAATTGTGTTGAGACTGTATCGTTATGAATTTACTGAATTCAAAGAGTAGTCAACTAAATTTTTACATGCTTACAATTAATCCCCCCTCCCATGTTGTACTTTCATATTGAAATTTTTTTGGACATGTAATTTGGATTTCTTAAGTTGTATTTTTTCTCATAAACATGAAAACTCAACAATTTATCAAAAAAACTGTAAAACTTCACCAAGTCTTGTACAGTGTTATCAAATAACCAAAACACACTATATAAATTAGGTATTATAATATCCTAATTAAGACATCGCATTAATAAATCACATATGTTCATTTTTTTAAATAAATAAATGCATGTCATGATTACAAGTTATTGCAAACTTTCAAATATAATTTTACTAAGATTCACTAGTTAACAATTGTAATAACTAGTTATTCTTTCATATAATCTATTCACATGGTACAAACAATCTCGTTATGTCGTGCTCGATGTAGAGTTTTTTTTTTTTGCAATGTTTAAACTTATGAGTCACGTGTTTTATATTTTAAAAAAAATTCAAATTTTAAATTCTACTTTTTGAAGAGTTTGAGACTTCAAATCATGATTTAATTTGAAGCTAAAATTTTATACAAATTTCGAATCACAACTTGGAATTTAAAACCTAGTTTTAAAAGAGTTTGAGATTTCCAATCATATTTGAAACCTACTTTTAAAAGAGTTTGAGATTTCAAATCATATTTGAGATTTCACAACTTGGAATTTAAAACCTACTTTTAATAGAGTTTGAGATTTCAAATCATATTTGATTTGAAATTAAAATTTTATACAAATTTGATAAATAAATGGTGATTTCAAATGAAAACTTTGAATTGGAGTCCCTAATTGTTTGGTCAAATTTTATACTAATTTTGCATATACTTTGTTTTGATATGTTTAACAACGAAAAACAGAAGAAGAGGAAAATTAAGTGTTTTTAGCACAAAAAGAAAAACAAAATTATGCTCCGATTATCCTTTGCTTTGATGAATCAAGTTTTAATAGTTGTAATGTACTTGGTGAGCATTGCAATAACATCAGCAGATACTTGGGAGGCTGCTTTCTTCAGATGTTGAATCTTTTGCTCTGTTTCTACCTCAAGCCTCTTTTCGGTTGAGTCTGAACTTCCACTCGTCTGTATATTAAATCCAATCAACAATCACGTATTTAGCATGAATATATTTAAGTATACTCAATTGTAACAAGATATATATACTCTATCTCGTTTTAACAAAGTAAAGAGAAATTAAAACCTCAGATAGTTTCTGCTTGTATTCAGCTTCGAGATGGGAACGATAATTTGTCACTTCCATTGCAGCCTCTTCTTTTGCTTGTCTTAACCTTGTCGTTTTAACTGAAAAGTACCAAAACAGATAAAAATCCTTACAAACAAAAAGCACCTCAATTTCCAAAAATTTACCATTTCTTGCTGCATAAACAATTTGTTGGGCTTCCTGTTCTGCAGTGAGTAGCATTTGAATGCCTCCTTGTCCTCTCATTGAATCCATCGCTGCTTCTAAGCCTCAATATGACAAGAAGTGCTAGAGTCAGAATTTTTTTCCCAATCATTAACTCCACCCATACAGAAGGCACCCTTAGAAACAGAATAATTTGAGTTCTACATACCAACTTACAAATATTATACATATATGTATAAATGCTATCACATTACTTATAAAGTAATACCAGGTAACTCTTTTCATTATAATTACATTTCTATATTAGGTTAAAATTACACAAGTAGTTTATATTATCAATATATATGACTTAAATTGTTTGAAATAATGTGGTTTTCATAAGTACAAAAAAGTGATAAATGCTGGGGGAACGAGTTGTATACAAAAGTTAAATTTTACTTGAGTTAATTTTTTAAATGATGATCTAAGATTATAGTTTTTCATTATTAAAAATTTCAAATCACTAAACTAGACAGATAAGACGAATACCATTTAATTATTCCCAAATACGTTTCTTATTATTTATGCCCAATAAGGTGCAAAATAAAAATGAAGAGTATTACTCCATATTCTAATGGCTATATATATAGCCTATAGGAAGTGAATTAATAAAGTCTACTAGTCTAGTACATTTATTCTTTCCTATTTATGATTTTAGATTCATATCAGAAATACAAAAGATAAAGATAAGCTACTTCAGTCGGAACAATTTTCCTATTTCCCTTTTCCTCTTTATTTTTTTCCCAATTAATATATTTTCATGAAGGAAAAGATTCAGAAATATCATTCAGCTTACGATATGTTAAATTGTACATACTTTAAAATCTTGTGTAATTCATTCTATTTTTGATGATCAAAATATAGTCGACTTAGATTAGGAAAAATCTTAAAATGTGTTCATTTCCAACAGTTTAAACACAAAAAGGTAGATAAAAAATTGAACCTAAACACAAAGACGAAGAAGAATAAAATCCGTCATAATCCAAATCTCATCAGACTATTTGGTCCATAGGGCGAAAGAAATATATAACATAATTGAGGTCAATCAAATATGAAGAATAATGAAGAAATATACATGAAAGATTTGTAGAAAGAAAGGATACCTACTTTTACAACATTTTCAGTTAGGGTATGTGAAAAGAAAGAATGTATGCAGATCTTATTCTACCACAATTAATTATTTATATATGAACGAAATGGTCTGTTTATCAAAAAAAAAAAGGCCTGTTTATCGAATAAATTAAATATGTACCTGAAACTGTTTGTATTAAAGCTTGGACCTGTGGAGAGTTTCTTTTCTGAACAAACAATGTTTGGATTTGGATATAAAAGGGAATGAAAAAATATGGATGTGATTTTCATAGGATTAATTATAGGGTTCCTATTTATCATCCTTTGTCCTGGTTAATAGCATTCTTGTTGCAACATATCAAACAAATCGGTCAACAACCGAATTTGGCACATTATAGTTTAGTTCCCAAGCACAAACCAAAATGCAGTAATAAGCAACTTTGGCCAATTTTTTTTTTCAAGTTAATTAGGCGTGATTATCTTTTATGTTTGATTTTTAATAATTTAAATCTCAATTATAAATGTCTTCCTTTTATAATCACTTCGTCTAAATAAATCTAAATCTTAGTAGGCGTTTGACCATATGATTATTTCATTGTGAAAATAGAAAAAAAAAGTTGTTCTGGTTTTCAAAGTAAAAAATGACATTTGAAAATAGGAGTTGTGTTTGATCATGAAATAAAGTTGAGTTATTTTTTAATTTGTGTGATTAATTTAGAGTGAAAACAAAAAATTTCAGAATATTATGACCAAATATATTTTTCAGAGTTAAACTGCAAGAAAAAGTTAAAAAAAATTAATGGCCAAATGTGCCCTTAGTCATTTAAAGTTGAATACATATCTGAATGACTAATGTGAAAATATTGTATTAAAATCTAAGTATTAAGTAATTAATATAATTTATTTTCTCAACAAAATGTACAAATAATTATTTCTATTGAAATTAATATTAGTAAATAAAATTCAAAGATGGTACTCATTAATATAATACAATAACAACATACTAGTAAAAAATTAATTTTCTCACATTGTTGGTTTGCTAGCTTCCACCTTATTTTTCCCCTCTTGAAAACATTTTGTCCCTTCCTTTGCCAATCAAATTTTTTTCATGGTCTCTCTTGCAAGACGTGCAACATAAACTCAATTTAAAGCTAAAACTTGATATTTTTCCTTAAGGAAGTCGTCTCTCAGTCTATCAGAGGGAAAAGCCAACTCGGTTCAACACAAAAAGACTCAAATAAAACGAAAAGAGAAAGAAAAATTTTTCTCTTTGAGAAAGAACCGTGACATAAAGAAAATCCTTGGAATTTATTCAATTAAGTACTATTTTCAAAGACGATATTGAATCATGTTCCATAAATTCATTGAGAGAACGAGGCCTATTAAAGGCACTAAGCACGATTAAAAAGCATGGATAGTAAGACAATGAAGAGATGTAAGACCAACCCGGCTAAAATTAATAAAAACTAAACGCATGCTCGACAAGGCATGGTTCATCATTCCATAGTCAACTGTCACCAATTCAACAAGACATCATAATAGAAATTTTCCACAACTTTGGCATCAAAGCCACACATTAAAATTAACAACTAAAACGATCGCATAATCACCCCCAACTAAAAAATTAGCATTGTCCCCAATGCAAACGTAATAAGAGCGGAAGTGGAAAACACTCCCTGAATCACTCTTCCTCATCATCTTTATCGTCTGCATCACCTGTATCATCCACGCCATCATTAGGCTACTCAAACAACCTGCTAGACTCTGCTCCATTTTATGGGTGAGCTGTCCTCAGCGATGCTTCCATGACATGCTACACATCTATCGCTTCCTCATTAGCCTCCACCTCCAATGTCACGACCCAAGGTACCCCCTAGATGTGACATGGCGTACAAGACACCGAGAGGCCTCATACAAGCCACTTAGCATACATTACTTACAAGATAATAGAGAATAAAAGTTCAAAAGAGAATTTCATATCAAAGCTTTTAAAAGAAAGAGCAGAAGTCTACATCTCATGTCTCAAAGCCAATCTATCATAGAAAGTAAAGTTGGGACGTAACCCAATACAATCCGAAAACTGAAAAGAAATGACATGAAAATAAGAACAACTATGCTATGTCCTCGGATGGATGAGGACTCACCAAGTCTTCTATCAATCTGCTACTATAAAGCTCTAGCCACGAGTGGAAGGTGAATCGCCACGTCCTACACCAAAGAAGTTAATATAGGCAAGAGTATGCGTTAGTACAATTAAGTACTAAGTATGATAGCAATGCCATAAACATGTAAATCATGCTAGCGAGACATATAATCATGACATGCAATGGCAAAACTTAAGACGTGATAAGCATGAGAAACATGAAACATAAAGCATATATCAAGGCCAAAGCAAGCTAAATCATCTTTCTTCCTTTCCTTTACTTCGTCAAGAGAACACTTGTTCATTAACTTGTGGGGAATAGCCTTAACCGACATGTAAGACCATGTGAGCTATCAACATGGAATCCGGTGTCTACCCCACACCGAAAAGAGGTGTCCTACTTGCCTAGGTAAGACCATGAACTTCTTAGCTTATGTGGATCCACTAGCTAATGTCTACTTAAAGACAATATCCTATGGTGGCAACATAGTTTATGGGATAGAGATTGCTTTAGGAGACTCGGCCTCAACTAACGGGAGAGCTCCATCTAGAATACCCGGCCTCTACTAACGGGAGGGCTCCATCTCAATATCCACTCGGTGCTTAGCATAATTCCCACGGATTAGTCATTAACATATTTATATCATTAAACATGAAAAGGTACAACTAGGGTTACCAATTCAAGCTAAAAGCATGCTTGAGAGACGTTCATCTTTCATGGACCTTGTCCAAGCTTACATCATTAGAATAGCTCCTTAAGAACATGGGTAATCGCCTCTTTGTTCTTCTTGTATCATAATGGGAGAATTACGTGAGAAAACCTTTCACTACTCAAACATAGCATCATCATATCATAACTTTTGTACTTTACTCTCAAAGCACCCTTAATTCATCATTTACTTTATATGAGACATGCACAAGTTCATTAGCTTCTTCTTTACTTAGTTCATCATGCTCATATTTCATAGTTCATAGAGTTCATATGGGTTCATGCAAATTCAATTCAATGCAAATTCATGCTTAGGAAGCCATAGTTAAGACAATTTACCCATACATGAAGGAACTCACATAATAAAGGAAAAATCATGCTTTTGACTTGATCATGCTAAATTCATAAGATTATCCTCAATTCATTCATAATTCATGCTAGATTTCATAGAGAATTCATAAACTTCATCAAATCATAGCTCAACCCAACAATCAAAGCATAGATTATCAAATTGGGGAGAATTAACTTGGGATCATGGGGGTTCATGTAATCTTTACATCAAATCATGTAATTCACGCTAATTCGTGCACTAAGTTACTTTATCACGCTAGATCATGCACTACAAATCATAAAATCAATAATTGAAATCATAATTGAAGAACCCACAATAATTGATCACAAACCCTAATTCAATTGGGTCTGTAAACCTTGAAATTCATGAAGAAGAGGAAGGGCCCATTGGAGGAAAGGACTCCTAATGGTGAACACTATCATACCTCAAAGCAATCCATAAGAAATTGGAGAAGATTGAAGGTCTGCAATGGAGGATCCTAGCTTCTTCTTCTTCCTTGAAGCTTGAGAGAGTTTCTTTTAGAGAGAGAAATATTTGTGAGAGAAGAGTTTAGGAATGAATTAGAATGAAAGGAATTAGGTTTAGAAAGTATTTATAGGTCTTAGATTAAGGGTATAACCGACTTAGCTGAATGGGTAAACAATTAGAGAAAAGACCAAAAAATCCTTAATTAAAAACTGTCGAGGTCAATCGACGGACAGGATCTACGGTCCGTACATCAATTGATGGACCGTCCTACTCTTCCGTCAATTGATTCAGAAAGTTCATTTTGGGCTGAAAATTTGGCTAAGTCTGGAAGGCATCTAACGGAACCCATCTACTGCCCGTCAACTGAACTACGAACCGTCCTACTATTCCGTAGGTCAAAGTTCAGAAACATGGTAATCCTGAAAGTTCACAGTGCCATTGATGGTCCCCACCTACGGTCCGTCAATCCATCTATGGCCCGTAGGTGGCCTCCGTAGGTCACTGGCTTCAGGTGAGTTCTGCATTTAAAATTCTTTGGAAGCTTGGGGATATTAAATCCAAAATTTCCATGCTCCACATCAAAGCATCTATTGGACCAAGTGTGTTCTTTGGAGCTCTCATTACTTCAACCAACATAGCCATATCATTTTCTCACATTAGAGCTCTCCCTTTAAGATCTTTCATGTTAGTCTTTAGGGTATTGATAACTCTTTTTACAACATCAACCCATTTGCATAGGTTGTCTACACTACTGACCAAGCCCCTCATTGCCTTTTCAACAGCAACTATAAGCATGCCATGCAAGGATTTTGCAAGCTTTTTCAGTTAGCGATCATTGGAGTAAGTCACTTCCATTAGTGTGCAGTAGGCTCTTTGATTGGCGGAGGCTGTGATGATGATCCTCCCTTAGTAGGGTCCTCTCTTATTGAAGCATTTCTTGATTCATCGGGAGTTGGTTCATCAAGAATATCACGAATAGGAGATTTGTTACCCAAAATTTGCATTCTGTGCCTTTTGAACTTTGGCGCTTCAACATCTCTCATGAGATCCACATCAATCACCCCAATAGCGGGAGAAGCAACATCAAGGGGAAAATACCTTGAATGTGCACGAGCACAAAGTTTAATGATTAGGTCCAAGAAAGTCATAGAGAGAGCCTTTTGTCATGCCTTTCTTCGTATTAGTACAACAACAATCTCCCATAGTTGATATGAACCCCCGTCATTATAGAAGAAATGAGTATGGCAACTCCATTATGGACTCTTTGATCATTTTTAGAGGGCATGATCCGAGCACACACAAATTCAAGCTAAAGTTTGGCTTCAAACTTCAATTCATGGAGAGGTATCTCGCCTGCCATAGTCACCCAAGTTGGCTAGTCCACAACAATAGTGTTATTAACTCGTTCACGTTGGTTGTTCTTTGTGGCAATTTTCTCAACATACGCAAACCCTTTCCTGATCTTTTTATCCTAGAAAAGGGAGTTGATCACCTCTTGTTAGTGAATACTACCTCCACACCCCACACAAGAACCTAATGCAGATTTGAGATCTTTTCCACTGGCCCAGAAGGCCTATTAACGCTTGCCATGCCTGATATGAGGTGTAAAATTTCATGACAAACTTTCAGAAGTAATCACCTAGGGTATCTGCAAAAGCCATCCAATTTCTAGTGATACACTACTGCACAATATTAGGGAATTCCTACCCTATTCTTGCTAGGTTTAACCTTTTCTCCGGTGTAAAGGTTTGGTTGATTTTGGAGAGAGTGTACCTCTCCTTCATTCCCTCAACTCAAAATCGAATGCACTCCACCTCATTAATTGTGCTTCGGAGAACATTTTCCATGCCTGTACTTTTGCTTTTGTCCTTGCCCTTGGAAGAGAAGAGCTTGCAATTTTACTTGCTTGATTGACCCTTTTAAGAAGTCATTTTCTACAAGGGGAGTTTTTAGATAATACCAGTTCTACATATTTTTGGGATTTTCAATTTTGAAGAAGAAAAATAAAACTAAAAGAAGTTAACAAAAGAAAAAGAATAGGAGTGTAAAAAGAATTCATCATTTGTGCACACAGTTAGACCGGCGTTTGAGCGGTGGCTCACAGATGTGAGATTGTGCATCGCAAGTGCAAACATTGCCTACAAACATAAAACTGGCAACAACTGGGTGAGCTGGCATTACATCCTGCGGCTCGCAAGTGAAAGGCCAGTTGAGGTTAAAATCCACACCTAATCGGCGATGCACCAACGAAATGCGAGGCAACCATTATGAAGCTCTGATGCTGCAAAACTTTGACCAAAATTGGTCCAATTTGAACTCACAATTCACCAATCACTTTTAATAGGTACTCAGAATTCTCCAAAGGATTCACATAGTAATTTAACTCAAACCTTGATGATTTTCCTTAGGAAGGACGACATCTCGTCTATCATTGGAAATTATCAAGCACACAACCAGTCAATTTTAACATTTGAGCACCTCTCATTCGAAATTTCATCCTCACCACAAGATAATACTCATTTAACTCAATTCAACAACACACATGGATGCTATTCATTCAGAAATTTCAGCCCAAAACACAAGTATTCACACAATGACGAATTCACCCTTATGAATGATGTCACCCAATTCATCTTAGGAAAATTTCATGAGCTACGTAAACACAACTGGTTACTCCGACTTCTCCCCTAACTCAAATTTTAAGCTAACTATATAAAATTTCACATGTTATATATTTTGTATTATGAAGCACTTTCAACTAAGATCTAGCAATTTCAAAGCGCAAAAATCCTTTTTCAAATAATCAATTTCAAGTTTAACAAATGGGTTTTGAAGAAAAAATAGACTATAGCATGAAATCATTGTTACATTATGAAGCTTGAAATCAGCAAAATAGGTAACAGGTATTGTTTAGAGTGAGGAGAAAACACAAATAGCTACAATGGAGTATTGCACTTCCCAACTCAAGAACTTCCCCAAAAAGGATTTTTGGATTTGAGAGAATGGAGGGTTTAGAGTGACAAGGGAGAAGATAAAATGGGGGTTTAAATAGAAAATGTTAAAGGGTGTTTTGGAGTCGGGATATTTAATGGTGAGTGGAGGTAAGGAATGTGGGAAAGAGAGGTGAGGGGGATGAATGGGTATGGAAAGTGGCAAAGGCTTTTAGTATTTTGGAGTTCTGGAAAAAATTGTCAAAATCTGGTCGTTTAGTTCTCCAAGAGTCAAAATTCAAACACTCATCATATTTATCGGACTTGCGTTTGATTGGTGGTACATAAATCACTACCGGCATGATGCTGGTTCAGTACAAATGCTAAACGATCTTTGCCCATGCTATGATTTGCATCGGTACTTCAATGTCAAGACCCAAAAATGGACATGATAATACTCATCTCATCACACTAAGACAAGTCAACCTAAAACCCAACAATGAGAAAGGAATGCAAAAATAAACTCATAATAACAAAAATACGGAAAAACATAGTCATTCTATAATATCCCAAAAACCTGGTTGTCACGTGTATAGGCCACTAGTGTAATAATATAGAATTTGAAAGATAAATACAAGTTTCAATGTATTTGTCTCTCAAATAGAACAAAACATAAGTAAGGAACAATAGAGCCCGCCGGGATGACAAGCAACTACCTCTCAAGTGTCCATAGAAAAGCCTCAAATGTAAATAGAAGATGAACAATCACACAGATCCCGGCCCGGAACCTACACAAGTGTAGAAACAAGGAGTGAGTACCAAACAATACAGTACTAAACAAGTAACCCACTAAAACAAGGTAAAACTAGCTAGAAATGAGAACTTCTTTCATCCCAACCAAACCGCCACAACAAGAGTCTGCACAAAAATCAGCCCAATCTAACATATCACAATATACATGTCACAAGTTTTCATAGTAATATTTCAACAGTTACAATTCATCAAATCCCACGAATTAAGATCATCACTCACAATAGTCAAGTTCATCTATCATAAGTATCAAGTCATCAATCATATGTATCAAGATCATCAAGCAAAACAATCAAGCATACCAAAGAAAAGTATCAAGATTATCATCCATAAATCAATCACATTCACTGGCAAAGACCTCCACATCAATCACAATTACCGGCAAAGACCTCAACATCAATAACACTTGCCAACAGAGACCTCGACATCAATCACACTCATCGGCAAAGACCTTGGCATCAATAACACTCGCCAATAAAGACCACGGCATAATCACACTCATTGGCAAAGACCTTGGCATCAATAACACTCACCGTCAAAGACCTCGACATCAATCACACTCGCTGGTAAATACCTCAACATAAATAATACTCACTGGCAAATACATTGGCATAATCACACTTGACAGTAAAGACCTCGACATAATCACGCATAATCACAACACATCTCATCACAACATTCCAGAACCGATGAATATGGGCATGTTCATACAATAATTAAGAGATGACAATAATAATAAAATCACATCCACAATAATGCTATCAAAATATCACATCAATCCCCGAATCAATATTAACACTCAAGGCAATTTACAATGCACAATACACCATTATCAACACATTACCTTTTCATTAACCCTTGTTTATGATAAAGGTTAACCAATTTGAGCACTTAGCCCATCACCTCATTCCTATTAATTCCGAATGCACACAAGAAAGAGATATCAAGATTGTACAAGCTTTAAACAAGGTTTAGAAATTCACTTGCCTTAATTCAATCAAAAGTAAATCCAAAATTTGAGCTTTTTCCTTCTGAATAATGTCCAAATCAACACAATCTAGTCAAAGAAGTATTCACAATGAGTTTCAGAAGTAACAACACCCATATCAAGCAATTTGAGTAAATCGATCAAATCAACTCAAAAACCCAATTTCGAAAATAAAGTTTAAATCTAGGAATTTATACATGAAAATGATATCGACAAGATCCGGTGTCCATTGGTGAAATTTTTTTTAAAAATGGAGTTCTATTCAATTCAAAATCATCATTTTCCTTAAAAACTCAAGTTCATGAAAACCTTGCCACTTTCCCAATCAAAAATCCCAATTTTTTTAATGATAAAACCCCATTGATAATGGGGAATTGAAGATTTAGGGTTAGAAATACTTACCCAAAAGATTCACCACAAAAAGTCTATTTAAAATCACCTCCAAGGGTTTTCCAAAACTCAAAAATGCAAAATGGAGGATAAACCCCAAAATTTCAGACCAAAACCCGTCTTAGGTCTCACAAAAGCGACCTCTGGTTGGCAAAAGTGAACCCCGTATAAGTGTCCGTCTCGCTTTTACGAGGTGGCCTTCGCTAAAGTCAAGGTGGTGAAAGCGATGAGGCTCTTGCGAAAGAGAAGGCCAGTCCTTCTGACCCTTTGCGAATGAGAGCCGGTCTTCCCTAAAGTGACCCTCGTGAAAGCAAAGACCCCTTCATAAATGCGAGGGCTACAGACATCAGTAACAATCATCCAACACAAATATTTCCGAATGGACCCTCAGGATTTATTTGGAATTGCATATACACAAACCAAATATACTAGTTAACTAAATTCGACGTTATAGATACAAAGGTACCATCGAAACACAAATCTGTGGTCTGCTTGACTAAAACTCATGAAAGTCGCAATGAACAATCATAACACCTAAAAAGGCAAAATCAAGCTTGGGACCCTTGAAAATTCAACCAAGACCTCTCCTAGTCCTAAAATCATCCCCCAAATACAACGAAACTGTCATAAATCCAATTTGAGCATCCGATCCTCAAATGTTGACCAAAGTTAACTTAATGACTAAAATTTCAACAATTTACAACTTAGTACCTAGAATCTTCAAAAAGACTCTGAATCTTAAATCGACAACTCTCTTAGACCCAATTTCACATTTTGGGACAGATAAAATCAGTGAAATTCCATTTCGAGATTCAAAAATTCAAAAGACACAAAAAAACACTTCTTAGCAACTTTAGTCTTTCAAAACATAAAAATTTCCACAATTCACAAATTTTCACTCAAAACTCGAAACCAATTTCAAAATCCAATCAGAAATAACTCGGGGCCAATTTTGGGAGGCGTAAAATGGTAATATTTTGAAAACTTCCAAAAAAAGACCAACTGGGTCATTACATTATCCACCATAAAAACCATGTTCGTCCTCAATCATAAAGTAAAAGAAAGTACCAGAAGCCTAAAAAAGCTGAGGATATCTAGCATGCATGTTGGACTCTATCTCCTAACTCGCCTCATCAACTGAATGGTGCTTCCACTGCACTTTCACCGAACCAATCTCCTTGATCCTAAGCTTTCATACCTGCCTATCCAAGATGTCAATAGGATCTTCCTCAAAAGATAAGTATGGACCCAACACAACCGAATCAAGTGAATGTACATGGGACTCATCCGACACATACTTCAAAAGGATGGATACATGGAACAAGGGATGCACAACTGACAAGCTAGGTGGCAAGGCCAACTTATAGGCCACCTCTCCTACTCGTCTCAAAATCTCAAAAGGACCAATGAATCTAGGACTAAGCTTTCCCTTCTTCCCAAATCTCATCTCACTCTTCATGGGTGACACTCGGAGCCAAACATGATTACCCTCCATAAACACTAAGACTAGAGCTCTCCTGTCTGCATAACTCTTTTGTCGACTCTACGCTGTCAATAGTCTACCTTGAATCATACGAACCTGCTCCATAGCATTTCTAAGCTAGTCAGTGTCTAAAGAGTCCATCTCAGCCAAATCAAACCAACCAATTGGAGATCTACACCACCTGCCATACGACGCCTCAAATGGGCACCATCTAAATACTTGTGTGATAACTATTATTATCAACAAACTCTACTAAGGGCAAGTGATGATTTCATTAGGTACTAAAACCTATCACATATGCTCAGAGCATATCCTCTAACACTTCAATCATCCACTTGAACTGACCATTCATCTAGGTGAAAGGGTGTAGTCATATCTAACCGAGTATCCAACCCATGCTGTAAAGCCCTCCAAAAGTGAGAAGTGAACAATGCTCTTCAGTCAGAGACAATGGAAATAGGCACCCATGAAGTCAGACTATCTTGCTGATGTAAACCTGGCCTAACTTTTTGGTTGTATACTTTACCAGAACTGGGATGAAATGGGTGGACTTGGCAACCTCTCGATTATTAGAAAAATAGAGTCATAACCACCCACGGTGGTAGGAAACCCCACAACAAAATCCACGGTGATTCGCTCCCACTTCCAAGTAGGAATAAGCATCCTGTCAAATACACCTTCGGGCTGCTAGTGCTCATACTTGACATATTGGTAAGTCAAGCATCTAGACACAAAATCTACAATATCCCTCTTCATGACACACCACCAGTAATGCATACTCAGATCATGATACATCTTCACCGCTTCCGGATGAATGGAATATCGAGAATAGTTAGCCTCCTCAAGGATAAATCTAATCAACTAGTCTACCAATGGCAGACAAATCCTACCTCCGATCCTTAAGACACCATCAAAATCAAGTACAACCTTCTTGGCTTCCCCTCTCAACACTTTGTCTCAAATGAGACACAATTTCTCATCATCAAACTGGTGCTCACATATCTTCTCAACTAAGGAAGACCGGGCCTCTATGAAAGTGACAAACCACCACTCTCCTGAGAAATCTACTACCAAACAAGACTGTTGGATAACTTGTGAACATCTCTAGCAAACTGTCTCTCATTAACACTAATTATGACAAGACTTCCTATACTAGAAGTCTTTCTACTCAAAGCATCCGCCACCACATTGGCCTTCCCAGGATGGTACTAAATGTTCATGTCATAGTCATTTAGAAACTCAAGCCATCTACGCTGCCTCATATTCAGATCCCTGTGGGTGAAAATGTACTAAAGGCTGTGATGATCAGTGAAGACCTCACTATGTGTCCCATACATATAATTCCTCCATACCTTAAGCACAAAGACTACGGCCGCTAACTCAAAATCATGAGTAGGGTAGTTCTTCTCATGGGTCTTCAACTATCTAGAAGAATAGCAATCACCTTCCCCTTCTTCATTAGAACACCACCCAAACTTTCTCTCAAAGCATCAGAATAAATGGTAAAGTCAACACCACCTCGGGTAGAGTCAAAATAGAATCCGAAGTCAATACGGTCTTCAGCTTTTGAAAGATATCCTCACAGTCATCAGACCACTAGAAACTCACACATTGTCGAGTTAATTGGGTCAAAGGGGGTGCAATAGCTGAGCAACTCTGAAAAACACATATAATAACCAACTAGCCCCATAAAACTCCGAATCTTGGTAACTAAAGTAGGCCTCATCTAATCTCTAACTGCCTCAATCTTGGTTGCATCCACTCGAATACCCTCTTTTGACACCACGTGTCCTAGAAATGCAACAAAATCAAGCCAAAACTCAAACTTTGAGAAGTTGGCATACAACTTTTCTTCTCTCAGCCTCTAGAGCACAATCCTCAAATATCGATCATGGTCCTCCTTATTCCCCGAGTACACCATGATGTCATAGATGAAGACTATCTCAAAGGTATCCAAATATTGCTGGAACACGCCATTCATTAACTCCATGGATGCTGCAGGGGCGTTGGTCGAACCGAATGATATCACAAAAAACTCATTGTGCCCATATTGAGTCTATAATGCTGTCTTAGGGACATCCAATGCCCTTATTTTCAACTGATGATAGTTGGACCTCAACTCAATCTTAGAAAACAAAGATACTCCCTGAAGTTGATCAAATAAGTCATCAATAAGAGGAAGAGGATACTTGTTCTTCACTATCACTTTCTTCAACTATCGGTAGTCAATACATATCCTCATGGTTACATGTGTTTTCTTCACAAACAAGAAAAGTGCACCCCACAATGACATATTGGGGCAAATGAACCCTTACTCAACAAGTCCTGCAACTGATCCTTCAATTCCTTCAATTCTGCTGGAACCATGCGGTAAGGAGAAATAGAGATGGTCTTCGTGCCCAGCTCCATGTCAATAGAAAAATCAATGTCCCTATCAGGAGAATTACCTAGAAGATCAATAGGAAACACATCCAAAACTCTCGAACCACGGGAACAGAATCCAAGGGAGGTGACTAAACACTAATTTTCCAGATAAAAGTCAAATAAGACAAACACCCTATATCAATCAATCTTTGAACACGGATGAAGGAGATGACTTTACTAGGGTAAGAACCACTAGCACCCATCCACTTAACTCTCGGGACACCCGAAATCACTAAAGTCACCATCTTAGCATAACAATCAAGAATAGTATGATGCAAAGAGAGCAAATCCCTACATAAAATAATATTGGAGTATACCATCCTCAGAATGATAAAGTCTACCCAAGTATCATACCCAGCCAGAGAAATAAGACATGATCGATAGACTTGATCCACCACTAAGGACTCACCTACTGGTGTGGAAACACAAATAGGCATTGGTATGCTATCACACATCATATCAAATTCAGTAGCAAAATAGGTAGAGACATATGAGAAAGCAGACCCTAGATCAAATAATACAGACATAACTCAATGGCAAATTGGGATGATACCCGTAATCACAACAACAAAATGTTTGGCCTCTTGCCTCCATTCTAAGCAGTACCTCGACCCCCATCCTGCTGAGTTGTAGCACCGCTACCAAAATATTTGCCTCTAACTGACTGACCTCTGCCTCGACCCCTAGCTGACTGTGATTACCCTCTAGTTGGAGAAGATGAATAGGTATGCTAAGGTACTGAAAGAGTCTTCAAGGTGCATTGCCATAACGTGACCTAGATTACTACGTCCAAAACAAGACATCGGTATGCATGACTGCTGTGATGGACCAGATGAAACACTATAGCTACCTAAACTGGAACTCTAGGACCATCGAGATGTCTGTCCTCTCTTTGTTGTTGGCATGAATGCATGAATAAGACCATGATGCTACAGAGAGCTACAACCTCTATGTGAACCTCTAACTCGAGATGAGGGGCCATAACACTTACTAGATGATCAGGCTCTCTTGGGGTCTCCAAATTCCTCTCTCACTATCAACTCCACCTCCTTGGTGGTACTCACGATGGATTGAAAAGAAGCCCCCTCTCAAGCTGATCTAAGCACATAAGATCTGATGGAGAAAGTGAGCCTCTTTATGAACCTTTGAACTCTCTCTACCTCATCCGAAACAAGAGTCATAGCATGTCTAGATAACTGGCAAAAACGGGACTCATACTCTGTAACCGACAAGCTGCCCTGTCTCAAGTCCTTAAATATCAGACGACCCTTCTCCCTCACGATCAAGGGGATGAAGCGGTCTATAATAACACTGGAGAACATATCTTACTCTACCGAAGAAGATCCAACTGGCGTAGACCTCACATAAATCCTCTACCACTATCAAGCGGGTCCGAAGAGCTGAAGTGCAACAAAATAAACACCATGCACATCGACCATATCCACTACCTGCAGCATTTTGTGGCACAAAGTCAAGAACTCATGAACATCCTCGCTCTTACTACCCTAAAAGTGGGTGGTTTCATTTTCTGAAACCTTTCACATCTATATTGATCGTCTGCTGTCAGGACTACCTCCGGAGCAACCTGTACACCAATAGTTGGTGTGCAAACCATAGGTGGCTGACCCACATGATCATGAATAACCACCGCCTGATGTTCCCTTGTGATATTTGCTGGCACCTTAATCTAAGAACCCTGTGGTGTGCCTTCTGCACCACTGTGATAGAAGCTTTGTTCCTCAACATCAACCGAAAGAACACGCGGCAACACAGTACTAGCCAAAGTAACCACATAGAATAAGAAAGAATGAATAAATGGAAGTTTCCTAACAGTCTTTATAGCCTCTTCAAGATAAGTACAAATGCCTCTGTACCTATCCTTGAGACTCTACTTAGACTTGGCTTGTACACACATGAGATCTATGAACTTAGGGCTCTGATATCATTTGTTACGACCCAAAAAGGGATGTGATGACACTCGTCTCATCCCACCAAGACAAGTCAGCCTAAAACCCAACAATGAGAAATCAATGCAAAAATAAACTAATAATAACAAAAACCTATAAAAATAGACTCATTCTAAAATACCCCCAAAATATGGTTGTCACGTGTATAAGCTACTTGTGTAATAGTACATAATTTGAAAGATAAATACAAGTCTCAATGTCTTTGTCTCTCAAATAGAATAAAACATAAGTAAGAAACAAGTGGGCCCACCGAGATGAGACTCACCTACTTCTCAAGTGTCAACGGAAAAGCTTGAGATACAGGCACGAAACCTACAAGTATAGAAGCAAGGAGTGAGTACCAAACAAAACAGTACTCAGAAAGTAACCAACTAAAACAAGGTAAAACTAGCTAGAAATGAAAACTTCTTTCATCTTAACCGAACCACCACAACCTCAACCTTCATAGAAATCAGTCTAACCAAACAGTTCACAATATATAGGCCATAAGTTTTCATAGTCACAGTTCAATAGTTACAATTCATCAAATCCCATGAGTCAAGATAATCACTCACAATAGTCAAGTTCATCTATCACAATTATCAAGGGATCAATCACATGTATCAAGATCATCAAGCACAACAATCATGCATACCAAACACAAATATCAAGATTATCATTCACAAATCCATCACATTCGCTTGGAAAGACCTCAACATCAATCACAATCACAGACAAATACCTCAGCATCAATAAAACTTGCCAGCAAATACCTCGACATCAATCGCACTCACCGGCAAAGATTTCAACACCAATAAACACTCGAGGAAATTCACGTCAATCACCAAATCAATATTAACACTTAAGGAAATTCACAATGCACAATACACCATTATTAACACATTGCCTTTTTATTAACCCCATCTTCATGATTAAGGTTAACCAATTTGAGCTCTTAACCCATTACCTCATTCCCATCATTCCCCAACACATACAAGAAACAGAGTTCAAGATTCTACAAGCTTTAACAAGGTTTAGAAGTTCACTTGTCTTAATTCAACCAAAAGTCAATTCAAGACTTGAGCTTTTCCCTTTGAAATAATGTCCAAATCAACATGATCTAGTCAAACAAGTATTCACAATAATATTTCAGAACTAACGACACCCATATCAAGAAATTTCAATAAATGAGCTTAATCGGCTCAAAGACCTGATTTTGAAAATGAAGTTTAACTCTGGGAATTTATACATGAAAATATTATCCATAAAATTTGGAATCCATTGGTGAAAACCATTTCAAAAATGGAGTTGTATTCAACTTACAACCATTATTTTCCTTAAAAACTCAACTTCATGAAAACCTTGACTATTTGCCAATCAAAAATCACAATTTTTTTATATTAAAACCACTATTGATAATAGGGGATTAAAGATTTAGGGTTACAAATACTTACTCAAAAGATTCATCGCAAAAAGTCTATTCAAAATCGCCTCCAAGGGTTTTCTTAAACTCAAAAATGGAAAATGGGGGGAAAACCCTAAAATTTCAAACCAAAAACCCTCTTAGGTCTCGCAAAAGTGACCTTAGGTTTGCTTTAGCGAACATTGCAAAAGCGACCTCTGGTTCGCAAAAGTAAATCCAAGATAAGTGGCCAGTCTCTCTTTCGCAATCGCAAAAGCGACAAGGCTCTTGCGAAAGTGAAGGTCAGTCCTAATGAACCTTCATGAACGCGAACCGGTCTTCACTAATGCGATCCTCGCAAAAGCAAAGATCCCTTCGCGAGTGCGAGGACTGCAAACAACAACAACAATCAGCTAACACGAATATTTCTGAATGAACCCTTAGGAATCGTTTGGAACATCGTACACACAATCCAAATATGCTATTCGACTAAATTTGACATTCCGGACACAAAGGAACCATTGAAACATGATTTCGAGGTCTCCTTGACCCGAAACTCGTGTAAGTCACAATGAACAATCATTACACCTAAAAAGGAAACATCAAGCTCGAAGCTTTGAAAATTCAACCAAGAGCTCTTCGAAGCCTAAATCATCCCCCGAATCCAACAGAACTGTCAGAAATCCAATCCCAACATAAAAATCCCAAATGTTGACCGAAGTTAATTTAAAGGCTAAAATTTCAATAGTTTCTAACTTAGAACCTCAAATCTTCAAAAAGACTCCGAATCTTAAATCGACAACTCTCTTAGAAAAAAATTCACATTTTGAGATTGATGGAATCAACATAATTCTATCTTGAGACTCGAAAGTTCAAAAGATACAGAAAATAACTTCTTATCAACTTTAGCCTTTCAAAACATAATTTTTTTTTACAATTCACAACTTTTAACTCAAAACCAATTTCAAAATCTAATAAAAATGACCCAGGGCGAATTTCGAGAGGGCTAAAATGATAATTTTATGAAAAATTTCAAAAATGATCAATCTGGTCATTACATTTGATTGTCATTGTATAATTTTTTATTGACGGTTCACCGGTGAAGCACAAGTTTCAAAATTTCTTCCCATTTATTTGTTGGGAACTTGCATTTGACTAGTGGTGTACAATATTTAAAGGACGTTATGCCTATCTAACATCGATGACCAATACTCTCAATTTTTAACTTCATTACTTATCATATTTTTGCACCCCTAAAAATACACCTAAAACAATAAAATGTAAAGTAAGAAAGAAACAAAAACACTTGGATTATCTCCCAAGAAGCGCTTGATTTAATATTGAGGTACGACGTAAAAACCTCTAAATTAACCTATATTGGGTGGAATTTCTTCCTCGCATGCCTCATTCACCAGCTCCTCCATAAACTCATCCTCGGACACCACCACTCTACACTCATCAGGGTGTTTTGTAGGTTTCCCAATTTTGAACTTTACTAATTCTTTTCCAACTCAAAATTAGAGCTTTCTAAGCTCCACATCAGCAAGTGGTCGGCCCATGGAGAGGCATGGTTGGCTTAAAATGATAGGTTCATCTAGGTCCACAATACAATAAACCACTACAAAATCCACCAGCAAAATGAACTTGTCTACTTTGACTAAGACGGCAAATAGTATATCCACTACCTTCTTGATTGAGCAATTCCGCCATTAATAGCCTCATAGGAGTAGGCTAGGGATTCCCAAGACTCAACTTCTTGAAAATCAAAATAGGCATCAAATCGATGCTTGCCCTAAAATCACACAAGGCTTTATCAAATTTGTGCACCCCAATGGTACACAAAATGGTAAATGCTCCTGGATCCTCTTTCTTTCTGGCCAAGATATTCGACATCACAAAATTGAAATGGTGAGACACTTCAATTCCTCCCACATTGACCACCCTTTTATTTTGTAGCAGCTCTTTCATGAACTTTGAGTACCCCTACATTTGCAACATAGCATAAATTAGTGGAATATTCACATACAATTTTTTGAGCTTATCTACAAACTTCTTGAAATGGTCATCTTCTTTCTTCTTTATCACCCTTTGAGGATAAGGAAGGAGACTGATATGAATTGGGTTGCTTGAATAAATAAGAAAATAATGCAGAAGTGAAAATATGGAGAATAAAGATAGAAATTAAAAGATATATGAAATTCAAAAATAAAATTCCCAAATTACAAGATAAAGTGCTAAGAACCCTAATTCATTTTAGTATTCAATATTAGTGGATTAAAACTAATTATGATACTAATAGAGTCAATTTAAGAACTTAGATCAAAAGTGATCTAAACCCCTATTTTGAAGAAATTACAGACAACAATTAGTATAAGACTGATCAACTTCTTTAATTTACTTTAATAGAAACCAAAGATGTCAAGTTAAAAAATAATCTTACCTCTTAAAGAATTGTCCATATAAGGTTGTAAGATAACTCCATAGTCACCACACACAAAGTTGTAAAGATGAGAAACCTCTCAAATAATATTAATTATGTCTTGTCTAATTAAAATAATAAAATATACCCTTATATATAGGGAAAACCTATCCTAAATAGAATGAGATTCAAATTCTACTTTTATAGAAATAATAACTAGGAAAATTTTAAAGTAGGAAGCTTTAAAATAGGGTACTTTTAAACTAGGAAACTTTGACTTTAAAAGTTCAGCTTTTTGGGTTCTATTTTGGGGCTTCATATGGCCTAGTCTTCTTTCTTTTGGGTTTGAATTTGGACACTTCTTACATGATAAACATATTCTTGATTTTTCATTGAAGTCCACCAATTTTAATAGAGGTGTGAGAATGTGGATGCTATCATTCACCTCTTCATGAAAATAATTCATCTTCGAATTTGAATCTCGCAGAATCAAGAAGATATGCATTAGCAAACAACATTTATTAATCGAAAGCAACAATAGTAGGAACAAAACAAGATAGTGACCATGTGTCAACTTAACCCAATTAATACTAGCATGTATAAATTCACCCTTATAAAGCATGTGGACATCATCATCCCAATAAAAGTTCTCCTACTTATATAAGTGCAACAAAATTCTTGTCTATATGCCATTGTGAATGATACATGCAACTCCAATTTTGTTCTATCAATAAAGTAATTTAATGGGTATGACAAAGAGGATAAAAGATCCCTAAAATATGCATCAAATTGAACACTTTTATGATATAGCCAAGAATCCTCAATTATACTACTCATAAATGCTTCTATATATGAGTTATTCACATAAGCATTGATGTGCTCATAGTCGTGTACCTCCTCATTATGAGTAGTACACACCTTTTTAAACTTACAATCACCAACACTTGAAGAATTATGACTAGTCACAAAAAAAGAATCATATTCCAACAAGTTATTGAACAATACTTATTTGACACTAAAATAAGAGAAGAATCATCTAACTCATTCACAATCCTCCTCGCACAACATCATACCTCTTTTCAATAAGTGAGAATCCAGAATCAACTATGTCATGCTCCATTTTACAAAAGCTCAAATTACTCTTATTGAACTTGGCGAATGAAGTTAGTGACTTATTATATAGTGAAATATCTCATACTCAAAATTAATGAAATCACCAACATAAAAATTAAGAGTGTAGCTCATTACCTTGAAGAAGAACTTAGGTGTTTTAGGAATACCAAGAATGTGGATAAACCAATTATACATACCGTACTTGGTCTTATGTAGCAAAGGAATAACATCATCTCATTTTTCTTAGTCATTGGTGTTATATCCACAACTGCTTTGTCAAACTTTTTATCATAAGTCTTATCTTGGATAGACCCAAAATAATTCTGTTTACCTTTATCATTTTCATCAACATGTATTTTCTCAATGGAACATATAGTATCAAACACCTTAGGTTTAAGTTCATCCAATGATTGGTTTAAATGCAAAGTTTATCATGAGTACCTACAAGAAAGTCAACAAAACTAGAAGAAGTAGGAATTTTAGAGTTAGAATAAGAAATAAGTTCACTTAGACTCTCTTGTTTTTCTCTCTCTACCATACGACCATCCTTTTCTTTTTTACTCTCATGGTCATCTCTCTTTTCTTCTCTCAATCTCATGTTTTTCCTCACTTGACAAAGCATGATATGATAATATTGCATTGGAATTATATCACAAAGAACATTATCAGAATACCTCCCAATGAAGAAATAAATCATGCATTGCTTAGTCACCTTAAGCTCACCAAAATCATTCAAACGTTGTCGCTTATAAGGAATAGTATGTTTGATGCATGTAAGTTCCAACTTCTCCACCTTGTATGAACTTACCACATTAACATCACTTTCACTATCAATATGCATAGAACAAATATAATCCTTTTTCCCACACCTTGTATAAAAAATAGTTTGCCTGCTTAGTTCATCAAAGGTGACATTCATATTCTAAAATTTATGTAAAATGAATAGAACATTTATGTAAAATCACTTTCACTATCAATAAGCATAGAACAAAAATTTATGTAAAATGCATAGAACATTTATGTAACATCACTTTCACTATCAATAAGCATAGAACAAAAATTTATGTAAAATGCATCATTTTGGCGTTTTAAGTCTAAAATTTGTAAATACTTGGTTTTTATAAGTTTTGGGTATTCATATTGAGAATTGTTCATTGAAAAGCTTGTTGAGATACTGCGGGTGGCCTATTGACCTAGTTTCGGGTTATATTTTATTACACTTCATCTACTGGTGAGTCTGAGGTATAATTCTGGGGGACTCGAGGTTTTTTCTGGGCTTCTACTTTCTACATTTACCACCATGCACTGCATCTCCTTGCTTGATTGATTTGGTTGTGACTAACTTGTATTTGAGTGCCCCTTTCTTATTTATTTAAGATATCTTTTCCTATGTTCTTGATAGTTGATTTTTTTTCTCTCCTTAGCATCCTTTAATTGTAATGTTAGAACCATCGTGCTTCTTCTATATATATATATATGATATTTTTGAGCTCGGTTGACCTATGATGCTTATTGAGTACCCCATTTTTTGGTACTCATACTAAGCTTCTCTATCTTTTTCTGATGCAACTCCATGTACGAGCCTTCCTCATTGAGCGTTGGATCTTCCGCATCTGTCTTTCTTCAGAATTATTTGAACGGGTCGATCCTCCCATCCCGTTTGTTTTAGCAACTTATACTAAGGTCTCCTCTCCAAGAGCTCCCCGGCGACGATAGAGGAAGCATGGCCTATTGCAGATCGGACTATGGTGAGCTCTTGGCATTCAGAGACTTGCTTTTATTCCTTCTTTTGTACCTATCTACGTATTTTGTATTTTTATTAGACAGACTTGTGTATATATACTTTCTACAATTAGATGCTCTTGCACCAGTGACAACCTGTGTGGGGTTTTGTTCTTGTGTATAGTTTGTCTTTCTTGGTCACTTTTGATCCCGTTTTATATATTATGTATCGTATTTACATTTCTATACTATGGCCTATTTTGTATTTTTATTTCTACTTCTATTTCTTCCTTTTAAGTTATCTTTTGTCTTCCACTTTTATCTAGTTTTAGTTTTGGCTTGCCTACCAAAGGGTTTATAGTTTGCTCCATCATGGCCTGATTTCAGGTCGTGACAGAGCTTAATCAATGTTTGAAAATACTGATTTTATATTAAAACTTCAAGACAACAATAGATCCAAGCTATACAATAAATTTTAGAACCAATTAATCAATACTCATTTGGGGTTTTACACCCCCATCTAGCACACACAACCCTAACTAAAGATTTAGTTGCTCATAAAAGAAGAAATAGAAATAATAACCATGTAGGAAATATCTACTTCAAGCTAATATGATAAAAAAAATCTCAAATCTAAGGTTAGAATGATCCAAATATGAGGTTTCCTCTACAAAAGCAAAAGAAGTTCTTCACTCCTCTCTATGAAATTCTGAAAGGTCGTATCTCTCGCACTGCCTCTACTGTTCCCTATTTGGAAGAAGATAAAAGTATATAAATACACAAATTCATATTCTATGCTTGGAACATTCCAACGGAAGCACTTTATTTCCTAAATATATTTTTCCCCTTTGGCTTCCATCCTTGAACTTGCGCTGGACCGGTGGAATGCGGATCAAGGATTGTAGAGCGCCAGTTGCATCACCACTTCAACTTTAAGTTCTCTCCGGAGCATCTGCACTGGGGTCCGCAAAACACCGATCAAGCATTGTTTCATACTCATGAATTGCCGGTACCAAGGAAGCTTTCTTCGGTCAAGCCGATGTTTAGCCGGCGAGACGCTGGTTCCTTCACTAGTTCGCTTCAGTGGTTTTAAGCTTCAAATCCACAAAACTTGATTTTTCCAAGGAATCCTCTCATACAAAAGAACTAGGGCCTAAAATCCCCTCAAGTAGCATCAAAACATAGCAATAATTGATGAATTTGAGTCCAATTAGTTGGTAAAATACCAACTCATCAGTAACCCCTTTCAACTATCTCCTTGACTAGAACAATTGACTTATTACATTCAAAATCTGAGGAAATTATATGATATAAAGCTGTGAATATTGTCTAATTTCTAGCAAAAAGTATGAGCTTTCGTGTTTTATTAACCACCATATCTCGTTTTTCATTTTATCCCTACATTTTGTCATCATATTTCATATATAAGTTCATGTAATTTCTTGGACCGGTACTATATAGTGCTTCTTCAGGTATTTGTTTCCCATATAGCTTTTCACAATTGGTTGTCTTGGCCTTGATTTTTATATCATGCATTATCTCTTGTACTAGAAGAACTTTATCTACTATACTTCTATCTTTAAAGAATACTGATTGTTGTTGCGAAATCACTATTGGTAATAAATTCATTAGGCTATCATGATTCTGGAAATACTTTGTTATATATGTTTCTTAAGCTAATAATTCTCATGTTTGAAAAAAATGTTAATTTTATTCTATTTAGGAATCGATATATGTTATATATTTGGGTAGCTCATTACCATAGAAGAAAGATCTCACCCTTATTATCATGTTTTTGACAATTTTATCTCAATATATATGACAAAATCTCCCCGTATTACCAGTTAATCTAGACACAACCCTTTTGCTTTCCTTTTATTATGGTGTTTCATATTATGTCATTTTGTTCTTCTAAGATCATCCTAGGTATATGTGGTCGCATATCAAAATTTATGGCAATATTCTTCTCTGTGAAAGAGTCGGATTGCCTCCAGAGCTATGTCCCCCTTCCTGTTCAACCAGACTTTATAAAACTTTCTTTAGCAATAATTTTCTTCTCTTTCCATTTATATGTGCATGAAAGAATTTTATATTTCTTTCTTCATATGCAAACATTGTTTTCTAACTTTCTATCTTTAGAACATATCTTTCAGAATATAGAACTTGATTAATTTAGCTTGTATTTTCTATCGCCTTTTACTATTTTGTACATGTAGGATGTTGTTCAAATTCTTGCTCAGGTACCTATATCACCTCTACTGAAGTAGATATATTTATGTACATGTCTCCATATATATCCCTGTTGCATTTACCTAAAGCCTTACTCACGTTCTTTATTTTGTTGTAAAAGTTAAAGGAGTCAATACTATGCCATTCTTGCAAGTTTTCTTGAACAACTCTCAAGAAGGTCTCATCTATCCAAAACTTTAGAAATCTTAATAATTTATTTGTAAGATTAGTGTCTGTACTGATAATTATAGACAACGGAGAGTGATTTGATCCCTATTTACTCAGATGCTCCACTATTAGGCTGACAATTAAATTCCGCAAAAATTGTTTCGCAAACATCTATCTAGCCTCTTGAAAATGTATGCTTTATTCGATCTTCCATTTCATCAAGTAACTATAAGAAACACCCCAAAAGTTTCTAAGTCTAGATCAGACCTTGTAAATTTCAGAAAAACTAGTTTGCTGATTTTTTTGTGTTTTAGGGGCACCATCTACGGACCATAAAGGAACTACGGACCATGGATGGAAACCGTAGACCAACTTCTGAAACTGTCAAGTTTGTTTCAAAATTACGAGCCAAGTCTATGGGTCGTAAAACCTTTTTACGAGTCACATACTAGTCTGTAAACCAAGTCCTGAAACTTGGCATTTTTTTTGATCCTTGAACATTGTTTATGGTCTAGATGGATCCACAAACCACATATGTGTCTTGTGGTTTTAACTTCAGAAACTCTACTTCAGCTTGGTTCTTACGAATCCCAATTACGAGTTGTAGTTGGGACTACGGTCAATATAAAGGTCTCGTAGATCAAAATTTAGAGATTCAGATTCCATCATGATCTCTACGGACAGGATCTATGGCCCGTATATGGAACCATGGACCGTAGATACCCTCGTAGAACCTACCGATGTCAGATTTTAGTTAGGGTCGTTTAAGTCTTTTTCAACTCATTTAATCCCTAAACTATATCGTTATGTACTATGCCAAGTGGGATTAAAGGTAATTGATTGACCTAAACCCCTTCTTTTCACAAATAACACCAAAAATTCAGAATCATTATTCTCAAGGTTCCTCTCAAGCAAGAACTAGGGTCCTAAAGCTTTAAGTCTTTATTCAAGAATTTAAACTAGTGTATTCATTTCATGTATGTGGGATTTCATTAATGGGTATTTTATCACCCTTTGAGTCCAAAGTAACCTCAGCTCCTCACTTTATGATTTCTACAAATAAAACCTAGGGTTTTAAGATTAACATGTATTTTCAATATAATTTAGTTCTACATGAATAGCCTTCACTTCCAAGATTTTCCTTAGAATTACGTATTGTTAAATGTAATTTCATGAATCCTCAGAGTATAAGTATCTTCATGTTTCAGATTTATGTTATTTCAGATGCATATTTTAGATTATCAGATTTTATGATTTAAGATGCTTTTAGATAAAGAATCTTTCAATATATATCAGCTTAATAGTATTCAAAATCTACTCCGTCATTATCAGTTTATCAGCATGAGACATTATTATAAGAATATTATTGTCTTCAGTTATTTGCATGTTTCCATTAGGAGTTCACTTAGCACCAACCAGACCGAGGAATGAAGGCTCACCCGCTAGTTGAGGCATGAGACATTTAGTAGGAATCCCTATGTCCCAGAGCTACATCCCTCCATAGGATTATAAGGGTCACCTATTAGTTGAGTCTTGACTTCTTAGTCTTTACATACATTAGCTTAGTGGATCCACAATAGCTCAAATCAGCCTTAATACCTTGGCAAAGTATATTGGTCCCTTTTTGATGGGGATTATACATCAAACTCCATGTAGTAACTCACATGGTTATATGTCGATTTTAGTATCTCCCATAGTTCAGTCGTTCAGTTATTGCATAACCAATCATTAAATTATTTTATTGCAATATTTACCAGAATTTCATGCTATTTACTTGGTCAATGCATCAATATGACTTTATAGTCTAGCATGTTAGTTATCATGTTTACCATGCATATCCTACATACCTAGTACATTCAAAGTACTGAAAGCATACACTTTGCCTATATTATTTGGTAACATATATTCAGATGTTTAGTACTTAGGCAGCGGTTAATACGACTCTAGATCAGCTCAGTATCACCATTGGTGAGTCCTCATCTCTCGAGGACAACCCCTCTATCTATATTTCAGTTATATGCTTGCAGTTTTCAGACACTTAGAGTAATCTAGGATTTAGTCCTAACAAATCATCTTAGTAAAGGCTTTCATACAACCACATTAGTTTCAACTTACGTAAAATTCAGATATTTATCTATGATGAATTGACTTTTAATAGATTATTTCTAACTTGGCTTCTACATCAGTACTTGAGTTATGGTTGATATCCAATTTTAGTGTTATGTGAGACCATGTTTTAATTTGGGGTCACTCGTGGATCTAAGCATCGTGTTACGACTAGGGGGTAGTCTTGGGTCATGACAAACTTGGTATCAGAACATCTGGTTCAAGTGTCCTAGAATGTCTGAAAACCATGTTAAGTAGAGTCTTATTCATGGGTGTGAAGCACAGAACATCTACGAATATGAGGCTATGAAACATTGTAGGAAAACTTCACTTCATTCATATTCTTAACGTGCGATAGAATGTGAACTCTAATCAACTATCTTCAAATTTGTGCTACATGCGTTTATAGAATCATGCCTCTCAAAAGAGATAATGTTAGAAGGAATAGAAATGAAGAGGAACAAGCACCACCAGATCTAGAAGACCCTTTGAATGGGCAAGTGTCTTATGTTGAGTTTAGGGGTGCTTTTTAGGTTCTAGCTTAGGTCATGACTGCTTAGGACAATCAACAAGTTGTGCTCCCAGAAAATGAGAATGGGAATATGGCCGCAGTCAGGGTCTAAGATTTCACTTGGATTAACCCTCTTGAGTTTTATGGTTAGGTTGAGGAGGATCCACAAGAGTTCATAGAGGGCATCCATGGGATTACTCAGATTATGGTTGTCACTCTAGTTGAGAGGGCAGACTTAGCCATTTCTAGCCTAAATGAGTGGCTAAGATTTGGTACAAACAATGGAACTAAAATAGGGCTATGGATGCAGGCAGAATGGACTAGGAAGAGTTTGAGGATGCATTTCTGGATAAGTTCTTTCCACTTGAGTTGAGGGAAGCTAAAGTCCATGAGTTCATTAATTTGAAGAAAGGAAATATGACAGTGAAGGAGTATTCTTTGAAGTTTACTAAACTCTCGAAATATGCTCCAACTATGGTGGCCGACTCTAGGGCCCGTATGAGTAAGTTTGTATCTGATATATCTGAGAAAGTTATGAAAGAGTGTAGGACTACGATGTTGGTTAAGAAGATAGATATCTCTAGGTTGATGGCTTATGACAGTAGATCAAAAAGGAGAAAGTTAAGGAGAGTACTAGGAATAACAAAAGGGCTAGAACTTACACTGTGGACTACTCTCATTAGAAATCAGGCGGTGGTAATCGGTCTCAGTTTTACTAGAAGTATTTAGGTCCAGCTTATCCTCTACTAGTGCCTAGTGCCCAATTAAAGACAAGATAAAGGAGATAGGGCGCCAAGATCTAAGTTCCATGGTAGTGTCACTTGTGGTTTCATCTTCCCAATTTGTTAGAAGAGTGGTAAGAATTACCCTGGGGAGTGCATGGACGATAGTGGTGGATGTTTCAAATGTGGCAAGACAAGTCACAGATTGAGGGATTATCCATTGGCCCCACATAGGGCCTTAGATACTTGTTAGTAGACTCAACCTAACGCTTAAGTAGCTCAATTAGGTCACCCCACTCAGCAGGATATCTCATCTAGTACAGGTGACAAAGAATTCCAGAATAGGTTCTATATGTTCTTCAGACACAACTTGATAATTCCTCTGGTGTAGTCACTGCTATGTTGTTTGTCTTGCAGTTCGATGTTTATACATTGCTAGACCCGTGAGCAACATTTTCTTTTGTTACTCCTTATATTGCATGAAATTTCAATTTTAGTCCTAAAATTCTTCAGAAACCTTCTCAATCTCTATTCTTGTTGGTGAATCAGTCTTCACTAAATGGGTATACAGAAATTGCCCAGTCTCAATTATTTAGAAAATCAACACAGTTGATCTTATAGAATTAGACATGCTTGATTTTTATATCATTCTTGGCATTGATTGGTTACACTCTTGCTATGCCTCAGTCGATTGTAGAACTAGAGTTGTTAAATTTCTATTTCCTAATGAACCAACCATAGAATGAAGGGTAGTACTTCAGCGCCTATAGGTCAGTTTTTCTCTTACCTTATGGACAAGAAGATGATCTCAAAGGATTGTATCTATCATCTAGTCAGAGTTAATGATTCTACTTTTGAAATTCCAAACATTCAGTTAGTTCCAGTAGTAATTGAATTTCCATAAGTGTTTCGAGAGGGATTCAAGAGGATCTTCCTAGAGTCCCTCTCGAAAGGGAAATTTTTTTCAGAAAAGACCTTCTAGATACCTAGTCCTATCTCCATTCCTCCTTAAAAATGTCTCCAGCTAGTCTTAAGGAGTTGAAAGATCAGTTAAAGGACTTTCTATGTAAGGGCTTCATTATTCCCAACATCTCTCCATGGGGTGCTCCAGTTCTATTCATGTATAAGAAAGATGGTTCCATTGGAATGTGCATCACTTAATGTTAACTGAACAAAGTCACAATCAAGAATAAGTATCACTTCCCCAAGATTGATGACTTGTTCGATAAACTTCAAGGTACTAGCTTTTTCTCAAAGATAGACCTTAGATCAAGCTATCATCAGCTTAGAGTCAGAGAATGTGACATTCCGAGGACAACCTTGAGGATTTAATATGATTACTATGAATTTGTAGTTATGTCTTATGGACTAACGAATGCTTCTTTAGCTTTTATGGACTTGATTACTAGGGTGTTCAAATAATACTTAGACATCTTCGACATTGTCTTCATAAATAACATCCTTATCTACTCTCATGACGAGGATGAGAATACAAGCCACTTGAGGATAGTTTTGCAGATTCTCCTAGACCACTAGTTGTTTGCTATGCTCAGTAAGTGAATTTTGGTTGAAATTAGTAGCATTCCTTAGTCATATAGTGTTTGGAGAGGTTATTTAGGTTGATCCTCAAAAGACTGAAGTAGGTAAGAACAAGCGTAGACCCTTTTATCCCTTAGGTATCAGGAGTTTCTTGGATTTAGCCGGTTACTACAATGGTATGTTGAAGGGTTCTCCTATAACACCTCAGAAATTTGGAATTTGAGTTGGAAAGGAAAATGTTCAGTTTAGGCTACTGGTGCATTCCTACGATGCCCATCTATGGTTCGTAGAAGGGATTCATAGAAGTGTAGTTGAGTTTTGGGAAATTTCAAGTTCTTATAGTGGGGTCTACGAGTGAACAAGAAAAGAAGAAGGGTGGTCTACGGGCCGTAGTAAGTGCTCGTAGGGTTGATTCCAACTTGGTGAAATTTCAGTCTCAATCTTGAGGTCTACAGATGGAGTCTACGGATCGTAGAAGGATCGACGGTCCGTATAAAGGTTTCATGGAAAGTTTGCTCATTTCTGGGTTCTAGTAACTTGACCTACGATTAACTAGTATGATCCGTAGAAAATTCTATAGTCCGTAGGTCCAAACTATAGGGTTCTCGGATAGTTTTAGAAAGGGTATTTTGGTCATTTCCAACCTACCCAACCGGAACTACATGGTTTTTGCCATATAACTACCCTATAACCTTTTTGCTCTTACAAATGTAGCCTAAATACTGTCATTCACTCAATTCTCTCAAATCTTTGAATTCTCCTTCTCTAAAATTCTCTCTCAAGCTCAACGAAGAAAAGCTAGGGTTTCAAGTTTCAAGGTCTTCTCCTTCTCTTGCTTTTCTAGGCTTTGATATCTAGGTATGTGGGATTTGACAATGGATTTCTTTCATCCATTGGGTCCCAAAAGAATCTCAATCTCCTAAATGGATTTCACCCAATTTCATTAGGGTGTCATGAAATTCTCCATTGGACCTATTTATTATTATTCAATTGCTTATTTTCAATCTTATTATGCATGATTTGATTCAATTACATGGTTTTCAATTGATTTCATATGGGTCCATGCCTATGACTACTTTCTTAATATGAAATATGATCAAATCTTATAAACTTATGAATTATGATTATGAAAGCTATGCATGTTTTATGAAAAAGATGATTTATGAACTATGGATGCTTTCGGGATAGGTATCAATGATTTGTGAAAGTTTTTCTCACATGTGAATGAAATCATGATTTAAATGCTTAGAAAGGTAAGTGTCTATGATGAAGAAGTTTATCAAATCATGATTTGAAAGGAGCTACTCTATGATGACTTATGATTGGATTGGTAGTTTAATTGTGCCTTTCGATGAATTATGATATGAATATGATTATATATTTTCTATTGGGATTTACTTAGCAGCGAGAGTACTTTGAGATAGAGGCTCTCTCGTTAGTAGTGGTCGGGTCTCTAGAAGCAATCTCCTTGTGCCAAACTTCATGCCCCCGTAGGAATGTCTTAAATGACCTAGCTAGTGGATCCACAATAGCAATTATGAATGAATGTTATAGAATTCTACCTTAGCAAGTAGTTTCCCCTTTTCGGTGTGAGAGTTACATTGGATTCCTTGTTATAGTTCACATGGTCTTATAGTTGGTTAATGGTAGTATCCCAAAAATGAACTACATTTTCCTCAAAAGGCTTTATGAAAGCTTCTCAAATTATCTTAGGTATGCATTGACCTTGATTATGACTCATGAATTCTTCAAAGGCTTTTACTATGTTTTACTTGGTCATGAATATGTTTAAATTTTCTCCATTATCATGCTTATGTTATTATGCATTTCCCCAAACTTATTACAATAAATGTACTAACGGCATACTTGTGTCTATATTGTCTTATAATATAGGGTCCGGCGCTTCTCCTCCCAGACGTGCTTAGATCAGGATTAATCAACTTGACTACTTGGATTGGTGAGTCCTCATACTCCGAGAACAAGGCCATTGATGTTCTTATTACTTCAGACTTGTACGTGATGTATGGGTTACATCCCAACAACTCTTATGATGTTAGACAGGCTTGTGTCAGAATTAGTAGTTTTCCACGTATCTCTTATATACTCTATTGGTACCTTTTTTGTCATCTTATGATTTGAGACTTATATCAATTATATCTCTTAAACTATACGTTTATTACATTATGCTTATTTCAAGTGGCTTATTTAGGGCCTCTCAGGGTTCTATTCGCAATGTCACGTCTAGGGTGTAGTTTGGATCATGACAAATTTGGTATTTAGAGCATCATGTTTTAGAAATATTGTAGGATATCTGACAAGACGCATCGAGTAGAGTCTTGGTCATAAGTTTGAAATGTGCCACTTTTACGAATAGGAGGTTACAAAGCATTTAAGAAACTTTACTTCTTTCACTACTCTAAAATCGCGCCATAGCATTTATCTCTATAAGGGTCTTTCTCCTAACTCTTGTACGATACTTTTCAGGATATACCTCCTCGAAGAGATAACGCAAGAAGGAATATGGAAAATGATATGGAGCCCAATGTTTCATAAATTCCAGTCGATCCTTTGGCCGAGTAACTGACTCATGCAAAATTTTGAGATGCTTTCCAAGTGTTGGCTCAAGCTATGATGGCCCAAGCTAATAGAGAGGCCATTGCTCCCGTGAACCCAAATTCAAGTATTGCAGCAATAAGGGTGAGGGACTTCACTAGGATGAATCCCTCGGAGTTTCATGGGTCGAAAGAGTATGAGGATCCTCAAGAGTTCATTGATGAGGTTTATAAGATAGTGTAAATTATGGGAGTGTCAATGGTGGAAAAGGAGGAATTGGTTGCTTATCAACCTAAAGGTGTTGATCAAGATTGGTTTAACCAATGGATTGAAGAGAGGGCTATTATGTGGGTCCTCTTGATTGAGAGAAATTTAAAAGGGATTTTCTTGATCGTTTCTTTCCTCTTAAGATTAGGGAGGCAAAGGCACTTGAGTACATTAATCTTCGTCAAGAGAACATGAGTGTGAAAGAGTATGCTTCGAAGTTTATTCAATTGACTAAGTATATACTCCAACTATGGTTGCCGACTCTAGGACAAGGATGAGCAAGTTTATGTCGTGTGTGTACAAAATAGTGGTCAAGGAGTGTCATAACACTATGTTGATTAAAGAGATGGATATGTCTCATTTTATGATCATCACCTAACAAATTTAAGAGGAAAATCTAAAAGAGAAATCTAAGGATTCAAAGAGGGCAAGTATCAGTGATGGTGACTTTTCTCATTCTAGGTTCGATGGACATGGTCGTCCACAATTTTGGAAAATGTCTTAGCTCAAGGTTGTTCTAATGTTCTAGGTCCTAAGTTCAACAAAGATAAGGTGTCTAACCCTAAGCCTCAAGGAGGTGGTGGTAGTTGATCTTCTATTCATGCTTGTCAAAAGTGTGGAAAGAGTCACTTGGGAAAATACGTAGCCGGTACGGATGGTTGCTTTAGTTGTTTGAAGAGCGGTCTCAAGATGAGAGATTGCATGCTGCTTGCTACTAAGGGAAAGGATGGTAGGCAGACTCAACCTAGTGATTTTTGTCAGAATAGGTTCTATGCTCTCCAGAATCGATAGGATCATGAAGGTTCTCCGAATGTTGTGACCGGTATGTTGAAAGTCTTTCAATTTGATGTGTATGCTTTGCTTGATCTGGGTGCTACGTTAGCATTTGTTACTCCTTATGTGGCCATGAGATTTGATGTTGGTCCTGAAATCCTTTCTAGTCCCTTTTTCCATCTCTACTCATGTTAGTGATGATATTGTTGCTAAGAGAGTTTATAGAAATTTCCCTATTTCTATTACTTATAGAGTCATTCATGTGGATCTTGTAGAGCTTTATATGTTATATTTTGATGTTATTCTTGGGATGGATTGACTTCATTCTTGTTATGCTTTCATAGATTGTAGGAATCGATTGGTCACATTTCAAGTTACGAACAAACCTATCTTAAAATGGAAAGGGGAAAATTTTGCACCTAAGGGTTAGTTCATATGTTGCCTAAAGGCTAGGAAAATAATTTCTAAGGGTTGCATTTATCATCTTGTTCTACTTAGGGATACAGATTCTAGAACCCCTACTGTTGAGTTAGTTCTGATTTTAAGTGAGTTTCTGGAAGTGTTTCCTAATGATCTTCCCGATATTCCTCCTGGAAGGGAAATAGACTTCGGTATTGACCTTCTCCCAGATACGCAACTTATCTCAGTTCTTCCTTACTGTATGGCTCCATTTAAGGCTCTTTATGGTAGGAGGTGTAGGTCTCCTATTATTTGCTTTGAAGTTGGCGAGGTCACTTTGATAGGGCACGGGTTGGTGCATGAGGCTATGGAAAAGATTTGACTTATTCATAAAAGGTTGAAAATGGCTCAAAGTTAACAAAATTCTGCTGCCAATGTTAGAAGCAGAGACCTTGAATTTGATGTTGATGATTGAGTTTACTTAGAAATCTCATCCATGAAGGGTGCGATAAGATTCGAAAATAAAGGGATCCTTAGTCCCCAGTATATGAGCCCATATCATATTTCGAGACGTATTGGGAAAGTTACTTATGAATTAGAGTTACCTAATGATTTAGCATCGATGCATCTGGTATTCCATGTCTCTTTGTTGAAAAAGTGTGTTGGAGATCCAACGTCTATAGTGAAAGTTTAGAAGTTAAGGTAAGTCTTTCATATCACGAGGTTCCAGTAGAGACTTTAGATCATGATGTCCGGAAGTTGAGAAATAAAGAAGTTGCTTCCATGAAAATTCTTTGGTGGAATCAATTAGTTGAGGGTGCTACTTGGGAAGCCAAAGCCAATATGATGTCCACGTATCCTCATCTCTTTCCCTCCGTCCTATTCTAGCTTGATGTTTAGTTCCTCATGGTTCATACTTTCCGAATCATGCGTTTAAGTCATTCTCATTTTCCATATGCGTGCATGTTCATGAAAATATGATTTTGATGTTATGATTTAGCTTGGAGTGACTTTTCCTTATTTATTTGTATTTTGATGAGATTTGCATTCATGTTGGGGTTGTTAGTTTCTCTCCGTACTCTATTCATGCTAGCTTGAGCCCCTTTCGAGGATGAATGTTTCCAAAGGAGAGATATTGTAACACCTTAAAAATTTGAAAGTTGATTTGGAAAGGAAAATGTTCATTTTAGGCTACGGGTTCAGTCCTACTAGGCTCATCTATGGTTCGAAGAAATCTCTACGAGTAGTAGAAGGGATTTGTAAAAGTGGAGTTGAGTCTTAGGAAGTTTTAAGTTCAAGTAGTTGGGTCTACGAGTGAATAGGACGAGCCGTAGGAAGTGCCTGTACGGTTAATTCGGACATGGCGACATTTGGGTCTCAAACTTGAGGGCTACGGATGGGGTTGACAAACCGTAGAAGGGTTGATGGTCCGTAGAAGAGTTTCGTGGAAAGTTGTCCAAATTCTAGGTTCTTATAATTTTACCTACGATTGACCAGTACGGTCCGTACGAAATTCTACAGTCAATAGGTCCAAACCGTAGGGTCCTCCGATAGTTTTAATTAAGGGTATTTTGGTCATTTCCCACTGATACGTCCAAATTACACTTCCCTTAAGAAGTATAAGCGGTCGTTGTCAGATAAAGAACCTAACAAAGGTTAGGGTTGATCCCACGGGGAATATGGTTCAGACTTGGCTAATTTATTGTTGATTGTACATTTAGCCAAGTTATCTCTGTAAAAAGGGGAGTTTTGAAAACTAAATTTGTAATTGATTTATGTGTAGTTTTAAGTAAACAAGTAACATAATTTGCATTTTGTAATATCAATATGAGAATGAAACTAGGGAACATGTGTTCCCCACAAGTTCTTAACTAGTAAACCTAATAATAGTAACTCTTTTCTAGTGTTTAACATGCATAGTCGATAAGTTAGGTATCACCTAAGTAATTGGTCCTCAAAATAGGGAATTTCACCACACAACTTGGTCCGTCTACGGGTGTATGCTTTACTAACCCTTACCTTTGACTTTGATTAGTGTCAGCGTATGTAGTTCAGAGTATTAGATAGCAGATTGTCACGTTAAATCTCCGTTGTTTAACCTTTTTCTCATTCATTACTTCCTTGGTCCGCCAAGTAGGAATGAGGTGAGTTCTAATGTTGCGCACCATTAAAAAACATTCAAAATGAAGAGATTAAGAAATAAATGCATAAACACTTTGTTAAGAATCACTCAATTATTAGTTTTACGTTGTTAATTACTCATGGTTCCCACAACCCTTGTTGTGGATTTAGCTATTCATGTTTGAGTATTCACAATTCATAGTAGGGTTTACATAATAAATCATGAACTTAAAATTAGAATTGATGAAATCCACAATCTTTAATTGAAGAACAAAGGCTAATTGCATAAACCAAACTTCAAGAATTAAATACCAAAAGTGTTTGTATAAATAATTCCCAAAGCTGAAATAATGTATTACAAAACGTCTATCACAAAAAACTTATGAAAAATGAAATTTAAAACTTATATTTGTAGAAGACAAAACCTAAACTAAGTAGGAAAAGGAAATCTAAGGAAATTCGGCTTGGGCAGTGTCATCTACGGTTGGTGACGTACAACTTGTAATCTGACTTACGGCTCATAGGTACCATCCGTCATTCAACAGTTAGACAAAATATCTGAGGGTCACTTTCTACGGGCATGATCTACGACTCATAGATCTTAGTACAACCCTTCCTACTTTTCTGTCAATCAAGTCCTGAAGTTCATCCTCTCTGAAGTTTCTACGGTTCCTCCTCTATGGTTCGTAGCAGGAACTACGGCTCGTCATCCTCTACCTTTGTTTCATACTTAGCCCATATTTCCAGCACTTGAACGCACGACTTCAACCTATGGCTCGTCAAAGAAATGACGGCTCGTAAGTCAAGTCGTACATCATCAAAACTCTGCTGCTGCAACACTTTGATCATCAACTGCTCCATAAACCTATTTCATGTAAAATTAAACACAAATACCATCACATTTACTAACAAAATTCTTAAGAAGTATGAAAAACTCTAAGTTTAATGCATCAAAATTATCGTAAGTTCACGGTACATCAACACCCTCAACTTAAAATCATTGCTTTACCTCAAGTGACACAACAAACTCTAAACGATACTTGTGCATAGGCAACCCACAATTCAAGCAATCACACAACATTTTATCAGTCATCATCCTCCTTATTTATTCTCCGCATAGTGCAATTTTCTTCATAACTCAACAAGCTAACTCATGTGGATCAATACATTACATAGACATATAAATAGACACATTCACATACACAGACAACAATCACCAAGATATAGATTTTCCAATAATGCAACGTGTGCCCTTACCTCAAAGAAATCCCTTTTTTCACACAGAATTTGAAGTTTAGTCAAGGACTCAGTATTCACTCACACTCAGAATAAATTCAGCACAGTTTTGTACTCAATACCATAGGCTTGCCCTTATTTTCTCCGCTTTGACTTTCCAAACTGGTCACTTAGGATCACTATAGGACTTTCTTATCTTGTAACGTAGGCTCAGGGTCAGGTGTGGTATATTTGGCTATTAAGTGATTTTTCTACCCTCCTTAACATTATATTGGCTAGTTGACCTATTTTACAACCAATTTTTTACATCATCATGCTTTATGATCTTCTCCTTATGATTCATTAAAGCTCGAGGGTGACTTTTGACTTGATTATCTGTTGAATTCATGTTTTCTTCATCTTTTTCTCTAAGCTTATCATACTATTTGCTTTTTTTTGTTTAGTCACACCATTTTCATCATTTTTACTCAGTTTGCTTTCTTTTCTCTACACACGACTATTTTCATACCCTTTCTTTCTTGCTTTCCTTCGTAATAGCCATCCTCAACTTAGATGTTTAGTATGAGTTGAGGTGCACAATGACCTAGGAAGGACCAGGATCAGAATTCAGGTAAAACTTTGTAGTAGCCACCCTCTACTTAGGCTTTTTAGCCTAAGTCGAGGTGCACAATGTCCAAGGAGGGACCAGGGCCAAAACAGAGTTTCACAATATTATTAGGGAAGGTGAATTGGGTGTAAGAAAGAATTGTACTCTTTAGGCTGAAACATTTGGATCGAAGGGAGCAATTTATCCTTTTGGTTGGTTGCTTTTAGGCTTAAGTGGAATTATTATCAACAATAGCCTATGATCATCTCCTAGTTTCCAGTTTAAATCAGCTTAGCAAGACCAACGAGGCAAGTTCTAGATTTGCACATACCATATGAATGTACAAACAACCTCAGGCACACATGGCACCTTGTTGCACTTATTAAATAATCAACGAATCTCGTTTATGTTATAGCTTGAGTCATAGTGTCTTATCGATTCCTAACATGTCATACAAAGATCTCACACATTCAACTTGTCAAATTCACAGACATAACACAAATCAAAATTTGGAGGGATGCCAATTTTTATGGTCTATTGCCATCGTGCTTTTACTTCCAAGTTACTTCTACACATTTACTATCCTAAACATACCGGTTCAACAGAAATTAAAATAGTTCCTTAGGGAAAAAGAACACAGGCAAGAAAACCCCAAGGAAGGATTGTGAGTTGACTTACTCAGACTTCACCCCAACACTCACAATCCATTCACCCCACCCCAACAAAAAAATGTAGTGCAATGCCCTCAATGTACAAGTAAAAATAAAAACATTGGGTGAGACAAACTTGTGGCACATGTGCGCCGAAGACCAATCAAGAAGCAGGTGGGTTTGGTTTCCCGGAACCCGCTAGATCATCAAGTAAGGGGCCTTTAGTAACACCCTTACTAGTAGTGGGGGGCGCACCATCAGTAGTGTGCCCCGATCCAGAAGCTCCCATTGCCAACTCCCGCATACGCTCCTATCTCAGCTGCTCATCTAGTCTGGACTGGCGCTGGGCAGCCTCTTGTGCCCGTCTCTCCCTCTTGCAGGCTCGTCGTGCCTCCTCAGGGTCAAGAATAGTGTCATCTTCAGTCTGGATGCCCTTCCCCGCTGCATGGAAGGAATCAGTAGCCTGTTGCCCGACACTAAATAGTGCATTAAGCACTACATTATCAACATCAATTTTTTGGCCAAGTTTCGAAGCTGCAGTGTCAACAACGATCAAGGCATCTATGTCAGCACGTAGTCTAGCTAACTCCATCTTGACTGCAATAACATCAATCGTAGGCCTAGGCTGAGGCCTCTCCATCATCCGGCTCTCAAAAGTATCAAGGCACCGGTGCATAGCTTGTATCTTCATCAGCACCCTCCACTCAGTTCGTGCCTTAGACTTCTCCATCGATTTCTGCATTCATGGCTGAATATGCTGTAAAAGGGTCGCCATTTGAGTCTCCAACTTAAGGACTCTAGCTAGTGGGAGCTGCGCCGACCTTGTAGGAGCGATAGCATGTGGTTTGCTCGAGGCTGAACCATAGGCTGCAGAAGGGGGGATAGACCAGGGGGTTTCGTAGTAGGAACCGGAATAGTGTCCTCATCAGGCTGCTCAGGGGATGATGCTTCCCCCATGGGCAGCAAGTTAATCTAGATACCCCGTCGTGGTGCTGCGGAGTTTGCATCATCTCTAATAAGACCGATGTCAATGGTCTTTGTCACCTCAATATATTAATCCGCAAAATAGACTGGCATGGTCACCTCGAAACATAATCTGAAAATAAGACAGGGAAATGGCAAGGTTTTCTTCTTGCGAAAAGCCCACTCATGGATCTAAGAAATAATCACCCAGGCAAAGTCAATCTCGTGTCCAATCATCAAGCACGCTACCATCACCGCTCTATCCCATGTAAATTGGTTGTCTACCATCGTAGGAGACAACCTGGTGCGGACTATGGACCAACAAAATTTGGCTACAAAGTTCAGCATGACCTTCTTGATCGAAAGGGTCATATCTCGGACCCACTCTATGTTGACCCCCTGGTCAGCAATATAACTGGCCACCTATCAAAGTAGGGTCTCTCTCTGTTCCATGTACCGTATTGCTGCTCTGTTGTGAACTAGATGCATCATATAATCAAACTCAGCAGTATTAATTGGCTGAGTGTGAGAGGGACCATAAATGAAATGGCGGAGGGTGGTATCGGAGATGTCCACGGGTATATCTCGGACAAGTGTAGAGAGGAGTGCTGGCTGCTCTAATGCCTTTGCCCTCTAGGGTAGGTCCCTCTAAACTGTGGCCGCATATGACGCATAGAACTCCCGCACCATAATCGAGCTATACCTGCCAGCTTCTCAGCCATCCATTCACATATGTGCCTCTTAAATAGCTCATGTACTGGTGGAACAGTGTGGAGGCTGCCTGTGAGTACTCGCCGCATCTCCTCAATTTCCCAGGCATGTTAGTTGTGGGCATTTTGGTGGATAGCTTCATTTTAAATATGGAACATGCCCGGAACGCACCACAACTTGGGCTCACCTGTAACCTTTATAGACTCTTCCACTCTGGTCTCAATGTCACCCGAAGCACAAGCAGAAGCAGACTCCGAGTCAAAGCCAGACTCGGAAGGAGCTGTAGGCTGGGGGCTGAGGGCAACTTTAGGCTTAGATTCTCCCCTACCCTTACTCAAACTCCATACTTCCTCCTCAGACTGGGAAGTACCATCATGACTATCGGAGGTTGATCCCTCCACTACTGGAACAATGGCCAACTGTCTGGCCTGCTGACGAGCCACACGGGGTGAATTGGGTGAGCCATCCCTCATGGGGGGGGGGGGTCATACTCAGACCCACTGTGCTCGTCTTCGGAGGACTCATCAATAAGCCTCCGCTGGGCCGGAGGTGCGGTAGATATGCCCCTATGCTTGTACTACCGAGTGACGTTTGGTTGCATGGTACATGCGAAGCCATGTTAGTACCTAAATATGGAAAAAAAAGAAAAAGAAAAAGAAAAAAATGCAAACTGCTACTGTTTTTGGTACATACGGTTAGTACTTACGGGCAATAGAAGAATCTATGGTCCGTAGGTCCTAACCGTAAGTGAGGAAGTCAAATTTCTAGTTTCTGAAGTTGAATTAACGGTCTGAAAGAAAGGTCTGTCAAAGGACCTACGGTCTGTACATCAATGCATCAAAACTAACTTAGGCTACTGGTGTGCACTACAGACTGGCGGGACCTAACCTATGGTCCGTAGGATGCCCTACAAGCCGTAGGTAATGGTCATCGACCAACACTATGTCAGTCCACAAGCAATATTTTAACCAACAATACAAATACAACATCTATTGTATCAAACCACTTCTAGCACATGCATTTCAACATATTTTCATGTTATTCCTTCGTTCCTAGGGTTTCAATTATGCAATTAGGTATATGATCAATAATTTAAATTGAAACCGTAAATCAAGAACACAACTAGAAGGTAGTAGTCACATGATTCACATCAAAATTTAACAATACCCACAATACCATCATCCCAAGGGTAAATGTCAACTAATTGGAATCAATTTCACATAATAGTACTACCCGAGGTCAAGTAGTAACAACTTTCGATTTCAACTTCAAATTGCATTATAAGCCAGAATTCAGTACCTTTAATGAAGGCTGAAATTGATGTTGTGTGAGTGTGTTATTGTAACTTTAATGCACCCAATTTGCTAGACTACAAACCCACGATTTGATTTAGTGAATTCGAAAATAGAATAAAAATGGAGAAGGGGAAAGGAAAAAGTAAACAATGAAGGAAGAAAACGATGGGAGGGGAGATGGTTAGTGGTTGGTTGAATTTTGAGGGGATGTATGTGAAGTGAAAGGGTTTATTTGAGAGGATCTACCATTTGAAAAGGGGGAAATGGGCGGAGGATTTTAAATGAATGGTTTTTATTTAAAAGAAATCACGGGTCGGGTCATTTAGTTTTACCTAGACTGAATCTACAAAACCATGTCTATGATTCGTATAAAGATGTACGGCCCATAGGTGGGTTCCTTCATTACGCCAATCACTTGATGAAATTTCAAAAACATACCTGTGGTCAACGGTTGCAGACTACAGACCGTTAATTGATGTACAATTCGTACTGTGCAACCGTAGACTTAAAGTTGCAGCTGCATTTTGACATCAAGTTCTCGGATGCCATTCACGGTCCGTCTATCGAATGACGACTTGTAGGTGGGACCCATAGAACCTTCTGTACTTAAATTTTTTAGTTTTTTCTCACTTCCTAGCACATGCAGCAAGCATTAGGACTTCTTTTTATTTTTAATGACTCTTTTTGGATACGGGCCCTATACTACCCTAATCTAGTCAATACTAAGACTTAATAAAACATAAAACTCTAGAGAAAGTCTAAAATTAATAAAAAATCACTAAAAAATTCTAAATTAGCTAGATTTTACATTCATGGGTTGCCTCCCAAGTAGTGCTTGATTTAATGTCGTGGCACGACGTAGATCTCTTGATTACTCAGACTTTATCAAGACTCCATTGTTCAATCAACTCGTTGACCTCTTCCATTTGGCCTATAAAGAGTTTGATCCTCAAGCCATTGACTTTGAATTTTGTTCCTTCTTTGTCTCAAGTTCACTAGCTCTATGTAAAAATACTTGAACGACTCTGAATGGTCCCGTCCACTTTGACTTTAGCTTGCCAGGAAACAAATGCAGCCTTGAGTTGAATAGATGTACCATATCACCGGGAGCGAAATTTCACTTTTTGATCTTTTGATCATGATACTTCTTCATCTTCTCTTTATACAAGGCTTAACTTTCATATAATTTTAAGCGGAAGTCATCCAGCTCATTCAATTCATTCAACCTTTGACTTGATGCAACATCCCATTCTAGATTCAACTTCATGAGTGCCCACATCGCCTTATGCTCTAGCTCTATAGGTAAGTGACATGACTTCCCAAACACAAGTTGGTAAGGAGACATACCTATGGGAGTCTTAAATGCAGTACGATAGGCCCATAGAGCATCATCGATCTTTCTGGACCAATCAATTTTGTTTGCATTCGCAGTCTTCGCAAGGATTTGCTTGATATCTATATTGGACACTTCGACTTACCCACTAGACTATGGATGATAAGGAGTTCCCGCCTGTCACGCACACCATACTTCTCAAGCAATGCCTTGAACAGTTTTTTACAAAAGTGGGAACCTCCATCGCTAATAATCGCCCTTAGTGTATCAAACCTGGAGAAGATATTCTTTTTCAGAAACGCGGTGACACTTTTACCTTTGTTGTTCGAAAGCGTGATAGCTTCCACCCATTGGACATATAGTAACCGTGACAAGTATGTACTTCATCCCATTGGAACTCACAAATGGACCTATCAAAATCAAGGCCCCACACATCAAAGAGTTCAATCACCAGTATATGGTTCATTGGGAGTTCTTGCTTCCTTGAAATACCTCTTTCTCTTTGGCATCGATCACTAGACTTTGCGAAATCATGAGTATCTTGGTGAATGGTGGGCCAATAATACCCACATTGTAAGATTTTATGAGCAGTCCGGATACCACTATGATGACCACCAATGGGAGACGAGAGGCAAGCTTCCAATATACTCATCATCTCTACCTCAGGCACACAACGATAAATAATCCCATCAGCACACATACGAAACAAGTAAGGCTCTTCCTTGGAAAACTTTTTCACATCAGACAGGAATTTTCTTCTTTGGTGGAACGACAAATTCGAAGGCACCGCGTCGCTTGCCAAATAGTTGGCGAAATCAGTGAACCAAGGGATAAGATCACAACAAGTAGCCAAAACCTATTTGTATGGGAACGTATCATGAATCTCAATTCCATCCTCTAGCTTCAACATAGCCTCTTCCTCTAATCTTTACAATTGATCAGCCACTTGATTTTATATCCCCTTTCTATCTCTTACATCGAAGTAAAATTCTTGCAGCAGTAATGCCCATCGAATCAGCCTTAATTTTGTGTCCTTTTCCATGAGATAACTTAATGCAGAATGATTAGTGTGCCCTATTACTTTAGTGCCCAGCAAATAGGACCTGAACTTCTCAAATGTAAAGACTACATCATGTAATTCTTGTTCGGTGACGGTGTAATTCTTTTGAGCAACATTTAAAGCTTTACTCGCATAATATATGGGATGAAGAATCTTCTCTCGCCTTTGCCCCAATACTATGCAGAGAGCCACCCCCCGCGTATCACACATGACTTCAAACGGTTGTCCCCAATACGGTGAAATAATGATATGTGCAGAAATTAACTTCTTTTTCAACTCTTCAAAAGCTTTCGAACAAGCATCATCAAATACAAACTTCATCACTTTTTCGAGCAGTTTTTGAGAAAATCCTTGATAAACCTTCTATAGAAACCTGCATGCCCTAGAAAACTTCTAACACCTTTCACGGAGATAGATGGCAGTAACTTCTCAATCACCTCGACCTTTGCTCTATCAACCTCAATGCCTTTTCGTTAGATTCTATCCCCCGGAACTATACCTTCTTTCACCATAAAGTGACATTTCTCCCAGTTTAGCATAAGATTGCACTCTTCACAGCGTTTCAACACGTCACCTAAATGTGTGAAGTAATCATCAAATGAGTCACCAAATTCATAAAAATCATCCATAAACACCTCGATAGTGTCTTCCACCATATCAGAAAATATAGACATCATGCAACGTTGAAAAGTCTCTGGTGCATTACACAACCTGAAAGGCATTCTTTTGAAAGTGAATGTCCCATAACGACAATTGAAAGTGGTCTTCTCTTGATCTTCCAGGGCTATAGATATCTGGTTGTAGCCCAAATATCCATCACAAAAGCAGTACCATCCTTTTCTAGCAAGACGATCTAACATTTGGTCCATGAATGGCATTGGAAAGTGATCTTTCTCATTCCACGTATTCAACTTGCGATAGTCCATGCAGACCCTCCATCCAGTGACATGCCTTATTGGAACGAGCTCATTCTTCACATTGGGAACCACAATGATTCCTCCCTTCTTTGGCACACATTGAACCGAGAATACCTAGTTACTATCAGCAATTGGATAAACTACTCCTGCATCTAACCACTTGATAATTTCCTTCTTTACAACCTCTTGCATAGGTGGATTTAATCTTCTCTGGTGTTCAATGCTTGGTTTTCTATCTGGCATGAGTTGGATTTTACGCGAGCATATCCCTGGTAGAATACCAATAATATCAGCAATCATCAATCCAATCACCCTTTTATTCCACTTCAGTACCGATATCGAACCTTCTACTTGCCCTTCATTCAAATCAGTAGCTATAATGACTGGAAAAGTATTGTTTTGGCCCAAGAATACATACCACAAGTGCGATGGAAGAGCTTTTAGCTCCTACTTTGGAGGCTCATCAATGAATGGTTTTGCAGGCGGAGTGTCTTGATTTTTCAGATCCAAATCAAGCTTCTTTGGTTGGCGACGAGTAAAAACACCCTCATCAAGTGCATCAACTAACTCGTCAAATTCATCAATACAATCACCATCAAAATTCATGATCACCGCAGCTAGTGCTTTAACACCTAGTCTCTCCTCAATTGATAACCTCTGGTTTCTCCTCATTGGCATAGTTTACTATCTATACTGATTTAAGTTCACTTCGATGCTTCATTGATCTGTAGATGTTAAATGTCACCTCTTCATTGTTCAAATGGAACTTCATCTACCCTTTTTCCATATCTACTAGTGCGCGCCTAGTGGCAAGGAACAGTCTCCCTAGTATTATAGGCACTTCAAAATTAACCTCACAGTCTAGCATCACAAAATCTGCTGGAAAGAAAAATACCTCCACTTTGGCCGAAACATCTTGGAGCACCCCTATTGGTTTCTTCACAGTACGGTCAACCATGAGTAGCCACATCGCAGTCGATTTGGGGGCTCCCAAGCCTAATTTCTTAAACACGGACAACGACATCAGATTTACGCTAGCACCCAAGTCACATAGGGCCTTCACATAGTGCATCATGCCAATCGTGCATGGGAAAGTAAATGATCCGAGAACTTCCTTCTTCTGGACTAATGACCGAGTGGCAATGGCACTACACTGTTGTAGCTTATCATCATCTTAAAAACTGGCAGCTCTCTTCTTGGTCACAAGATCCTTCATGAACTTCGCATAACTGGGTATCTATTCTAATACTTCAATCAAAGGAACATTTATAGACAACTATTTTAACATCGATATAAACTTTCTATACTTTCCTTTCTCAGTCTTCTTAACCAATCTTTGTGGAAAGGGATGTGGAGGTCTTGGCATAGGGATGACCGTTTGCGTGATTTCATCCTCCTTCTTGTTATGATCTTTGGCAGTTCTGCTACCTCAACTTCATTCTCTTCCAGTCCTTTTGCACTTTTCACTCTAGGCGGCATAGGAGGGTCAATAGTCTGCTTTCAACCCACAGTAGTAACTGCCATACAATACCCATCATTCTTTTGATTTTGAATAGTATTGCTAGGAAGTGTTCCTTGTTGGCGCGGATTTGCATTCAAAGATAGTTGACTCAACTGCTGCTCAATCTATCTAATTGACACTGCATGTGATTCTACGTTTTGCCTTATGCTCGATAAGTCATTACGCATCTCTTTCACGTTTTCATTTGTAGAGTCAAATCACTTCATCATCTTGCTCATTATATCATCGATGCGAATTCAAACTCGATCCTCCGTCTCAATTTCCTGGTGGGATGTACGGGCCACTTCTATCATTCTTGTTATTTTACCCATTTCTATTTTAATTATTATCTCGGTTGTAGTTCCCTTCACGATTGTATTGTCCTTCCCGATTGTAGTTACTATAGTTCCGACCTTAATTTCCTTGACCTTGGCACTAATTATCCATTTGGATCCTTGGGCGTTAGTCTAGAAAATCCCCAGTTGCTCATTCAAAAGATTCACAACCTCTTCATATGTATACCAGTCAGTTGGTGGAGAATTATGCTGATACTGGACTGCATTTACTTTTTCAGCATTCCCACTCACATGTTTGAGCACCAATCATACCTCTATCCTTAACTGTGCCATCTTTTCATGAATATCATCATTTGACAGATTTGGTGTAGCTTGTATTGAGAAAGTGCTTTTTGCAGTAGCTAATGTTCTAGTGCTCTATGCTTTATTATTCTTATAGATCTTTTCATGTTTCTTAGCAATCTCTTGGAATGTATTTGCTCCATAAGATCCTCCCACAATAGTATATAGCACGGCTTTGCCATTATCATCTAACCCTCTATAGATATACTCCTTGAGTGATTCATCATCAATGCGGTGGTTCAGTACACTCCTCATGAAACCTGTAAATCTGTCCCAAGAATCACTTATTGACTCTCTATGTAAAGCCAAGAAATTGTTAAGTTTATCTTTGAGTTTTAGCTTCTTTGATAATGGAAACTATTTTTCAAGAAAGACTCGATGCAGCTTAACCAAGGTGGAAATAGAGTTGTATGAGAGCTCGAACAACCATATAGTGGTATCACCTGCCAAATATAATGGGGACACTCTCAAAATGATCGCATCCATATCTATGTACGGCTCCCCACACTGCTCTTACACATGCTGATAACTTCACTTAGATGAGCATAGGGGTCCTCCGATAGTAATCCAGCAAACAGTCCTCGGGATGTCAGCATCTGCATAAGACTGCTAGTGACCACAAATGTGTGTCCAGCTAGTAGTGGAGGAACGACTATGGCTCCAGTAGATCCTACAACATTATGGTCAACCTCATAGTTGAGGCGAACATTTGTTGCAGGTCGGTTTCGCACTCTAACCGCAGTCTCAAAAAAGAGGATTATCTTGAAGGTTTCCTGTACGTTCACCACTCATGTAGGTTGGCCTCCAGGTGCTTCTTGATGACCCTCTCCATTTGGATTATCTTTTGATCTCACTTGTTGACCTGTTCCAGCCATTCTTCGTAGAGTTCTTCTTAATTTTGAGTCGTAAGGAGTTAGGGGAATGCCTTTACTTCGTGTTTTGGCATACACTGGGACTAAGATTTGTAGAAAACAAAAATAAAATAAAATGAAAATCGAGAAATAATTGACTAAAGTGCAATAGCGAAATTAGTCTAATCTAAAAGCCTTATTCCCCGACAATGGCGCCAAATTTGATACACCCTTATTACACTTCCCTTATGAAGTATAAGTGGTCATTATCAAATAAAGAAACTAACAAAGGTTACGGTCGATACCACGAGGAATATGGTTCAGACTTAGTCTAATTTATTGTTGATTGTATGTTTAGCCAAGTTATCTCTGTAAAAAAGGGGGTTTTGAAAACTTAAATTGTAATTGATTTATGTGTAGTAATAAGTAAATATGTAACATGATTTGCAGTTTGTAATATCAATATGAGAATGAAACTAGGGCGCATGTGTTCCCCACAAGTTCTTAACTAGTAAACCTAATAATAGTAACTCTTTTCTAGTGTTTAACATGCATAGTCGGTAAGTTAGGTATTGCGTAAGTGATTGGTCCTCCAAAAAGGGAATTTCACCACACAATTTTGTCCGTCTACGGGTGTATGCTTTACTAACCCTTACCTTTGACTCAGATTAGTCCTCAGCATATGTGGTTCAGACTATTAGATAGCGGATTGTCATGCTAAATCTCTGTTGTTTAACCTCTTTCTCATTCATTACTTCCTTGGCCTGGCAAGTAGGAATGAGGGGAGTTCTAACATTGCGTACCGTTAAAAAGCATTCAAAACGAAGAGATTAACAAATACATGCATAAACACATTATTAAGAATTACTCAATAATTAGTTTTACATTTTTAATTACTCATGGTTCTCACAACCCTAGTTGTGGATTTAGCTATTCATGCTTGAGTATTCACAATTCATAGTAGGGTTTAGAGAATAAATCATGAACTTACAATTAGAATGGATGAAATCCACAATCTTGAATTTAAGAACAAAAGCTAATTGCATAAACCAAACTTCAAGAATTAAATACCAAAATTGTTTGTATAAATAATTCCCAAAGCTAAAATAATGTATCACAAAACGTCTATCACCAAAAACTTTTAAAAAACAAAATTTACAACTTATATTTAGAGAAGATAAAACCTAAACTATGTAGGAAAAGGAAATCTAAGGAAATTTAACTTGGGTGGTGTCGTATAGGGTTGGTGACCTACGGCTCGTAGTTTGACCTATGGTTTGTAGGTACCTTCCGTCATTCAACAGTTAGACAAAATATCTTAGGGTCACTTTCTATGGGCATGAATTACGACTCATAGATCTTAGTACGACCCATCCTGCTCTTCCGTCAATCAAGTCCTGAAGTTCACCCTCTTTGAAGTTTTCTACGGTTCCTCCTCTACGGTTTGTAGCAGGAACTATGGCTTGTCATCCTCTACCGTCGTTCCATACTTAGCTCATATTTCCAGCACCTGAACCCACGACTTTAACCTACGGCTCGTCAAAGGAATGATGTCTTGTAAGTCAAGTCGTACATCATCAAAACTTTGTTGCTGCAACACTTTGATCTTCAATTGCTCCAAAAACCTATTTCCTGTAAAAATTAAACACAAATACCATCACATCTACTAACAAAATGCCTAAGAAGTATGCAAAACTCGAAGTTTAATGCATCAAAACTACCATAAGTTCACGGAACATCACCTACCTACCTAACCCCTAAGCTACGTCGCTTTAGCCCTATAACTAACCGACAACCATTTTTAGTCTTACAAACTTAGCCTAAATCCTCTCATTCACTCAATTCTCTAAAATCCTTCAAGTCTCCTTCTACGAAATTCTCTCTCAAGCTCAAGGAAGAAAAGCTAGTGTTTCAAGCTTCAAGGTCTTTTCCTTCTCTTGCTTTGCTAGGCTTTGATATCAAGGTATATGGAAATTCACCAATGGATTCCTTTCATCCATTGGGTCCCAAAAGAATCTAAATCTCCTAAGTAGATTTCACCCAATTTCATTTGGGTTTCATGAAATTCTCCATGGGTCCTATTTATTATGATATAATTTTTTATTTTTAATCTTTTTATGCATGATTTGATTCAATTACATGGTTTTCAATTGATTTCATATGGACCTATGCCTATGACTACTTTATGAACATGAATTATGATCAAGTCTTATGAACTTACGAATTATGATTATTAAAGCTATGCATGTTTTATGAAAAGGACGATTTATGAACTATGGATGGTTTTGGCATAAGTTTCAACGATTTGTGAAAGGTTTTTTTACATATGAATGAAATCATGATTTAGATTCTTAGAAACATAAGTGTCTATTATGAAGAAGTTTATGAAATCATGATTTGAAAGAAGCTACTCTATGATGACTTATGATTGGATTGTTATTTTAATTGTCCCTTTTAATGAATTATGATATGAATATGATTATATATTTTCCATTGGGATTTAATTAGCACCGAGAGGACTATGAGATAGAGGCTCTCCCATTAGTAGAGGTCGGGTCTCTGAAAGCAATCTCCTTGTGCCAAACTAGATGCCCTCGTAGAAATGTCTTAAATGACCTAGCTAGTGGATCCATAATAAAAATTATGAATGAATATTATAGAATTCTACCTTACCAAGTAGTTTCCCCTTTTCAGTGTGAGGGTTACATTGGATTCCTTATTATAGCTCATATGGTCTTATTTTCAGTTAACGATAATATCCAACAAATGAACTATGTTTTCTTCAAAAGATTTAATGAAAGCATCTCAAATGGTTTTAGGTATGCATTAGCCTTGATTATGACTCATGAATTCTTCAAAGGCTTTTACTATTTTTTACTTGATCATGCATATTATGTTTAAAGTTTCCCCATTATCATGCTTATGTAATTATGAATCTCCCGTTACCTAGTACATTTAATGTACTAATGTATACTTGTGTCCGTATTATCTTATAATATAGGGTCCGACGCTTTTCCTCCTAGATGTGCTTAGTCGGGATTAGTCAGCTTGATGATGAGTGGTAGATTTGCACTTATTTACGGTCCATTTAGCTCAATAACTAGTGTTCTAAATGCCTAATTTTGTCATATTATGAAGGCAATTGGATAGGGCAAGGACTGATCCAAAAATACAAAAAGAAGTGCAAAGTGAATGTTGTTTATTGCCTAACATGAAAGACGGATCACCAACCAAGCACGACCTCACCCTAATTGATAGTGCAAAGCACGGATGTCTATCAAAGAAGGTTGGCGGACTCTAGTGAAGACGATGATACGCCGAACAAGAACGTGCCCAATGTGACCGTGTGCAAAGCAAAGATGCAATACTAGAAAGGCGAACAAAGGTAGTACTTAGCTATTCGCCGAGCGTGAAAGGATAACTCAAGCGAGTTCGCCAACGGAGGTTCGAACACCTGGAACCTAGAGCATCATAAGGTGAGCTGTGGAAAGGAGGGTGATTCGCCGAGTAGCTTTGGCGAGCCCGACTAATGTCGCTGAGTCAGTCACTAAGTAGAATTTTTAGCCAAATTTTGGGAAAATATAAATATCCTAAAGGATGTAATTTTTAGAGAGTTCGGAAAAAGAGAGTTTGAAAATAGAGTTTAAAAATTGAGTTTGAAGAATAGTTTTAGTGAGTTGGAGAGCACTTTACTTTTGAAGAACACTTTTCTAAATTTTGGGGTTTTACAACTTAGTGTTGAATTTTGATAAATTGGAGTTGAATTCAAAGTGAGTTTACTCTTAATTGCTTGACTTTAAGTAATTCATGACTGCTTTCATAGAAGGTATAATTTCTTTACTTTTTGTGTTGCGTGGCTAAACCCTAAGATCTAGGGGTGCTCTAATGGGGTTGGATGTTGATTTAATGTAGTGAGTATTGTGTTATGCTCTATTTTGTTGTTGTTTATAGATGAATTTGGTCTAATTACCATGAGGTTAATTCAAGGGTTCAGATTGCAAACTTAATTCCTACTTCTGATATTCGGTTGATGCTCGAATGAAATTGATTGGAGTGGGTGATTAGTTCAATACTAGCAATTTATGTTTGATGTCTGTAACTTTCTTGAAAGAGAGGTTATGGGTCAGATATATTTTCCCTAATCTTGAAAGGGAGAATAGAGTAAGGTATTAGGTTACTTAGGATTGCCAATTAGATGAGACCGAAAGGAGATTCTATGCATAGATGCTTAGAGATTGAAAGATGATTAGCTTCAGTGAAGATGACTTAGCCTATTTATGAATGTTCATCACTATAGAGCAGCATAATTACCCCTATGTGATATCAATTTCCAATCACCGCACCCCTAGATTGCTTATTAATTCATGAGTTTGTCTATATTTTTTTTTAATTGCTATAATTGATAACCAAAGCTTTATATTAAGTTGGTGGTTTCATCCACCCAATTGTTGTTACTATTACAAATGAGCTAAGTTAAAATCTAAATTTCTTCATAAGGAATTCTCTACGATGCACCATTCCTTATCGGATTAGACCCTGACTCTTTGTTCGGTTTTTAGTGATGACGACCGCTCACTCTTTTAACTGGTTTTGGAGGGTGATTTGAGCGTTATCAAAAATGACGCCGCTGCCGGGGAATGGTAGTTGAGAATTCTAATGGAGAAATTAGATTTTAATTTTTTTTAGTTGTAGTTGATTTGTTTGTTGTTTTGTGTTGTTATTGGCTTATTTGTAGGTTGACAAAATGAGTGACCATGGGAGTGACAACGATAATCACTATGGTCAAAATGACTACATAGGTGATTTGAATGACATAACCATTAATGTTATTCAGACCATGGGAGTAATCCATATACCTCCTACAACTGGTAGGACGGTGTTTCACATCACCGAAACTATGATACAATTTCTCCAGATGAAAGAAATTTTTGGGGGTCTATCTCATCAGGATCCCATGTGCACCTTAGGAATTTCAAGGAGGTATTTGGACCCTTTGTATTCAAGAATATCTCTTAAGAAACTTTAAGCTTGAGGTTATGCCCATTCACTTTAATGGAGAGGCTACAAGATGGTCGGCAGAGTTGCCAAATGATTCTATTACTTCTTGGGATGTGCTAAATGAGGCCTTCTTGGAAAGATTCTTTCCACCCTCGAAGATTGTTAAACTTTATGTCCAAATCTAAAATTTCAAGCGTAATGGAGGTCATCCTTTGCATGAGACATGGCTAAGATTCAAAAAGTTGCTTTTGCAATGTCCAACGTATGGCGTTACGGACAACTTGCTACTACAATACTTTTATTGCAGCCTTGATTCAGTCAATAAAGGTGTGGCTGACCAATTAGTCCATGGTGGATTAATGAGACAACTGTATGAAGTGGCTACTTTGTTGCTTGATGATATTAATAAGGTTAACCGAGCATGGCACAGGAGAGAGTACCAAGTGCCTACTCTACAAGTGGGTCTAACTAAGGAAAAAATCGAGAAGGTCCATTAAAGGGATGAAAACATGGCCAAAATGATGACCCAAATCGGTTTGTTGTCTAAACATGTCATGGGAGGTTGAACCAAGTCTGTAAATGCGGTTGGAACCAACATTGGGCAGTGCCTAGATGATGCCAAAATTGAGGCATTATACAATGATGAAGTTCAATACTTGGGAAATCAAATTAGGGGTTCTCACACCAATTATCAATGACAAGGTGAGAACCAAGGTTGAAACAAAGATATAGATTGTGGTTGGAAAGATTGGGAAGTGTAACTTGGAGAGATAGGGAGATGGAAAAAGATAGGTATGTGCCTTCCCATAATCGTCCACGTCCAAAAGAACCAACTGGGCAAGAAGGAAACCGGACTGAAGACATGCTTACAAGGGTCTACAATAAGGTTGACGGGTACGATAAGGTATTGAAAGATTTAAATAATGACTTCTCCACTCTATCACAGATGGCTAATTCTCACTCAATTTCCATCAAGCAGCTGGAGACCCAACTGGGCCAACTGGCCACTCATCTCAATCAAAGGTAAAAGGGAACATTGCCTATTGACACTAACCCGAACCCCAAAAATGATTGTTGAGTTTGAGGACTATGTCGTGCCACGACGTTAAATAAGGTCTTCTTGGGAGGCAACCCAAGTCTGTACTTTTGTTTTTAATGCTTTCGAATAACGTGGGTTGTTAGTGTAGGTTGAAAAGAGGTTGAAAGATCGACAAGGGAAGAATAGGTGATACCAAGCCTAAAATGGCAATGCGTCGAAGGCATTGAGCGGACTCATTCTTGTACGCATGTTGAGATTGAATAGATGGAAAAGTGTACTTCCAAATTCGACGATCAGAGCTCCAAAAGGTGATACGCCGAAGTGCACTACACGGACTCCATTGGGTCCGCCGTAGCAGCCTTCATGTTTGGTAATTGTTCAGGCGTGTTCGGTGAGCTTAACATCCAAATGGTGATACGCCAAACACGTTAGGCGATGTTAGTCAAGATCACCTAATAGGCCTGATATAAAAAGGCCAAGGGACTTTTCAAATTCAAAAATTAAAACCCTTTGAAATTTGAGAGGCTTTTTAATTCCTTTTACTTGCTTCCCATATTTTGAGTGTTTTTGAGTCTTTTGTGAGTGTCTACATAGAACAAGGAGTGCATTTGCTTAAAGTTCGTGTCAACCCAACCTCGATCCCTCATTTTTCTCAATTGTTTTTCAACACTAAGGTTGGTTTTTTGACTTCTTGTTTATGTTTTTGAGTTTAAAGTGCATAAAGGGTTTGGTCTTGAGCCCTTTAACTGATATTGTGTATTAGATTTCTATGGGTAGCATCGCATTGCATGATTTGACCAGTGCCCATATGATTTTGATTGAGAAAGTCTATTAATTGTGAATCTTGATTATGTTGGTTAAATTGCTGAATTGAATTGATATTCATGTTGGGCATGTGGTTAATTTTATGTGATTGAAATCTGAGTAGCCCAGTGTTTACCCAATTGCATGATTTTGCCTAATGATAGACAGGGTGATTACTTTCTTAAGGGAAAATCTTCAATTAGTGTAATGCTTAGTAATATTTGGGAGAAGTCTAAATACCCATGGGTAGAAATACATATAGGTGGATTGTAATGTGGAGGGAACCTAATATTTGTTGTACGTGTTGGTTTTTTTTGTGAAAATTTGGCAATGGGCTGAACACTTCCTGTTCGACGGGCTTGTCTTAGCTAGCCAAGGAGGTTAGGTGAATCGCCGAGAAAATCATAGATCACCTTCCTTAGCATATGCATGGCCTTTGGTACTGTCCTATTCTACAGGCTTGTCTTAGTCCGCCAAAACCCATTTGGCGTATCACTGAGTGGGAGAGGACATCGCTCTTTATGCCTATGTCTTTTCTCTTTGCAATGTTAATTTTTGTGGACTTGTCTTAGCCCGCTGAAACCAACTCAGTGAATTGCCTAGTTGGCATTGACTTCGCCTTATATGCCTGAGCACTGAGTTAATTAGCACTGTCTATTTTGGCTAGCTCACTAAAGTTCGCAGAACCTGTTTGGTGATATGCCTTCCCGTTAGGCGAGCCTCAGGAGTGTTTTTAAAATTTGATTCAATGTGCGTTGGATTTCAACTAATCTTCACAAATTTTGTGGTTTAATGTGTGCCTTGCAGGTAATGGTAATCACTAGGGAAAACATGTAGTTTCATCTGGCAATGCATCTGAAAAAGAGCCCTTTCCTCCTCCTCTAAAGAAGTAAAAGGGCATCTCAATTAATGAGCCTTTTGAGGCCTCTCGTGCCACCAATCCTTGGACCCCTACCGACGGGAACAAGAAAGTGTGAAAACATATTGCAAAGAAGCAAGTGAACATCCTCACTCAATTAGCATCACCTCTACGAGATTCTAATTCGGCATCTCGTGTCCTCCCAATAATAGCTCTAAGAGCTTTGAATAAGGTCAAAGTAGAAGGAGAATAGACCATTTTGGGGGAGCGTTGACTCTCAATTGATAGAGTCATGAGTGACTACCCAGCCATCTGGGCCGCAATTAAATTTCACAATTTGGAACAATTCACTAAGGCTAGGCAAATCTATGTGCCAAAGTGGGTGCGAGAATTCTACGATTCCTATGCCAAGGCGTTACCAAAAAAGTGAAAGGGCACTGTTGGGAAGACATTTGATGAGGTGGAAGTAAGGTGCAAGATGGTTCCATGCCACACCACTAATATCAACACTGTATCACCAAACGATCATTCTGATAAATATAAGATCCGGAGGACTAAAAATCTAGATGCATTGGAGGGATGGTTGGCTCCTCTAATATCGGATGAGTCTTCTCTCTCTTAGATTGCTGAAGGGGTGAAGATCGAACCGAAGGACATGAACATTGTAGCACGATACCAGTTCGGGTTTATTAGCAACAACATTATGCCATCCCAAAATGAGTTAGTACACTGTCATCTGAAAGTAGTACTAGTGGGCTCCATTATTGAGAAAGAAAAATCTAATATGGGAGCAATTATTGAGGATGAGATACTTTTGGGGGCAAGGCACCGTAGACATCACTCCCATTCCTAGTGCTCATTTCACAGTTGTGCCAAAGGGCAGGAGTCCCTTTCTGAAAGACAGATGTTAGGGCCACACCGGTCTCTTCTAGTGACATTAGGAGGATCGAGGTCAAGTATTTGTGGGACGATGCGGCTAGGAGGAACCAGCCATAACCAGAATCTATGGTCATGGTTGACCCTGCCACTTTAGCATCTCAGGCTAGCACACCTGCTCCTTCTATGGAGCAGGCAGGTATTTCCACACCTTCTTCTACTGCTGATCCTTCTTCTTCCACTTCTGTGCCCCCTATTACTGCTGATGCGACTACTGTGAGGCTTTCACCCTCTCTTATTACCCGTCCCCCCTTGACCCAGGCTCTGAACCAGATGGGCAGCCTTACCCAGTCAGCAGAGGTTAGAGCTTCCAGGGTTGAGAAGGACATGCCCAGGCTCATTGACCAGTCCATTAATAAGGCCTTGGCTCCCTTTATTGAGTGGGTGGTCAAGTGTGAGGGGGACATTGAAAGTCACAGCGTGATATTGGAAAATCTCACAACTAGGTTAGAGACTCGAGAGAAGGCCGAGTGTAGTTCTGGTGCTCTAGATACCATGAGAGCGGAGATTGCCACTCTAAGGCCAGAGGTGGTCCAATTACAGTCGACGGACATCTCCATGCTTTGGGGTGAGGTTCCCTTCCAGATCTTGCTGCCCCAACGACTGAGATTCCGAGTGTTGTGCCTTCTTTTAGTGAGCAGGTTGAGCTTGCTAGACATGCAGAGTCTGATGTTGTTGTTGAGGGTGCAAGAGCCGATGATGATCTGGCTGAGGAGACAGATAAGGAGGAGTTGCAGGCTGAAAAGCATGGGATTGTTGAGACGTTGACCGAGCTTCGAGAGACCGAAGAGGTCATTCATCAGGCAGCCCTTGAGAGATCTCTTCGAGATATTTCAGAGGTTGGATCTAGTGGAGTCACTATGGATCCCATCCTACCTCCTAGTGCTGAGACGGGCACTAATGCCCTAGTTGAGCCATCCCTTCCGCCTCCATTGATCTTAGTGCCAGGAATGGATGCCCCTCTTGAGGTGTTGCCACCTGAGACTCCAGATGAGACTGCTCCACAGGCATAGCCTGTCAGGGGCACCCTTTATCTTAGCCTCCCAGTACTTTTATTTATCTTGCATTGAGGACACTGCACTAGTATTTTGGTGGGGTGAAGGCCTTCGTGCCAATATTCCCCTTTTGATTAATTGTTGTTATTTTGAGTTTTGAACAATTGTAGTTTTACTGTTTTTTATTTTAGAATGCTCTTTTGAGTGAATGCGTCTTTATTTTTCTTTTTCATTCTCTCTTGATGATTGCAACCCCCCCTCCATAAGTTTTAAAATTGTGAAATGCTTGAGGTTTTCATTGATAAAAATTTGAGGACCGATTATGTTCAATATCGATGTCTTAAATAGTACTCATGATGAGCATGATGTGAGTGTTGGTGCTGCGAGAATGAAATCAATGTGGTTACACTTTTGAGTGATCTCTTTTAATCTTTTATTGACTAGCTGCGTTTCGATGTGAGCCTTGTAATAAACATCGCACATACGCTATTGATATTTTTGGGATGTACTAAATGAGAGTATTTCGAAGTTCCATGTGTGGTGAGGGCTTACTTGAAATCCTACATGTGGAGTCCTAGAATTTTCCTTGTTAGTCCAATTGTGTGAATCTTGGTGAATGCTAGACATGATCATGGGCAACAATTGAAAGAGGAAACCAAATTGTCCATCAATCCTTTGTTAATACCTTGTGAGGGTGTGAATCTATTTTTTCTCCATTTTAGCCTAACCTATTTTTTTGCAACCAAAAGAAAGCCTCTTAAACCAAAAATTATCCCTACCTTCTCACCAAAAATCCTTTTGAAGCATTGTGATGTTTGAATAGCCAACTTAGGACAAAAGCCTAAGTTGGGGGTGTTGAAAGGAAGGAAGAGTGAAAGCTAAGTTAAGGGCAAAAAAAGATGAACTGAGACTCAACTTTGAAAGTGTTACCAAAAAGAAGGAACCCCTCCTTATAAAAAAAAGAGAGCTATCATTTTGATGAAAATGCCTTGGAAAGATAAAAATGAAAAAGAAAAATGAATGAAATAAAAGGGGATTCCAAATAAATTTAGTGGCAAGTCAAGAGTTGAGTTATCAAATGAGAAAGGAAAAAAAAGATCTTGAGAAGAGATGATGATGATTGCAACATTGCTTTGAAAAGGTAAAGTCACCAACCCAAATTGACCATACCTTAACCCTCAGCCCCATTACAAGCCTAAAAGACCTTTGAGATCTTGTATGAACTAGGTTATGTGATGATTGGAAAATATTGGCAAACCTATGGGACAAAGCTTGCATGTGTTTCTCTTTTGAGAGAGTGAGAGTTGCATTGATTCCTTACACCTTGTTGATTTGCTTTGTGAGAGCATGGAATCATTCTTGATGTGAAGGCACTTGAATGCATTTGTTGAAACATTTTCTTGCATTAGACAAGAAGCTAAAGTGAGCATGAGCTTGTTTTGAGACTTGCTAGTCATCATTTGAAGCTTTTTGATCATGATTGTAGGTAACATGCTGTTAAGAGTAGTCTTGCCTTGGCACTTTCATGTTAGCTCTCATTGAGTACTATTGTAGACACCTTTATTGAGCTTTTGTGTTCTTGATTTATTTGAGGACAAGCAAAAGTATAAGTTGGGGGTGTTGATGAGTGGTAGATTTGCACTCATTTAAGGTCCATTTAGCTCAATAATTAGTGTCCTAAATGCCTTATTTTGTCCTATTCTAATAAAATGTTGATGATTTGCAACTATGAAGGCAAGGATTGATGTTTGAAAAAATGGCCAAAAATACAAAAAAAGTGCAAAGTGAATATTATTGATTGCCTAACATGAAGGGCGGATCGCCAACCGAGCACGACCTCACCCAAATTAATAGTGCAAAGCACTAATGCCTATCAAAGAAGGTTGGTGGACTCCAGTGAAGATGGCAATACACCGAATGAGAACGGTGACCCAGACGAACATCACCCAATATGACAGTGTGCAAAGCAAAGATTCAATGTTTGAAAGGTGAACAAAGGTGGTACTCGACGATTCACCGAGTGTGAAAGGCTAACTCAAGTGAGTTTTCCAACTGAGGTTCAAACACCAGAAGCCTAGATCATCACAAGGCGAGCTAAGGAAAGGAGGGTGATTCACCGAGTAGGTTTGGCGAGCCCGACTAATGTAACTGAGTCAGTCACTAAGTGGATTTTTGGGCAAAATTTTGGGAAAATATAAATAGCCCAAAGAATGCCATTTTTAGGGAGTTCAGAAAAAGGGTGTTCGAAAATAGAGTTCAAAAATTGAGTTTGAAGAATAGTTTTAGAGAGTTGGAAAACTCTTTACTTTTGAAGAACACTTCTCTAGCTTTTTGGGGTTTTAAAAACTTGGTGTTGAATTTTGATAAATTGAAGTTGAATTCAAAGTGGGTTTACTCTTAATTTCTTAATTTTACGTTATCCATGGATGCTTCCATAGAAAGTATAATTTCTATACTTTTTGTGATGGGTGGCTAAAACCCCAAGATCTAGGGGTGCTCTTATGGGGTTGGGTTTTGAATTAATGTAGTAGGTATTGTGATATGCTCTATTATGTTGTTTTTCATACATGAATTTGGTCTAATTACCATGAGGTTAATTCAAGGATTAGGGTTGCGAAATTTATTCCTATTTCTGATCTTCGATTGATGCTCGAAAGAGATTGATTGGAGTGGGTGATTAGTTCAGTACTAGCAATTTAGGTTTGATGTCTGTAACTTGCTTGAAAGAGAGGTCATGGGTCGGATCTATTTTCCCTAATAGAGTAAGGTATTGTGTTATTTAGAATTCAATTAGATGTGACCGAAAGAAGATTCTATGCATAGATGCTTTGAGATCAAAAGATGACTAGCATCAATGAAGTTGACTTAGCCTATTCATGAATGTTCATCACTCTAGAGCAGCACAATTACCCCTATGTGATATCAATTTCCAATCCCACACCCCTCGATTGCTTCTTAATTCTTGATTTCATCTATATTTTTTTTAACTGCGATAATTGATAACCAAAGCTTTATATTAGGTAGGTGGTTTCATCCACCCAATTGTTCTTACTTTTACAAATGAGCTAAATTAAAATCTAAATTTCTTGATAAGGAATTCTTTATGATACATCATTTCTTGTGGGATTCCACCACGACTCTTTGTTGGGTTTTTATTAACGATGATCGCTCACTCTTTTAATTGGTTTTGGAGGGTGATTTGAGCATTATCACTTAAGTAATTCGATTGGTAAGTCCTCTTGCTCCGAGGACAATGCCATTTATGTTCTTATTACTTTTGATGTCTTTTCATTTCATACTTGTACGTGGTGTATGTGTTACATCCCAACCACTCTTAGGATGTTAGAAAGGCTTGTGTCAGACTTAGTAGTTTTCTGTGTATCTCTTATGTACTTTGTTGGTACCTTTTTGGTCATCTTATGATTTATGACTTATATCAATTATATCACTTGAATTGTATCTTTATTACATAATTCTTATGTCAAGTGTCTTATTTAGAGCCTCTCGGGGTTCTATTCACCATGTCATGTCTAGAGTGTACTTTGGGTCATGAAATCTTCTCTATTGCTTCTTCATTTTCTAGATTGACTCATAACAAGGTAAAGTTTCAATGGTCCAAACCTTGTGAAAAGAGTTTTTTTGAGTTGAAGACTCGACTTACTTCAGCCTAGTTTTGACTGTACCAGAGGGTTGAGATGATTTTATGGTATATTCTAATGCTTCTAGAATTGGCTTTGGTTGTGTACTAATGCAACATGGTAAGGTAATAGCTTATGCTTCATGGCAACTCAAGGTTCATAACAAGAATAAACCAACTCATGACATTGAGTTGGCATTTGTAGTATTTGCCTTTAAGATCTGGAGGCACTATCTTTATGGTATGCATGTGCATGTGTTTACTGATAATAAAAGTCTTCAGTGTGTGTTCAATCAGAAGGACTTAAATCTTTGCCACAGGAAATGACTTGAGTTATAGAAGGATTATGACATGTATTCGTAGATGTTCTCAACATGTTATCTATGAACAATGTTGCTCTCATTGAGTATGAAAGGAAGGAGTTAGTTTACGATGTTCACTAACTTGCTCATTTGGGAGTCTGCCTTGTAAATTCAGCATATGGTAGAGTTATAATTTAGAATGGGTAAGAATCATATCTATTGGCAGAGGTTAAGAAAAAGCAGGATAATGGCCCAACCTTGGTTGAATTGAAAAAAGCAGTATTTAAAAATAATATAGAGGTTTTCTCCCAAGGGGAGATGGTGTACTTTATTATTATGATCCGTTAAGTGTTCCAGATGTTGAAGGGTTGAGGCACCAGATACTATCAAAAGCTCATAGTTCTTGATACTCTATTTATATGGGAGACACTAAGATGTACCGTAATCTACGAAAAGTCTATTAGTGAAATGGTATGAAGAAGGATATTACGAATTTTGTAGCTAAGTATCCAAATTGCCAATAGGTTAAGGTTGAATATCAGAAAAAAGAGTTATGACTTAGGATATCAACACTCCTACTTGGAAGTGGGAGGACTTGAATATGGACTTCAACACAGCTTTTCCTCGCATGCATCAACATCATGATTCAATATGGGTGGTTGTAGACCGGATGACTAAGTCAGTATATTTCCTACCAGTTAAGACCTCTTATTTACTTGATGAATATGCTAGACTTTACATCTAGGAGTTGATGAAAATTCATGAAGTTTTACTATCCATCATCTCAGATAGGGGTACTCAGTTCACCTCTTAGTTTTGGAGATTGTTTCAGAAAGGTCTTGCTACTCAAGATAAGCACAACACAACATTTGAAGCTTAAACAGATGGGTAGGACGAGTGAATTATTCAGACCATGGAGAATATGTTAAGAGCTTGTGTGATCGACTTTAAGGGTAATTAGGATGATCACTTACCTCTTATTGAGTTTTCTTACAACAACAATTATGATTACAGTATTTAAATGGCTCCATTTGAGGCGCTCTATGGTAGGAGGTGTAGGTCTACTATAGGTTGGTTTGAAATTTGTGAAGTGGATTTGATAGGGAGAAAATTGGTTCATGAGACTATGAGGAAAGTTCAACTTACTAGATATAGGTTGAGAATGACTCAAAGTAGATAGAAGTCTTGTACAGATGTTAGGAGAAAAGAGATTGAGTTTCCTGCAGATGATTGGGTATATCTGAAAATCTCACCCATGAAAGGGGTGATGAGGTTTGATAAGAAAGTAAAGCTCAGTCCCTGATATATAGGTCCTTACAAGGTTTTGAGGTCTTTTTGTAATGTGCCTTATGAGTTGGATTTACCTTCTGCATTAGCATCGGTGCATGTAGTGTTTCATATATCCTTGTTTAAGAAGTGTATTGGTGATCTGACATCAGTTGTGACTTTAGAGAGTATTGGTGTGAAGGATAGTCTCTCTTACGAAGAGGTACATTTGAGGTTCTTGACCATCAGATTCGTAAGTTGAGGAATAAGGATGTCACTTTAGTGAAAGTCTTTTGAACGAAATAGTTAGTTAAGGAAACTATTTGAGAAGTAGAAGTAGATATGATGGCCAAGTACCCCCCCCCCACCCCTTTCATTTCAGTTCAATTCTAGCATGAGGTAATAGTTCCTCTATAGTACCACATTTAGATTCATGTCTTTCAGTTATTCTCATGTCTCAGTATGCATGCATGTTCATAAAATTAGTTTAATATTCATGTTTTAGTTCAGAATCAGGCGTCACTCCTTTACTTTTATGTGTTTAGCTTTCAATATTAGGTTGCAGATCTTTTCCTAATCTTTTACAACCTAGTTAGACCATATTCGAGGATATTCCCAAGGGGGAGATATTGTAATACCTCGAAGTGCCTAACTCAGATAAAACCAAGAAAAGTGCATAAAAGATATGAAGTCTGTAGATTTTTTGCAATTATGATAGGTCTTTGTGGGTCATAAAATGGACTACGGCTCTTGGAAAGGAGTTCGTAGTTGATACTTAAGGTTTAAAGAAAGTTGGGTCAGTGTTTACAAGAGGGTTTACGTCCCATGTTTGGTTTTATTAGTCGTAGTTACCAGTCGTAGACTATGTTCAGCAAGTTAGAAACTTTACCATAACAGAACAAAGGGAATTATGGATCATAGTTAGGTTTAAGGGTCATGGATAGGCCTTGTAGACCAAATCTTGAAACCTCAGAACATCAAAACCCTAGACTGTCTTTTATGAGTCAACAGTACGAGTCGTACAAAGGACTACAAGTCATGGTTGTGGTCTCTTAGATCAGATTTAAGAGAATATGTACTGCAATATATTTTCTTCTACAAACGACCAATATGAGCCATATAGGAAAGTATGAGCCCTAGGTTATGTTCGTAGTTAAATGTTTTGAAACTCAAGAATTTCACCTGTCTCCTTCGAGAAGGCTCCTACAGCCTGTAAGAGGGACTACGGTCCGTAGATGCTGCCCGTAAGAGGGACTACGATCCGTAGATGTTACCTATAGACGAATCCCGAACGATTTTAATCAGGGATCTTTCAGTCTTTTCTCACTCTTTTAATTCCTATGCTATGTAATTTTGGCCTATTCTAAGTTGGTTTAATTGATTTCTAAGGACCCTAACTTCTCGTTCTCTCATAACCACCCTAAATCCAATTTCTTCTCATCCAAGTTTTTTCTCAAGGCAAGAATAAGGGATTCAATTTTCAGGCCTTCAACCCAAGTTTCAAGCTAGGATTTTATTCAATGTATGTGGGAACTTCATCAATAGGTCTCTCTTCACCCATTGAGTCCCAAAGAAACTCCAATTTCATCAAGTTATGATTTCTCAAAATCTAGGGTTTCATGATCTTCATGGGTTTTTATTGAACTTTAGTTTCTCCTTCATGATTGATCTTAAGCTGTATGAATTGATTATAATTCCATGTTTTCAATGACATTTTTATGAACCCATAGCATGCAAGTATTTTCATGATCAAAATTATGTTATTTCAAATACATGTCTCAGATTATCAAATTTTCATGAATTGTGATGCTTTCGAATAAAGTACCTCTCAGTATATAATCATATCATGATTTAGATGCTTTTAATTAAAGTTATCTTTCATATTATGTTCAGTTATCATGATTTCTGAGCTACTCAGTATTTTATCAGTTATCAATGTGATTTAGTAGTACAGATTATTACTATTTCTACATTTATTCATGTTCCCATTGGGAGTATACTTAGCACTTAGAGGGTTTTGGGATGAAGGCTTCCGTTTAGCGTCTATGTACCTTTAGTAGCAACCCCTAAGTCCCAGAACTACATGTCTCCATAGGATTAGTCTTTATAGATTTTAGTTAGTGGATCCACCTTAGCTCAGATATCATGGTCCTTACCTTAGAAAGTATGGGAACTCTTTTTTCAGTGCAGGAGTCGTACACTGAAATCCATATAGTATCTCACATGGTTTATATCAATTTTAGTATCTCCCATCAATCAATATGTTTTTAGATATATTTCATACTAGTATATCTTAGTTTCATGTTATTTTACTTGGTCATTGCATCAACATGTTTTACAGATTCACTATGTTTAGATATCATGTTTATTATGCATTACCTCATACTCAGTACATTCCAAAGACAGATCGTATATCCTATGCCTATATTATTTGATAATATAAGTTCAGCCGCTCACCATCACACTCGCGGTTAGTACTGATCTAATTAACTAGCATACCAGTTGGTGAGTCCATCTATCCGAGGAAAACCTTTATGATTTCCTTCGGTACTTTTTTTCAATTTTTAGACATTTAGAGTTACCAATTGGTTTTTCCTAATAACTCGTATTAGTAGAGGCTATTAGACAGGCAATTAGATTCCACTTATGTTGTTTACCAGATTCTTGTTTAAGTGCTATGATAGATTATTTCAAACTTTAACTTTGCATTCAGTGTTTTAAGTCTTATTATTCTATATCTTAGTGTCATGGCATGCCATGAGGTTAGCTTTGAGTCACTTGTGGCTCTAAGCATCAGTCGCATCTAGGGGTAGTTCGGGCGTGACACTAAAGAACTGAGGTTTCTATTGGACTCAATTGGTGAGGAATTCCCATTGATGAACTCCCACATACCTAGAATGAAAACACTAGATTTAAATCTTGAATGGAGACTTCAAACTTTAAAACTCTTATTCTTTCTTGAGAGGAACATTAGAGTAGTGATTCTAAATTTGGGAGTTATGCATGAAAAGAAGGTGTTTAGGTCGACTAATTAACTACCTTTAGTCCCACCTAAAATAGTTCAAAATGACATAGTATAGGGATTAAAAGAGTGGGAATATACCAATGACCCTACTAAAAATCTGAGTTTGGCGGGTTCCACAAGGGTATCTACAATTCATGGTTCCTTCTAAAGAACATATAACCCTATCCGTAGAAATAGGAGAAATATTTGTTTTCTGAAGTTTGATTCTATTAGACCCATCTACGGTTCGTAGAACAATCTATGAGCCGTAAAAGGTGTCCTTAGAAATTAGAGAATTTATGACTTTAGGACATTGCTCTATGGGACTATCTAATACCCGTAAAGGGTTTACATATTGAAAACTTAGTCCATCTTATTTTGGTTAAAATCCAAGTTTTTGAAGTTCGAACCACGGGTGGCATCTATGATCCGTAGATTCATTTACGACCCTTAAATGCTTCCCATAAATTTCAAAGTTCTGCGAAATTTTGACTATTTTGAGCTTTCAAGTCAGATCTGGACTTAGGGACTTTGGGGTGTGGAATACCCACTAACCCTTATTATTGAGATTAAGCTATTAGATGTATGGGGTATTCACTTCATGGGATAATTCATAAGTTCATACTGATAATATTATATCTTAGTGGAGGTTGTAGCGCTCCCGAACAATAAATGTAGAAGTGTCAGTACATTCATGGAAAAGAACATCTTCCGCAAGTTTGGCACTCCAGGAGCTATTAAACGTGACGGAGGTCACATTTCTACAACCTTATGATGCCCAAATCAACCTTCGAAAAGAGAAATATACACGATCACTATCAATATAATTACCCAACTCAAGGAGTCTAGATCGATTACACAATGAATGAAATATATCATCTTTGAATTGAAAAGTGCATTTATTCACTACATTCTTCCATACTTTAAACAAGTAAATGAAATGTATTTTCTAATCACAATATGTATCAATCAATTGTAACTATAATTGAGCAATTATTATCATCGAATAGGAATAAACTGAGAAAGACCTTAGGAATGTGCTATATGTTTGCAGTTTAGTCTTAACCTTTACTACGACATTGATCATTATCATGGATAAGCTTCTTTCACTCTGAATTAACAATTTCTCAATCGATTAATATATTTTCTCAAACATTAATGTGTAACAATTTCAATCAACCAAATACTTCAAGTTAGTTGTTTTATTTCTAGCAATAAATATTAATTGAATAAGACACAAGTCCCTGTTCACTAATTCTTCTCAAACCCTTACCCCCTTTCTTAAGCAAGGATAAGATATTGAAAGATTATTAGAGTTCCCACCCTCTAATATTAAGTAAAACATGAAATGTAATGATCCATTCCATCATTGCTTGAAAAGTGCATTGAAAAATACTGTACTTTAATTTTTTTGGGGATTATTTGAAATTTTCTATTGACCACCAAAAAAATTTTGACTGGTCAACAACCTTCGTTATGGCAAAGACCCTCGCTATAGAAAGATGAGCTAAACTAAATTTGGTTTTATTTGTTAGATGGCTTTTGAGTTTTTTATTATATTTTCATTGGGACTTCTTATAAGGATTTACTATGGATTATCTGAGAGAAAAAGTCTCAAGAGAGAGGGAAGAGAATAATACCCCTTGCAAAGGATACCGAACTCTTTCTTTGGATCCTTCACCAAGCCATCAGGCCACAAAATGGATGTGAAACTTTATGAGAATTGTGCAGCTACTCCTCTTTGAGGTAAGTTATGGTTTACTCATTTATTAGACTTTGTTAGTGACATGTTCTACTTTGTGGGTCCAAGAGGGATAATCTAATTAGCTCTACGTACATGGGAATTCAAGTGTTGATATGAAAAATAACCTAAGTCAAACATTCTAAATTGTTTTTATATTATGTGATGCTAATTTTATAATTTAATCTTAGAATAGCGACATTGAATAAGATGTTTGGATAATACATAGGGTTTTAATGACTAGAATCAATCGAGAGTAAAGAGAAAGTGGTCTAAATGTATTGATTTCGGTGGTGATGTTGTGCTTGTTGATAGTCATGATAATGGAAATGTTGTTTATTGATGATGTAGTAGATAAAAATAAGAGCATTGTAAACTAAGAGTTGTCAAAATGTGTTAAAAAAGAAAGAAAGATGGTCTTGCAAGAAAATATTAAAGAGATGTTGATAATTATGTCGACCATAAAATATGTAAGGAAATGGTTAGGCCTAAATTTATTATTGATTTAGTGACTTAAGTGTGTGCCATGATTTATGTTATAGTTTTATTGTGAGTTAGACTTATACGTAATGTTAGTTGTGTTGCAAGTTGATTGATTGTCGGATTTGTTTATGATAGAATTTAGCGTTGCTTGTATGAGTTAGCATGTAAATTGTTGAACTGTCTATTTCACTAGTTTTATGAATTGTGAACATGTGATTATTTTATATTTATTTTGTTATCCTTAGAGGTAACAAGAGAAACTAGCATATTGAAATATGTGGATAGAGTGAAAATATATATTAACTATTTTGATGATGAGTGATTTTAGCTTTGTCTATTGTTTATCTAACTTTAAAGAGTCTATTATTGAGTTGTACACGAGTGTTGGCGGGTTCTGGAGTGTCTTTCAAGGGCGCTAGTGCATACCCCAGGGTGATCATCACCACCAGCTTTCTCCTCGTACGGCTCGAGAAAAATGATTGATTTGAAGTTTTATCTCTGTATGAAATTCTATCTAAGAAATGACAACTTGATACATAAAATGATCAAAGCAATTAAAGATGTAAGTCTTTTTTCCTGCCATTTACCAGGACTTCCATTCAAAGCTTACAACACTTCTCCTTCCAACCTTCTAGTAGTTGAGGGCAAACCAAGTGTTTACTCGCAGTTTCTGTCCATGAATCCCCTTTCACTTGGTTACAGGATTAGAATGAATCATCTTTTGTGCTGCGGTCTAATATATGTGTCAAAGAGCAGATTCTCTTGCAGCGGATACGGGGCATGTCTCTAAGCTTATTGATTGAATTCCTAGAAATTCCTATGCTCTTTCACTTAAAACACAACCTATGATGATTCCCAATTCCTTTTTTGAAACTTCATAGTGGAAATGCCGTGTCAGGCACACCTATCAGAATCGAAACAGACCAATTACCATATCCACCTATCATCACCGACATAACCAACATCTTTTTCATTTTGGGAGGATACTCCGAGTAGTGGGTACCTCGTAGGACCTAGACCCGCCTACTCGGGTCTTGTATGGATATATAGGAGGGGGTTCTCCAAAGAGTATCACCACATTCTCTGTCTTAGACTTTTTTGATTGCTTAAAATTAAATGTTGTGGGAAGGGGAATGAATCATTTCTTATCTTCTTTCTTGAGAGGGAAAGAGAAAGAGGTCAAAGATAGTATTGAAAAGGGTCGTCTTTCGCCCGATATTAAAGAGGTATCTTAAATCTTCTTCCGCACCTTACCCATCGAGTAATGATAGTGTGCCTTCACCCTATGATCTTAGTTCTCCGATTGAGCCATCTGTATCTGTAACTGTCATTTCTCAAGAACAATATCTAAAGGGCCTGATACTACCACTTTGATTCATAAAGGGGGACGTTGAAAACATTCCAGCAGATAGTATGTTATACTTTTATCAAAACGAGCACTATACTCCTTCTTAGTTTAGGGCAGAAACATACTCAAGGAACTGCACAAGGAGGTCAACCTGTTTCAAAAATACAACATGGATTCTTGCAATGTAGTTGGACTCTTATGTCGGCTTTGTGATTGTTCCAGAATAAATGAAACAAACACCCCTTCATAGTCAGCTTAGTTGGTTGAGTAAAGAAACCTGGATTCTAATATAGGTCGAGTAGTGAGTTCAAATTTCTCTTCCGCAGCAAGCCTAGTCTACTTTCTTAAAGTCATAGTAGACACGGGTAATAAATAAGAGAATACTAAAGATCCAAGCCATAAAATTTCTCAATCCTAACACAAGGTACTTATTAGATCGAATGTACTTCTTAGATCTAATAGAATGATTTTGTCGTATCCAGACTAATACTAATCCAACACATTTTAGACATGGGTCTAGGTTCTCTTTCTTTAAGAAAGGGTAGCTTTAAACAACCCGGTTCCAAAAACACCAAACAAGCAAGCGACTCCCCTTACTTAGTGTACCCACCACAAACCTCCCTCACAAAGGAAAGCGGGTAAGGGACCGAATCGAAGAGCTCTTATTTCTTTGATTCGAAAAGAAGCCCCCTCCCAGAAGAGGAAATCTTTTTTAATTTGTCTCTGCGATTGGTCTTTCCTGCAGCTGGACCGCACCTTCGCTTCGCACCTATGCTTTATAAGCAAAATATTGAATAAGGGATTAATAAAGGCACTAGGTTACCCTTTTTGGAAAGCTCCGCAAGAACCATCTAGCGTCCTGACCTAACTTCATCTGCATTTTCTTTTTGTCTTTTTAATACCATAAAAAAAATTATTTATTAAAATTTATATTTTGTTCTAGTGAGTTCTTGTACTAATGTCACTAGGTTTCGGGATGGGTTTACTTTCACATTCCTTCATTTAATTATTAAATTTTGTGTTTAAGACTATTTACTTTATTATTTATATCTTCAACATATTTTAAAACTACGTATGTATTGACTAAGGATTGACTTACTTACCGAAGGAATATAGTAGGTGCCATCATGACCATAAGTTTTGAATTCTAACAGGTTGTTACACATTTCTCTAGCTATAATAAATTACATGCTATAATCTTATTTCCATACGAGAGTCAACATATGTGTAATCAATCTAGATATCCATAATTCATCCTTCATTTTATATCCCTAATTTAGGTAAAAACAATTAAGATTTTTGTAACTTACTTCATTTATATCAATGATCTTGGAAACTTAATTGTTTCATTTACCTTCTAATGAATTTGTTGCCATAACTTATCATATTTGGTTCTCTATATAGTCCACAACTCTTTAATCCTACCATTAGAATTTCCACAGCTACGATTTGATTAAGAATCATGAAGAACATCTCAAGCATAGTTGTCTTTCTATTTGTCCTTTTCCTTGTTCTCTATAAGTCTCATTTTATATTATATAGACTTTTTTTATTGATGGAAATCTTATACTTAGTATGTCTTAGTCTTATAGAGTTGTTTATGCATATAAAAACCACCTACTAATTTCAGTCATTGAATAATTGCTCAATTTTGTTTCTCATAATGTTTTTTTGTTTTTCCTTATCTAAATAAATTAAGGCACCAAGACGAGAGGAATTCATCTTGAAGCTTCAAAAGAATGTCATTATCCACTTCCAGGAGCTGTAAAACCTTGTGATCCAGAAAAATACAATACCCAATGTTTTGACAAGTACCAAAATAAGCCTGATCCTCCTGGTATTACAGGAACACTTCTTGGAGGAGAATGTTTAGGTGACGATTGTAATTGCACCTTTTATTGTTAAGATTTTCTACTCTTGATTTAATTTCAAGAGTTATCTTAATATATTTCTTGAAGGAATAAATTAATAATTCTTCTTTATTATTATGAAATTGTCATTACTTCATTATTTTTTAATTAGCAAATTAACTATGTATGGATCGTTTGGATAAAATATTAAATTCTTTTAAATTTTTCATATAGTCTCTTAATTTTTTTTAAAAAAATCATATGGACTCTGGAAAATTTATCAAATAAAAGGTTAACCCAGAAAATTTTCAATTGGAAAATGTTATTTGATTACACTAGTTGAGATATGAATAGCAGAATGATAAAAGTTATTGCTAAAATGAAGATCATAAATGATGTTACTAGATCTCATTATATATGACATTTTATATTAATTAAAATAGAAAAAATTATATTTAATATGACTGAATTTAACACTGAAATAGTGAGAAAAAAAAGTCATCTAGAAAAGTAGACGAGGCGATTAATTTAATATTGAATGATTCAAATTTGATAAAACTAATGGCTTATCGTATTTAATTGAAACAAATATGATGGAATTATTAAGACAACAACATATTCATTATAATATTAAAAGTGATGTTTGAAAAAGATGATATGAAGAAAGTCTTTAACCCTGCTTTTTGAGGGTAAAGATGTTGTTTATATGAAGAAATTTAGTAATAGTATTATTTTTCATTTTTTAATCATAAGAAAAAGTTACTATTTTGCATTGGTTTCTTCCACTTCCATATAGATGTACCATATTTATATTTCATAAATATAGAAATTGAATAAAATAATTCAATAGTTGCATGTAACCAATGTTTGAAATTATATCAGTCTTATTTACTTAGTCATTTATTTTTTTAAAACTTAGGCATAAAAAGTGATAAAGGGAGGAGAAGTAATTAGAACTATTGGCTTTTGAAAAAATTTGAGACTTACATATTACTTACGATAGTTATAAGTAGAATGTTATATGTGAGTATGACAAAAATATGACTTTCACATATAGAAAATATAAAAATTAAGAGAAGCTGCAAAGAATGAAATAAATAACTTATTAAGAAATAGGTATCAAGGTGAAACAAAATCACTAATTAAGAACAGGCACCATATATGAAAATGAGTAAAATGAGAATGAGGTATCATGGATAAGATAAATAAACATAAAATTTGGTACACCGAATAAAATATGAAGAAACTTGAGGTACCATGAAATAGGTATTATTAGTGAAATAACAATGGTATATCATGAGTGAAATAAAATAATTTTAAATAAGGTACCACAAATAAATATTACTAATAATTTAAGAATGAAGTACTATGAATCATTCATATATCATATATATACATATATATATATATATATATATATATATAAGAGAACCCTCAATCCGGTGACGTGGCACCACCAGAAGCAAAAATTCTCCTTTTATTTATTTATTTCCAAAACTGCCCTTCCCCTCTACAATAGGAATGTCGCTTCAGCCTTCAACAACCGCTTCTCCCGTTCATTATTTTACCTCTCTTGTCGCTCTTCATAAATGTTGCGCACGTTTACAACAACCGACCTGCCTATGTGCCGCACTCACAGATTAGGATTCTTATTTAACCCTTCTTATAGTCATATAACATTACAGAAAAGTCACAACTTCTAATAAAAGTCAGAACTCTTCATAAAAGTCACAACTTTTCACAAAAGTCACAACTTATCACAAAAAGTCACAACTTTTCACAAAAGTCACAACTTTTCAGTAAAGTCACAACTTTTTACAAAAGTTAAAACTTTTCACAAAAGTCACAACTTTTCACAAAAGTCAGAACTCTTCATTTTTCATTCACACCTTTATGACCCAACACTGGATTCCAAGGCACCGAAAGAAGAAAGAATAAACAAAGAAAATTGATTTCAATTGCAATGAGACATTACTACTCTTACACCTCTCAGTCCACAAGTCATAACACTGCTGGAATTGTTGAATACATTACATTTGATTATTTTATAAACAAAACTTCTATTTATGCCACTATTATTTTTAGGCTTTTTTTTGCTATAGGGGAGTCGAATTCAAATACATTAATTAAGCTTCTTATAAAGTGTGTTTCATTCCTCAAAGTTTTCTTCCTCCTATTTCATTAAGCTTAATCTTTATAGTAAATCATAGTGATTCATGTAACTATTACAATTTCTTTTTGCTATTTTGGTGACTTTTTTTTAACTCTATTAAAAATTCCAGCGAGGATAGTTGAAAATTGATCTTCTCTTTTATTCCTTTCTACAAGTTTCTTCATATACTTTTTGGGAAAATTACTTGTGGGTTGTGCTATATTTGATAGCATACAACAACAAATATGTGATAACTAATATGGAACCAATGGTAAAGTTTGTTAAAAGAACCAAACAGATTGTTCTCTTGCTTGCCACAATTAGTATATTATTTTGATTGTTTTATCTTAGGTACAAACAAAGTATGTCATTGCACTCTTCCTAGAATATTAGTATAGAGACATACTTCTTTTATAGCAATTTGACTAATTTTTCATATTTCTTCCTCTCTTCTTTTTGGGCATAATAAGAGATCAAGTTTTCTTGAAACTAACAGATGCCCAAAATACACTATAACAAAAATATTTTTTATAGGTAATAAATATGCACATTAACGAAGAGTGCTAGAGCCTTCACCGACATTAATTAATTGTCTTAGATTCAATGTCTCTATACACTTTAGGGACATTTATAGAGAGTAGTAATTGTCTCAGAAAATATATATTTAACGGCAATTAAGCTATTAATTACCATTAAAGATCATTTTTGTTGTAGTGATAACTCTTTCTTTTGGCTTCTTTCAATTAAATTTGTGAACTGTAAATTTGGAAACAGATTGATAGACTATCTTTTAAAAAAATATATTTAGCAACATGCCTTTTTCTTCTTCATTGTTAGGAAAGTAAGGTTGCCTTTATTATTATTTGCGGATATTTGTAAGTTCAAGTGCTCACAAAATTATGCTGTGAGATTTTAATATGTTATGTATCAAAAATTTGGTTTAGAATATCCAGTTGTGAATAGTTACATTCAGATGCCGCATACTTCTTGGTTGATCATTGCATTAATTCTTTGAAACTGCATATTATAACCATCACAATAACTATGGTTCAATTCCAAATAACTTAGGGCCGATGATATAAAACCTAAGTAATAGTAATGACTATTCTGACACAATGAGGAAAAACCTTTATGATACTAACAATTTTAGGGTCATTTTTAACATATAAATGATATGCCATACAATAATAAAAAAGAAATTGATAGAGGTTCTTAAGAAAGGAGCCGAAGGTCCAACATTTGAATTTAGTTAATTATGTTCTTGTATAGACGTGATGTTCCATTTTACTAGAAGTGTTGTTGTTCGAGGCTTTTTGGTATCTTCTTTAACGTCTGATGTTGTTCTTTATAACTTCTTAGAATTTAGAAAATTTCGTTAATTTTGACCAACTATTTTCATGGAGATTTTCTGAGATTTCTTTCTTATATTAAAATCACTCTATGACTCATAATTTATGCATAACAAAAACAAAATTTAAAAGATATAGCATTTTTAGATTTCGGAGGAACACTTTGCCTTAAGATAAAATGTTCTTTCAATGTAGTGTATGTATCGAAAATATGAATATTACATAATGATCATATATATAAGTTTAATAAAATAGTTCAATCTCGTACGAAGCATTGGTAGTATATCTAGTGAAATGAATAAATTAAGAGGAATAATTTTAAAATAGCTACCACTAGAAGTGTATGAATTAAGAATAGGGTACAATGAAAGGGATAAATAAATTAAGAACCAAATATCATGAATAAAATGAAAAATATTAAGTTGATGTATCATGATTGAAATGGAAATAGGTTTGTTACTTTGGGTTGTGATAATGATACAAAACTCCCTCAGTTAGGGATGGTGGTGGTATAACCTTAACATCTGATTTTGCTCATAAGTTCAGGTAATGCATGTCTAGTAGCTGGGGATCTTCCAATTGAATATGGTATAGCCCATCCTCTTGACATAACCCCATCCCTATCATTCCACGTATTTCTACTAAACCCATGTGTACGTATAGCCTTCAAATAAAGAACACAAGTGTCTCCATATCTATCTACAAGATTCTACTTGACATTACCTATTCAAATGACTCAACTTGACATTTCTCCACCACTCTAATTTTTTTAATAGTTAGACTCTGATACCAAGTTCGTCCCAATCAAAATCTAACACAGGCCATGAAAGAAAACTCAACAAGTCACTACCCTTACCGAGGGAACCATGTGAGCTAAATTTTCTTGTCTATTCTATAAATGTGGAGATAACACAATATATATATATATATATATAAATAGAAGTAAAGGCTCAATATATAGACTATAATGCCCCAAAAAACAATACAAGTCGTGGAGGGAGACTCTAGATTTGCTAATACATTGGTCTGATCTGGCCATAACCCTAAGTAAAAAACACAATGAAGATATGCTTACACTATAATGGTATCAATAGAAAGGTTGTGGCTCACATAATTAGATCAAGACATGAATCATGTAGGAAATCAAGGATCGACAATCGAACAATCGCAAGTGCTTCTGCACCAAAGTAACAAGGGTGAGTTGAAAGACCCATCAATTTCATACTCCATAACTTAGATGACCTTTGGAACAAGGTTTATAAAAAAACAAAAACACAAACTAAACTTAAGGGTCTTAAATGGTGCAAAAACAATTACTCTTAAAATTCAAAACATGTCTCAAAATGTCACAATCCAAAAATGGACGTGTTGGTTGTCGTCTAATCCCACCAAGAAAAGTCAGCCTACGCCCAATAACACGAAAGAAATAAAGAAAGTAAAACAACAATAACATAAGAGTGGAAAACTTAGTCGTTCTAATATAACCCAAAACCTTATTGTCATGTGTACATGTCACTAATGTATAAAATACAGAATTGAAAGTTTATTACAAGTATCAATATCTTTGTTTCTCGAATAGAACAAAACAGAATGTAAGGAACAAGAGGGCCTGTTGGGATGACAAGCATCTACCTCTCAAAGTCCTTTGAAAGCCTTGGAAATAGATGAAGAAAAAGATCACATGAGTCTTGGCTCGGAACCTACAAAAGTGTAGAAGCAAGGAGTGGGTACCAAATAACACCATACTCAACAAGCAACCTACTAAACAAAGCATAGCTAAGCTAGAATACGAGTACTCCTTTCATCCCAATTGATCCTTCTCAACTACAACCATCATAGAAATCATCCCAAGCTAATAGTTTTAAAATACACGGTTCACAAGGCTTAACAATCACAATCCACCAGTCTCAGTTTAACAACCAACAAGTATCAAGTATGTGAATCATAAGTATCAAGTAGATCAATCACAAGTATCAAGTAGATCAATCACAAGTATCAAGTAGATCAATCACAAGTACCAAATATATCAAATCACAACAGTCAAACACTTTTTGAAACCATTTCCCATCGACACAATATCACTAGCTGAACCATTTCCCTTCATCTTTATATAATGTCACTTGTCGAATCCATTTTCATTCGGCACAATATGACTTGCCGGAACCATTTTTCTTCAGCTTTATATCACAAGACGGAACCATTTCCCATCGACTTTATTCAATATCACTTGCCAGAACCATTTATCTTTGGCACAATATCACTAGACAGAACCATTTCCCTTTGGCTTTATATCACTAGACCGAACCATTTCCCATTGGCTTTATACAATATTACTTACTAAAACCATTTTCCTTTGGCATAATCACAATCATGTCTCATCATGGTACAAAGAATCAATGTAAATAAGTAATCTCACACCATAAGGAAGAGACAATAAACTCAAGCAATTCATGTCCATAATAATTTCATCAATCAACACGTTAGGGTCCACAACAAGGCAATTCACAAAGCACAACTATCAACATGGTTCCATTTTCATTAATCCCCTTTTAATTCATTAAGATAAATCAAGTGGAATAGTTGAACCCATCACCTCATTCCCATTATTCCCCAACACACACAATAAAGGGAAATACAAGATTCTAGGAGCTTTACAAGGTTTAGAAGTCATTTGCCTCAATTCAATCAAAACTCAATCAAAGACTTGAGTCTTCCCTTTCCGAACAATGTCCAAAAGCCATGCAATCTAGTTCAATCAAATGATCACAATAGGATTTCAGAAATAACAACTCTCATATCATACACTTTGAAAAATGGGTCAAAGCAACTCAAAACCCAATTCCAAAAGTGAAGTTAGAATTCAAAAATACTTACTTGAAAACGTTACCCAAGGCTTTTGGAACTCATTGGTGAAAATCATTTCGAAAAAGGAGTAAAAATCAGTTCACAATCACCATTTTACTTTGGAACTCAAGTTCTTGAAAAACCTTGCCATTTTTCAATCAAAATCTCATGTTTTAATGTTAAAATCCATGATTGTTAAAGGGAATTGACGTTTTAGGGTCACAACAACTTAACTAAATGAATTAGCAGGGGAAATTTCTTTGAAATCGCCTCCAAGGGTTTTCCAAAACTCAAAATGGGAGAAAATGGGGCTAAACCCCGAAATTGCAAGTCTAAAACACTCTCTGATCTCGTAAAAGTGAACCTAGGTTTGCTTACGCGACCATCGCATTTGCAACCCCTGGGTCGCAAAAGCAAACCCCGCATTAGCGACTGGCAATAACTTTGGTGAGCCGGCATTTGCTAAAGCGAAGGTCGTGAAAGTGATGAGGTCTTCACGAAAGTGAGGGTCAGCCCACTTGACCCTTCACGAACATGAGCCCACCTCGCTAACGCGATCTTTACGAGAGCGAAGATCCCATCGCAAAAGCAAAGGCATCAGACACCAACAACACACAACTAACATTCAAAATATCAAATGGACACTCGGGATTCATTCATAATCCTGTATGCACAAACCAGGTATGCAATTTGATCAAACTCGACATTCCGGACTCAATGGAACCATCGAAACACGAATTTGAGGTTTCCTTGATCTGAAACATATATCACAAGAAATGAACATAACACCTAAAGAGGCTAAATCAAGCTCTGGACTTCTAAAATTCAACCAAGACTTCACTTACGCCTAAAATCATCCCTTAAATCCTACGGGACTCGAGAAATTCCAATCCGAGCATCCGAACCCTGAATGTTAACCAAAGTAAACTCAAGGGCTAAAATTTCACAAATCTCCAACTTAGAACCTAAATCTTCAAAAAGTCTCCGAATCAGAATTTGACAACTCTCTTAAATTAAATTTCACATTCCGAAACTAATGGATTTGACGAAATTCTATTTCGATACTCAAAACTCCAAAAAACACTAAAAATCACTTTTTAACAACTATAACCTTTTGAAACCAAAAACTTTCATAATTGACAACTTTTTACTCAAAGTTTGAAACCAATTTCATGATCCATTCAGAAATAACTCGGGGTCAATATCGGGATGGGTAAAATGGTAATTTTTATATAAATTTTTAAAAATTACCTTCCGGGTCATTACATTATCCACCACTAAAAGCTATGTTCATCCTCGAACATAAAATAAAAGAAAGTACTTGAAGCCTCAAAAAGCTGAGGATATCAGGTACGCATATCGGACTTTGTCTCCCAAGTCATCTCACCAATTGAACGGTGCTTCCACTGCACCTTCACTGAAGCAATCTCCTTAGCCCTAAGCTTTCGGACTTGCCTATCAAATAGGGCTATAAGCTCCTCCTCAAAGGAAAAGTCTTGACCCAACACAACCGAATCAAGCAAAAGTCCATGGGACTCATCTGGCACATACTTCCAAATCATTGAGACATGAAACATAGGATGCACAACTAACAAGCTTGGTGGCAAGGCCAACTTATATGCCACTTCTCCTACTGGACTCAAATTCTCAAAAGGTCCTATGAATCTAGGGCTAAAGTTGCCCTTCTTCCCGAACCTCATCACATCCTTCATGTGTGACATTTAGAGCAAAACATGATCACACTCCATAAACACTAGGGCTAGAACTCTCCAGTCTGCATAACTCTTCTATCGACTCTGGACTGTCAACAACTTACCCTGAATCATACGGACCTGCTCCATAGCATTTCCAAGCAAGTATGTATCTAAAGAGTCCATCTTAGCTAAATCAAACCAACCAATCGGAGATCTACACCGTCTGCCATACAATACCATAAATAAGGCCATCTGAAAACTAGAGTGATAATTGTAGTTATAGGAAACCTTTGTTAAGGGCAAGTGCTGATACCATCGAGCACCTAAGTCAATCACACAAGCTCGGAGCATATCCTTCAATACCTAAATCATCTGCTTGGACTGACCATCCATTTGAGGGTGAAAAGTTGTACTCATATATAACCGAGTACCCAAACCATGTTGCAAAGGCCTCGAAAAGTGATAAGTAAACAGTGAACCTTGATCAAAGATTATGGAAATAGGGTCTCCATGAAGTAGGACAATCTGACTGAGATATAACTGGGCTAACTTCTCCGCCGTATACTTCACCCAAACAGGAATGAAATGAGTGGACTTGGTCAGCCTGTCAAAAACCACGCAAATAGAATCATAACCAGCCACAATGGTAGGTAGACCCACAGCAAAGTCTGTACTATTACATTCCACTTCCAAGTAGGAATAGGCGTCCTCTAAGATACACCACCGGATTGCTGGTGCTCACACTTGACCTATTGCCAAGCAAAACATCTTGACACAAAATTTGCAATATCCCTCTTCATTCCATACTACCAGTACTATCATATATGAATAGAATATCGTGAACAATGGGTCTCCTCAAGAATCAATCTAATCAACTCACCCACCTTGGGCACATAAATCCTGCCTCCGATCCACAAGACACCACCAGAGTCAAAGAAAACCTCCTTGGCTTCCCCTCTCAACACTTTGTCTCGAATGAGACACAACTTCTCATGATCAAATTAGCGCTCATGGATCTGCTCAACAAAGGAAGACCGAGCCTCTATGAAAGCAATCAAACCACCACTCTCCTCAGAAATCTACAATCGGACAAGATTATTGGCTACCCTTTGAACATCTATAGCTAATGGCCTCTCCTCAACATTGATAGCGGCAAGACTCCCCATACTAGAAGTCTTCCTACTCAAAGTATCAACCACCACATTGGCCTTCCTCGGATGATACAAGATGGTGATATCATAGTCCTACAGTAACTCAAGCTATCTGCGCTGCCTCAAGTTCAGATCCCTCTAAGTAAAATATGTACTGAAGACTCTGATGATCTATGAAGACCTCACAATGTACCCCATACAGATAATGCTGCCACAACTTAAGCACAAATACTTCAGCTGCCAACTCTAGATCATGAGTAGGGTAGTTCTTCTTATAGGTCTTCAACTATCTAGAAGCATAGGTGATCACCTTCCCCTTTTGCATTAGAATACCACCCAACCCGACTCCACAAGCATTACAATAAATGGTAAAGTATACACCCTTCTTGGGTAAAGTCAAAACAAGAGCCGAAGTCAACAAGTTCTTGAGCTTTTGAAAGTTCTCCTCACACTCATCAAATCACTGGAAGCTCACACTCCATTGAGTTAATCTGGTCAAAGGAGATGCAATAATAGAGAAGCTCTGAACAAACCACCTGTAATAACATGTTAGCCCCACAACACTTTGAATCTCGTTAACTGAAGTAGGCATCATGCAATCTCTAACTAACTCAATTTTGGCTGGATCCACCCAAATACCCTCCTTGGCCACAGCGTGTCCCAGAAATACAATAGAATTAAGCCAAAACTCGTACTTCTAGAACTTGGCATATAATTTCTCTTTTCTCAATCTCTGGAGCACAATCATCAAATGCCGATCATGGTCCTCCTCAGTCTTTGAGTACACCAAGATGTCATCAATGAAGATTATCACAAAAGAATCTAAATATTGTCGAAACACCTCGTTAATTAACTCCATGAATAATGCAGGGGCATTAGTCAAACCAAAGGACATCATTAAAAACTCATAGTACCCATAACAAGTCCTGAAAGTTGTCTTAGGCATATCTGATGCCCTAATCTTCAACTGATGATAACCAACCTCAAATCAATCTTAAAAAACAAAGATGCTTCCTGAAGCTGATCAAATAAGCAATTAATATGAGGAAGATAATACTTGTTCTTCACGGTCACTTTGTTCAACTAGCGGTAGTCAATACACATCCTCATGGTACCATCTTTCTTCCTCACAAACAAAACAGGAGCACCCCACGGAGAAACACTAGGGCGAATAAAACCCTTGATCAATAAGTCTTGCAACTGATCCTTTAACTCCTTCAACTCTGCTGGATCCATATGGCAAAGAGGAATAGAGATGGGCTTGGTGTCCGGCTCAAAGTCAATAGCAAAATCAATGTCTCTATCTGGAGGAACACCTAGAAGATCAGTAGAAAACATATCCAAAAACTCTCGAACCATGGGAATAGAATCCATGGGAGGTGGCTCAATACTAGTATCTCAAATAAAGGCGAAATAAGACAAACACCCTCCATCAACCAGTATCTGAGCTCGAATGAAGGAGATAACCTTACTAGGGTAGGAACCACTAGCACTCGTCTACTCAACTCTTGGGACACCTAGCTTAGCTAAGGTCATAATCTTACATAACAATCAAGAATAGAATCATGAAAGTAGAGCCAATCAATACCAAAAATAATATCAAAGTCTACCATCCCTAGAATGATCAAGTCTATCCAAGTATCATACCCAGCCAAAGAAACAAGATAGGATCGATACACTAGATCCACAACTAAAGACTCACCCACCGATGTAGAAACATGACTAGGCACAAATATGCTATTAGACATCATATCAAATACATCGGCAAATAAGTAGAAATATACGATAAAGTAGACCCTCGATCAAACAATATAGATGCACGTCAATGGCAAACAGGGATGATACGAGTAATTGCAGCATCAAATATCTCAGCCTTAGGCTTTCTTGAAAAGCATAGCACTGTCCCTATCAACCACCTCAAGTTTAGTAGTACCCCAACATCTGCTTTACTGAGCTGTATCACCTCTACCAGAAGCCCTTCCACCTTTTCCAGACTAACCTATGCCTCGACCCCTGGCTGGAGGTGTTGAATCTCTAGATGGAGCAACTAAATAAGTATGTTAGGGTTCTGAGTGAGTCTATAAAGGACATTGCTGAATCATATGACCTGGATCCCTACACCCATAATAAGACCTAGGTGTGCATGACTGTTGTGACGAACCAGATGAGCTACCATGGCCACCTTGGGCAGAACCATGGCACCCTCGGGATGTTTGTCCACTCTCTGTTGCTGGCATGGATGCATGAATATGCCTGCGATACAACCCCTGTGTGAACCTCTATCTCCAAATGAGGCACCAGAAAACTACACGGAAGAATGGGCACTCTAGGGGTACCAAAACTTCTCTCTAACCATCAACTTTGCCTTCTTGGTGGTACTCATGATGGACTAGAAGGAAGCCCCCTCACTGGCTGCTCTGAACACATAAGACCTAATAGAGAAAGTCAACCCTCTCACGAACCTGCAGACTCTCTCCACCTCATCCAGAACAATGGTCATAGCATGCCTAGATAGCTCGCACAAATGGGCCTTATACTCTGTAGCAGACAAGCTACCCTATCTTAAGTCCTCAAACCTCAATTGGCTCTCCTCTCTCATGCTCCAAAGAATGAAGAGATCCTAAAAGGCAAAACTTCCCACTCTGTCAGAGGAGATCCAACTGGTCTAGACCACACATAAGTCCTCCACAACTCTCGAGCAGGTCCACGGAGTTGAAGTGCAACAAAATGAACACCACATTTATCAACCATACCAACTGCCTCTAGCATCTCATGGCACAAAGTCAAGAACTCATGAGTATCCTCGCTCTTACCACTCTAAAACTGGGGTTGTCTCATCTTGAAAAACCGCTCATAACACTTTTGATCATCAATTGTCAGAATAATCTCAGGAGCAATCTATGCATCAACAGCCAGTGCAGGAACCACTGGTGGCTGAAGGTGAATAACCAAACCCAACTGCTGATCCGAGGTCTACGTCCCCACTCAAATTTGAGGACCCTCTGGTGTGCCTCTGGCACTACCCGGAGAAAAGCTCTCTAGTAAACCCAACATACTCAACAAAGTGTCCTGAAACAAAGGAGTTGTAAACTCAAGAGAAACCTGCTCCTCAACAACCTCAACATGTGGCTCAGGGAGACCTCTCTAGCTCGGCCTTTAGCTGGTACCGCTCCACGGGCATGACCTCTAGCCGATACTACTCCTAAGCACATCCTCTAGCTTAGGCCCTACCCCTAACCCTAGCTGGGTCTCAGCAACTGCCTCGGGGAATCCCTCCCCTCTATAATCGCAAATAAAAGCTCTGGTCCTTGGCATCTTCAAAAACAACACACGAGAACTCAGCACTAGAGAAGGTAACCACGCACGATAAGAAAGAATGAATAAAAGGAAGTTTCCCTGAATCTCATAGCCTCTCGAAGATAAGTACATACGTCTCCATATCGATCCTCGAGACTCTACTTAGACATGACTTGTACACACGTGAGACCTATGAACCTGGGCTCTGATACCATTTATCATGACCCAAAATGGATGTGATGGCACTCATCTAATCCCACCAAGACAAGTTAGCATCAACCCAACTATACGAAGGAAATGCGGAAAGTAAAGCAAGAATAACATAAGAGCGGAAAAAATAGTTATTGTAATATAACCCAAAATCCTGGTTGTCACGTATACAAGTCATTAATGTATAAAATACGGAATTAAAAGATAATTACAAGTCTCAATGTCTTTGTTTCTCGAATAAAACAACACATAAAGTAAGGAACAAGAGAGCTCACCGGGATGACAAGCAGCTACCTATAAAAATCCTTTGAAAGCCTCAGAAATAGATGAAGAAGAAGATCACACAGGTCTGTACTCGGAACCTGCACAAGTGTAGAAGCAAGGAGTGAGTACCAAACAACATGGTACACACCAAGCAACCTACTAAATAATGCAAAACTATGTTAGAATATGAGTACTCCCTTCATCCCAACTGATCCTTTATAACTACTACCTACATAGATATTAGCCCAGCCTAACAGTTTTACAATTCACAGTTCACAACGCTTAACAATCACAATCCGACAGTATCAATTCAACAATCAACAAGTATCAAGTGTAGATCAATCCCAAGTATTAAATAGATAAATAAAGTGGAATAGTTGAACCCATCACCTCATTCCCATTACACACCAACACACACAATGCAGGGAAGTAAAAGATTCTAGGAGTTTTCAAGGTTTAGAAGTCACATGCTTCAATTCAATAAAAATTTAATCCAAGACTTGACTCTTCCCTTTCCGAACAATGTCCAAAGCCACAATCTAGTTCAACCAAGTAATCACAATAAGATTTTAAAAATAACAACATCCATATCATACACTTTGAAAAATGCATCAAATCAACTCAAAACCCATTCCATGAATGAGGTTCGAATCTAAAAATCTTTACTTGAAAATGTTACCGAAGGAATTTGGAACTCATTTGTTAAAACCATTTCAAAAAAAGGAGTAAAAATCAGTTCTCAATCACCATTTTACTTTGGAACTCAAGTTCATGAAAAACCTTTCCATTTGCCTATCAAAATCTCAAGTTTTGATGTTAAGATCTATGAATGATAAAAGGGACTTGAAGTTTTAGGGTTACAAAGACTTACCCAAATGATTTAGCACAAGAAATGTCTTTGAAATCGCTTCCAAGGGTTTTTCAAAATTCAGTTAAACACAAAAATTGCAAGTCTAAAACCCTCTCTGATCTCACAAAAGTTGACCAGGTTAGCTCACGTGACCATCGCGTTACTGGCCATCATTTTCATGAGCCAGCCTTCACTAAAATAAAGGTCACGAAAGCAATGAGTTCTTCATGAAACCGAGGGTCAACCCACCTAACCCTTCAAGAATGCAAGCCCACCTCGCTAATGTGATCTTCATAAAAATGAAATCTCATCACAAAAGCGAAGGCATCTGACACCAGCAACACACAACTAACTTTCAAAACATCAAATAAACTCTCGAGATTCATTCGAAACCTTGTACACAAAAACAATATATGCAATTTGACTAAACTTGATGTTTCAAACTCAACGGAACCATCGAAACACGAATCGGAGCTCTCCTTGATCCTAAACTTGTGAAAGTCACAAGAAACGAACATAACACCTAAAAAGGCTATATCAATCTTGGGACTTCAAAAAGTTCAACCAAGACTTCACATAGGTCTAAAATCATCCCCCAAATCCAACGAGACTCTTAGAATTTCGATCCTAGCATCTGAACCCTGAATATTGATCAAAGTCAACCTAAAGGCTAAAAATTCACAAATCTCCAACTTAGGACCCCAAATCCTCGGAAAGACTCCGAATGAGAATCTAACTAGAACTTACGGAATCGATGGAATTCTGTTTCGACACTCAAAACTTTAAAAGACTTTGTAAACCACTTTTTAATAATTTTAGCCTTTTAAAACCAAAAACTTTAATAATTCACAACTTTTTACTCAAAGTTTGAAACCAATTTAAAGATCTATTCAGAAATAACTCGGGGTCAATATCGAGAGGGATAAAATGATACTTTTTACAAAAATTTCTAAATATGACCTTCCGGATCATTATAAAAAAGGTATAATGTTAGTTAATAACGTTAGCAACACAAAGATATTGACCAGTGAAAATTTTTAGTTCAATCTTTTGGAACAAGAACATGATACAAATAGTAGTTTAAATATTTGAATCTAAGATACTCTAGCTAATAATAATTTGTTCTCTAGATAAGAGAATTATTATTTTCCCACAATCAAAATTAACTTATGCATTGATGGAACCTAAATATGGTTGTGGACTCCACTAGTACACGGGTCAAGATCTTCATCCAAAAAGTATTGCAAGTGTTGTATGAGTCCAAAAATAATGTGTAATCAACAAGTATCAATGATTTACCCAAACAAGCTAGTTGTGAGGGTTGAGCATTTGAAATAGTTTTATAATACATGTCACGCCCCAATCTAGGGAGGTGTAACTGGCACTCGATATCCTATTCAATCGAGTTAGCCACAAAAAAATACTAAGTGACTCAACTATGGACCTAGAAGGTCAGGCATCATAACATCAAAAATACTAAATCTGGACCATTTAAGGTCATAACCCGAATAATAACAATTCATATAGACAAAGGTAGATAAGCCAAAAATAATAAAGCAATAGTTGGCTGATGAGGCCGCAATCAAAGACATACATATATATACATGCCAAGCCTATGGGGCTAGAGATTGGAAGTTACAGAAAGAAACCATAAATATTGTGTCCACAATAGCCTCTAAGAGTGTCATAAGTACTGGTCGGGACAAGGCCCTGACTATACCCAAACAATACAACAAAAGTAAACATCCTATGAAAGTTCCAGGAAGAGGTGGAGCTTACCAACTCGCAGCTAAACTTTGAATCCTAGCGGAAGGGTCAATCAAAATCCCTACCTGAACCTGCATGCACGTCACAAAAATGCAGCGTCCCTAGGTAATGGGACATTAATACAAATAAAAATGTACTGGTATGTAAGAAAGAACATAGAATCATAAATAAATGCGGTAAAAAAAGGGTAATAAAGATACCACCTGAAGCAGAAACTCTAATAGCCTCTATGGATGACATCTGGCCTTATATAAATTAAATATGCATGGTATATGCTCGTGTAGTCCTATGTCATGAATACATATATATATATATATATATACATGTCATACCCAACCAAGTGCTAGCAATGGTGATGCCTTCTGGTGGCTAACCGATATCATATTCGCCGACTTGTGGCCATCTGTGTCTGATACATATAAATATAGGCAATAGGCCCCATACCTCCCGATTATAGCTCGGGAGTAGAATGCATAGCATGTCATGTCATGGATTTATAATGCATATATGTTAGCATAATAATGTTGCCAATCTTTGCCCGTTGGTACTCTTGTTCTCATAATATCGTAATCACTTTCGTATAACATGTAAATGTCTCTTAGAACCTCATATGCTTGTAGAATATACTGGAACACTTAACTCAACTTTAGAAAGGTAACTTGAAACTTAGTTTCTATATGTGTTTTCTAAATAGTTTGTGAAAGAAAGTATTTAAAAAAACCATATTAGCGAGGAAGGAGGACTGATTGAAAATTCTTAATGTTCCTCCATAATCTTTTTAATTCACAATACCCAAAGAAGAGTAAGAATTTATACACATGGACCTATAGTCAAGGGAATCGACCAAACGACATATAGACATTGAATACCCTATATAACGAACGAGTGGAATATCAACATAATGGAGTCACAAAAATACTTCAGTTGCAATCCCAATGCCTTTAATAGAATGTCTTTCTAGCAATAAAATAGTAAAATATTGCATTTGATGATTTAGGAGTTTTCTAAAATTTGTGATCAAAGGAAGGACAATGCTTAACTTAACATACCTAGGTGCTTCCTGGCTAACCCCGTGATTACGATCCCAAGAATTATAATATCAAGTTATGCTTAGAAACTTGACGCGAAAACTCTAGTACTCTACTATCATGGTTAATCTACAAAACTATAACATGTACACACCTATATAATATGCTATCTACTGAAACTAAAAAAACAACTCTTGAATCAATGCTATATTTGATAAAATATATAACATTGCATCTTGTCAAAGTACCTTCTTGATTAATACACTATTGATGTGAAAATAACTAGACTATGTAAAAGTTAGTTCTTATATTATAAGTACGGTAACCTATTAATGAAAAATATATCTATGAAAAATAGTATTTAGGTTAAGAACCACAATTATGTTTTGACTATGATATAGTGGGTTTCTAATAAAAAACAGTATAGAAAGTGCTGTGACATGATTTATTAACAAGAAAGTACCATAAGTTTTGTAACAACTTTGAAACTGCACACACTTATTTTTAATGTGGTAGATATGTGACCAAAATTTCTACTACTAAAATAGATGAGGAAATAGTGGAATAGGTGCTTACCGAGGCTGTTGGAGGAGCTAAGGAGTAGAGTCCTTATCCTTAGATTTTGTTGTAGATAACACATACAGAGCTTTTATAAATATACTAAGGGGCTAGGCGGTGGAGTTATACGAAGTGCACCCCTACATCTTAATTAACTATTGTAAAATAAAATTAAGAGGTCTGCGTTATAAGTGAAGAGGTTATATTTGCTAGGCACTTTTTCCACATTACTTAACAAATTATCCCTCATAAACTTGTCATTTGCACGGTTAATAGAAAACAAATTTCAGCATATTATACCCTTAGGAAAAATATTCACAGTTCCTGGTAGAAATCTCCAAGAGGTGAACAAGCTAAAGCATTGGAAACTAGACTCAAATACCTTCGATTTTGTAGGTCGTGGTTCCTCTAACCATTTATAGATCAAGAGATATGATCATCCCAAGTCAACCCTAGTTAACTACTTCTGACTTGACCCGGAACCGATACTATCTAATATGAGTTCATTACTAGGAATAACGACACAAGAGGAATTCACAAGCTCTATAAATAGTTCCTCAAAAGCTCGATAAGTTAATAACCACTGGAACCAAGGAATCATGCAAAGAAAAGAAAGAAAAAGCCTTTACATACCTCAATTTCAATCCCTTAATGTTCCTTCCGTGCTAGGTAAACTAACGTCTTTGTCCCCTCAAACTCTTCTCAACTTAACCGCAATTAAACTTCTTAGCATCAAATAAAATGAAGAATTGTCTCCAAAAGCTTAATAGCAACTCAATCTCGTCCAGTAGTACCAACTCTTTAACTATCTTGAACACTTATAACGACATCCGTGCTTTTCAAAGACAGTATCCTGACTCGAGCTCGGACAACTCATTTCAATTAGCACCTGGGATGTTTATGATTTTGATCACAACATAGATTGAAGCGGTGTTGTACTAAATGATGTATAGAAAGTTAACAATATATACCTAAAGGTTACTAAATTAAATTGTCGGCTACCATTCCTTAGCAATTAAGAATTCCTTGTGCCAATGAAATATAATATAATAAAGAGATTGGTCACTAAGTGAACAAAATAACTTACTAACTATTTTAATTTAAACAATAAATTGCTGAACTATATTATATTACAAAGTAACTTAGTATTATATACGCACATATATTACATTGTACCTCATAATTAATTTCCATCAAACTTTCTAAATTATTCCACTTTCTAATCTTCCCTATTATTATACTAATAAGTCATACAATATTATAAAATAATACATACACAAATATATCATCACAATATTTTTTCGTAAATATCGATGCATATAAGAAAAAAACAACACATGTTTTATCAAGTTCTAATTTAATCGGGTGTCCCCAAGAGCACAAGGTATCATGATAAAACTCTCAAATTTACGCACTTAAGTCATCGATACGAGATGAAGGACAATCTTAAATACTTGGGGTGTTACAATACACGTATATAGTCACATCAAATAAAGAATCACAACAAAAATGCTGAACTAATTGTAAACCCCCTGCCCTTTTTAGAATGTCTAAATTAATCTGTACCATTATGACAAGACTGAGTATGATTAAAAATTTAAGAGGATATGGTATGATGTATTTGAATTTTTTAATAGTAGTATTATGTATTTGAGGTCAAGCAAGTTATTAAATAAAGGTCGGCGAAAGTTATTGCTAGTTACTTTTAAAAAGTTTCTTCGAAATTGGATCAGATGTCTCAAAGATTTCCTCCTAATAAATAAAGTGTTAGAGGGACCACAACCAATAAAATTGAATTTCTATGAGTCTAGGTTCAAACACATCAAACCATTTGTCCACTTCAGAATAGAGAGATATTCGAGTTTTCGCGAAATGATGCAAGAAGACATGAGAATGGGTCCCACATCGGTCGAGGGTTATAATTATCTTCTTCTTCTTCTTATTCTTTTTCATATCTTTCTCCATTTTTGCATGGAAAACTAGAGAAACCCAAAAAATTATTACCTAAGATCACCAAAATTATCAATTTTCTCAGCCTAGGTCTTTGATGAAAGTTGTTCTATGCATTAAGTTCGTCGTTGTGGTATGATTTATCTTATCAATTTCGTAGCATATATATGTTGGTGTTGGGGCGGTGGGGTGTGGCTGAATTTTGAGGTTTCGAGCTATATTCTGAGCTTCAAATCAAGGTAAGACCCTCCTTTCATTGACTCTAGCTGCAATAAGACGTAAATAGTAATTTACAATTGAAATTTTTATCGATTGTCGAATTATCATAGAATATTATTTTTGTTTGTTGATTGTGATCCTTCCATGTTTTAGTATTAAGGTGGGGAGGGGGGGGGGGGTTCGGGTATATGTTAATAGGAAATTTGAAATCTTTGAAAAAGGTATGTTTAGGTTATTCCCTTCTTTTAGCTTATATTCTTAAAACATAGGATCAATACAACAGGATTGTTATCGTTCATATACTCATATTCATGATTGTTGGTTGTTGGCTGCTCGAGTTTTTACATTTCTCCATTGTTGGGATTCTTATTTTGTTAGTATAGACCCTATGTTAGACACGACTTAGTGAATATTCAAATATGGTTGCTCATAGCTAAATTGATTGCCTTTGACCTATTGAATTATTTGTTTTTGCCCTTTGTGCTATTGTTGTTATATATAGAAACGTGAATTTTTCCTACAAGGCTATGTACAACATGCCTAAGAGGTATATGTGATGCCTACGAGGCTATATTGATGCCAAGTAGGGGTATATGATTCCTACTGAGCTATATTGATGCCTAAGAGGGCTTTTTGTTGATTACGTGGTTATATGTATGCCTCAGATGGCTATGTGAGGCATACGGAGATAATGGAAGCCTAAGAGGGCTATGTGATGCCGATGAGGCTATTATAAGGTACTGATTGACTTCAGGGTTATACGTAAACTGCCTAAGGGGCTATTGAGATGTAAGGACTGCCTACGGAACTACGAGACAACTGGTAGGGGTATATAGACTGCAGTGGAACCTTCCTAGCTTATGGGGGCCTCGGTAGGTGGTCTTTTTGCAGTTTGTACTTTATATCGACATGGCAGCTTGGTTAGGTTGTTGTTTGATTATTTTTTGTATGCTTAGATTTAGAGGCGAATAGGTTCTCATGTTGTCTTGGTTTGCTTATTTTAAATACTTTCAATACTTTATAATGTTTGCGCAATTACTATCTCACTTTGCATGCTCAATACATTATCTCGTATTGATGTCTCATTGGTTGGTGGCACTGTATTCAAGCTTGCAGGTCTCAACAAATGATCACATAGACCTCTTTACTTGCATGGTTGAGTTAGAGCAGATTGTCTAGCCCTTCTTTACTTGAGGTGCCAGAGTTTTGAGGTTTGTTATCTTTTGCTATAAATAATTTTTGGGTATTTTGGGCCCTGTCTAACCCATGCTTTCCTACTCTTATAGGCTTGTAAACTTTGGATTGAGCTATCTATTTTCGACGGTACTGGCTTTGTCATTTTGCCTTTCAATAGAAGTTTGTTGGCCATTTTTGTATATGTATGTATATGTTCAATTTATATGTTTCTAGATATCATGGTGACATCGATCGCCCATACGTGTTGTAGTTTCTATTCACTATGAATTGCTATGTTAATCGCCCATACGTGATGTAGTTTCTATTCAGTATGAATTGCTAGGATAAGCTGAGTTTATTGTAGGTTTTGTTGACATAGGCCATGGTGGCCAAGGGATTATTTTTAAGTAGAGATGTACTTATTTGGTTTCTTGATTTTGTGGCTGGTATTGCAATGATAGATTAGTTTTCCACTAGGGTCAGCTTAAGATCAAGTGTGTCACTAGGTGCCAGCTGCATTTCTAAGTTGGGGAGTGACAGATTTTGTATCAGAGCAACATCATATCCTACAGATTTTGCAAGTTGTGACTAATAGATTCTTGCTAATAAATATGTTGTGAACTACATTCTTTAAGAAGGGAGCTAAAGGGCATGTTATAATGGTTACCCATCTTTTGCTCATAAAGCTACGGGGCATGTTAGCATGGTTACTCTTCTTTTGCTCATATCGTGCTATAGATTTGTGTCTTAAGGGTTGAGTTTTTGGGATTATATTTGTTATTTGTAAACAAAGAGAGATACCTGACACCAGACAGACTGCGGCTTGCCAGAGGGTAGATACAACTAAATGTGAGGGTGCTAGAAGGGTACAACCGGCTAAGATAGCCCATCTCGAGATACAAGGGGAGACATCTTCTAAACCCCTTATAGTTTCTCCATAACTTAAGATCTTGTGAGGGCTACAATACCCCTGACTTACCTGTCAGTACCACCACCAGCTCCTCCTATTCCATCTGATCAAGATTTGAGGAGTCTAGTGTGTATGTTGTGACAATTAGTAGCTACACAATGCAAACTAGTTGTTCCATATATTGCTAGTTCTTTTGAAGGCCCCAAAAATTTGAGAGTTTCTCACGTTGATTCCTCCTGAGTTTATGGGGACAAATTACAGAGAAGACCATCAAAACTTTATCGATTAGCTTCACAGGATATTTAAGGTCATGCATGCCTTAGTGACTGAGTCAGTTGAGTTGGTAGTATTTTGATTGCATGGTATTATAGTATTGTGATATGAATGTTTGGAAAGTTCTAGGGGTTATGATGCACCTCCACCTTCTTGGGATAGCTTTATAAAATCTTCCCTATATCACTATCTGCCTCGAGAGATTTGGGATGCCCGAGTAGATAAGTTTCTGAACCTCCAACATGGTAGCATGAGCATGCGAGAGTATGTGATGAGATTTTATTTTTTGTCTAAATATGCACCAGCATTTGTTGAAACGATGCATGATAGGGTATGTCAATTTTTAGAAGGGCTTGCTTCAGAATATATTGATGCTTGTAATACCGGTGCACTAAATGATGATCTAGATACCCCATAAATTCAGGCCCTTACACAGGGCATAGAGAAGAGCAACATCAATAATATATGAGTGAGTTGGTCGAGAGAGAGAAATAGAAGAGGGCTAGGCCCGCTGGGTCATAATAAGAGTTTCAGGATGGTCCCAACCTAAACTTCTAGAAAGACATCTAGACCTCCACCATATTATTTCCAGGGTATTACACTAGATCATTGGGGATATTCAGGTCAAGGTGAGGGTTCACAAGTAATAGACTCTTAGTACAAGAGGAGTTCAAACCTGTCTGATGACCCGCTACATCATCTTGCCACTTAGGCACCACGTGGTTTACCATGTGGAAGGGCTTAGCTGAATAATCTAAAAAACTATGGGAGTATCCCATGGTATATCCTAGAATGGCATAGATTTACAAGGAAGGTGCTGGAAATATTCTAGTCTAGTTGAGTATTCTAGAGAAGGGCATATTTATAAATATGTAGGGACTTGTGTAACAATTATTATTTACATATTAGTCCCTAGTGAGTAGTATAAATAGATGGACATTCATTTGTAAGCTCATCTAGCAAAATCAAGGAATCTTCCAAACAATATAAAAGTCTTCTTAGAAATTCTCTTGTGTCTTTCTTCATTCTCTTAGTGGTCTAATTTGAGAAGGCTTACTTGAGACTACAAGATCGTGAAAAATCCATGAGTAAGTTGTCAAGTGCCGCATGGATTGCTTAGTTGGAGTCTAAGTCCGTGACAAAATGGTATTAGAGCAAAGGTTGATACAAAGAGAATGGAAAATGAGGGAGACATCAACGCCGCTAGCGCAACAAACGTAAGGCATGATGGTTGAAAGAAGTACTAAAGGGGAAGGAAAAACCTTGAGAGGAACGAGGAATTATTACTCGACCCTAGACATAAGCGCTAACATCCCACTAACCTTCGGCCACTGAAGCGAGTAATGATAAAAGGCAGGCTATGGGGATCTTAGTCAAACCCTTGAATGAGGTCGATGACAAGTTCAAGACTCCGGAGGAATTCACCCTTGAGGATAATGGCAACAACCACAAAGAGTTGGAGAAGAATAAGCATGTGGAATATGAGGTGAAGGAAGCTATCACTTCAGTGGAGTGCCGGCTCATGGATGCATTAAGCACAATTGAAACCATGAGAGTCGAGATGAAAATGCTCAAAGGAGAGACTGAAGTTGGAGGATCCATGTCTGTTAAAAAAGATAGGGAGGCCAAGGTTGAGGCTCCCAAGCCACCGATGTTCAAGGGAGCTCAGGCACGTAAGAGGTGGAGAACTTCCTTTGGTATTTGAAGAGTTACTTCAAGTGTGACAAGGTGAAGAGCGACAAGAACAAGATCAAATTGTCATGTTATACCTCTCAGAGATGGCGAAACTATGGTGGAAGTAAAAGGAGATAGAGATAGGGAAGGGGCTTTGAACCATCAACACATGGGAACAATGTCGGGAAGAGTTTAAAAAAGCCTTCTTTCCCAATAATGGCATATATGAGGCGTATCGCAAGTTTAGGTAGTTGAAGAAGACAGGCAACATACTAGCATACGTGAAAAAGTTCACCACCCTCACGCTTCTGATTCCCAAGCTCACAGATGAAGATATGTTGTTCAATTTTATTGAAGGGCTGCAAAACTTGTCTAAGATGGAGTTGAAATGAAAATAAGTTAGTACTATTGATGAAGCCATCACGTAGGCTGAAGCTTTAACAGACTTTAGGCATGTAATACATGACAAAGGAAAAGTAAAAGGAAAAGGAAAGGAGATGAGAAGTAGTCATGCTAAATGGGGGGAGATCGTGGAAAAGGCAAGGATTTGTAGCCACATCCCAAGCATCACAACAACTATAAGTCAGATGGCAAGAGGTTTTGATGCCAAAGCTATACCGAGAGTAAGGCACAAACTACAAAGGGAGATTGATGCTACATATGTGGTGGACTGCATGGCTATGCAATGTACCTTGAAATGAAGACCATTGGTGCCATATTGCGAGAATGGAAGGAAAATAAGACACAAGAACAGGGACAAGATTCAAGCACAACACTATTTGGCATTGTTGAACTATGCAGAGCTATTACAAAGAAAACAAGAAAGCCATAGGCATACAAGACATAGTATGTAGACATCTCCATCAATGGATGAATATCCCATGCTATATTAGACTCCGGTGCAGAGGCAAACGTCATGACCAAGATAATAGTGAAAAAATTAGGGCTAAGTTACAACCCAAGTAACACATTCCTCATGACAGTCAATGCACCACCGACTGCAATGTCCTGAGTCATGGAGTAAGCATCACGCTAGGCAAGTTGCAAGGTGAAAAAAAATTTACTATCGCTCCCTTATATAGCATTGACATCATTCTTGGGGTACAATTCTTCCAAAAGTGTCAAATGATGATTGATCCTTATCTCCAATAACTCTTGGTCATGGAGCGAGAAGATCATGTATGCTATCCCTGGTTAAGGTGCTAAAGATTGAAGGACAAGCTCAATTATCAAACATACAGCTTGTGTAAGGCCTAAAGAAATGGGAGCCGACATTCATAGCCCATATTGAGAATTTGGGTGAATACAATGGTGCTAAAGAGAAATTGCCACCATTCTTAGAGAAGTTTCTATAAGAGAACAAATATGTGATGTCAAAAGAGTTGCCAAGGAATTTCGCTTCTAGATGTGAGGTAGACCATAAGATAGAACTGGAGCCTAGAGTGAAACCACCTGCACATTACCCATATTGCATGGCTCCACCCGAGTTAGAGGAGCTGAAAAAGCAGTTGATGGGTTTTTACACTTATGCATAGACTATTTAGCGCTCAAAAAAGTAATAATAAAGAACAAATACCCAATCCAACTCAATGCCAACTTGTTTGATAGACTTCGAAAGGCCAAGTACTTTACCAAGGTGGACCTTCGAATAGGCTACTACAAAGTCCGCATAGTAGAAGGGGATGAGTTGAAGATTATATATGTAACGAGATACGAAGTTTATGAGGGATTAGAAATGCCCTTCGACTTGACCAATGCACATGCTACCTTTTGCATAATAATGAACAAGACCTTTCATCCCTACTAAGATCAGTTTGTGGTGGTGTACCTAGATCACATAGTCATCTATAGCAATACCTTGGAGAAACATGTCAATCACTTGAAAAGGTTTTCCAAGTCCTACAAGAGAACCAACTTTACAACAAGCAGGACAAATGTAAGTTTTCATAACATGAAGTACACTTCTGGGGGCATGCCATTAGCCAAAGTCTATTATGGATGGACGAGGCAAAGGTACGGGCTATCAAAGAATGGGAGGCACCCATAAAGGTGACCGAGCTTACATCTTTTATTGGGATTGCTAATTAATACCTTAGGTTCATTAGTGGCTACTCTTTTAAGGCCACTCACCTAACAAAATTTTTGAAGAAGAATAAGTTGTGGGTTTGGAGCGAACATTGCAAAAGAGCGTTTGATGACCTCAAGGCTGATGTGATAAAAGAGTTAGCACTGCCTAATTTTTTTCAAGACATTTGAAGTACATACAAGTGCTACAAATTTTAATGTTTGGGGTATCTTGATGCAAGATAGACACCCCATTTCATTTGAAAGCCATAAAATGTTGTGGGCTGGACACCAGGATCAACGTCGCACAAGGGAATTGATCGAGTCAATCTACTATTGGTCGCACATGCGGGAAAATATAGAGTGATATGTGTTGAATTGTCTTGTGTACCAATGACATAAGGTGGAGCAATGAAAACCTGAAGGACTATTAGAAACATTTCCCATAGCGGAACATCTATGGGAGAGTGTGAATATGGACTTTATAACTTGCATGCCAAATTCTAACAAGTATGGGGCAATCATGGTAGTGGTGGATATATTCTTGAAGTATGCTAGTGTAACACCTCAAAAGTGCCTAGCTTAGATAAGACCAGAAGAAGTTCAGAAAAATCTAAAGTCTTGCAAAATTTAGGAATTTACGAGGAGGGTTTATGGGTCGTAAAAGAAAGTACAACTCATAGAAAACATCTACAAATGAGACTTCAAATCAAGAAATTAGGTCTGAGATTTACAAACCAAATTTATGAGTCGTGAAACCCTTTACAAATCATAGATTTGATCCGTAGATCAAACTCAAAAACTTGGGAATTTCACTTGCAAAAGACGATCCTTGTTTACGGATTGTAGAAGCTTTTATGTGTTAGGGTTAGGTCCCGTAAAACAAAGTTTAGAAACCTTGAAAGTTTTTTTGATTTCTATGGACAGGGACCTACGTCGCATATATGGATCTACAGTCCATAGATGGCCCTCATAGTTATCTTTTGACAGTTTTTAATGAAGGTCATTTTTGTCTTTTTTCATTCTTTTAGTATCTATACTATGTTGATTTGGACTATTTTAAGTGGGATTAAGTGATTCCTACTGACCCTAACATCTCATAACTCTCCCAAATTGTATTTCTTCTCTGTCAAGTCTCCTCTCAAGCATGAACTAGGGTTCCAAGCTTTAAGTCTCCATTGAAGGAATTAAGGCTAGGGTTCTTTAGTCCAAGTATCTGGAATTTCATCAATGTGTATCCCTCCACCCATTCAGCCCCAAAGAAAACTATGATTCCCAGGTTTTATAAGTTCTCCAAACCTAGCGTTTCTAGGGTGTTATAGGTTCTTGATGAATTTAAGTTCTTCTTCATCATTGGCCTTCAATTGCATGATTTGGATTATAATTCCATATTTTTATGTTATTTTCATGAGCCCATAGCATGAAAGTATTTTCATGATTTAGAGTTATGCTACTACAGATAGATGACTCAGACTATCATATTATCATGATTTAGATGCTTTCAGATAAAGTATCTTTTAGATTATTTTAAGTTATAATAATTTATGAGCTACTTAGTATTTATTAGTTATCACTATGATTCAGTATTATCATATTATTATTGTTTCCACTTTATATGCATGTTTCCATGAATCTTTTGTAGAAATCCTTAAATTTCAGAAAATATGTGCCACCATATGATAAGTCTTTATTGACATTAACTTAGCTGATCTACATTAGTTCAACTTAGGTCCCTTACCTTGGCAAGTATTGGACACCCTCTTTTCAATGTGGGTCCGTAAACTGAACTTCATGTAGTAGCTCACATTGTTTATGACAATTTTAGTATCTCCCACAGTCAAACGTTCAGTTATTGCATGACCTTGTTTTTATGTATTTCAATTCAGTATATCTCAGCTTCATGTTAGTATACTTGTTCATTGCATCAACATGTTTTATAGATTCATTGTGTTCAGTTATCATGTTATTATGCATATTCACCATACTCAGTACATTTAAAGTACTGACCAATACTTTCTGCTTATATTGTTTGATAATATAGGCTCTAATGCTCAGTTTCCAGCCCGTGATTAGTCAAATCTTGTCAGTATTGCAGCAGCCTTTGGAAAGTCCTCATTAACCGAGGGTAATCCCTTATGTTTCTTTCATTAATTTACTTCTAGTTTTCAGACTTTAGAGTTAGGTAGGGGCTTGTCTTAGCAACTCATAACTCTTTCAAAATTTTGATAAATTTCGAAAGTTCCCCTCTTAACATCATTATTTCAAGAAAATTTGATAGTTAAAAATAACTTTTGATCATCTTAGAAAAAAAAGATAAGTCTTTTTTTTCATTTGATTGATAAAACCCAAAGAATGGGGAGGGTTTCATATCTATTTATTTGATCAAATAGACTGAGAAATTGTCACCATTTATAGATATTCAAATGACGCTTTCTCATAATTGATACATAGTTGGAACTTCTAACTAGTATGAGTGGGGTTTTCGCTCGGCTTAGCCTTATCCCTCTCTAGGGGCATTTTAGTAATAGGTTCTATAGTAACTGATTGAGTTCAGTAGTTCCTCATATAAAATTGTTGACTCTAGAGATATAGCAATATGGAGAAGAAAAAATTGTTTCAAGCACCGACAGAACCGGAAGTGCCTCACTAGATACTTTTCAGACAGTCAGTTTAGATTATGCTTGTAAACTCAAATATTTTGTCTATTTGATGTTGGATTCTTATTAGACTATTTCAATTAGCTTCCTCATTCAGTTAGTGTTAAGTATTGTTTATGTTGATTCTTAGTGTCATGCCATTCCATGAGGTTAGCTTTGGGTCACTTCTGACTCTAAGCACTGTGTCGCGACAAGAAGGTATTCTTGGGTCATGAGAGCTAGCTTCATGCCCACCAAGCAGGTTGCACCACTGAAGATGCTACCAAATTATTTTTCAACAATGTTGTAAAATATTGGGGTTTGCCTAGACATATCATTAGTGATTTAGACCCATGTTGTAAAAGAAAATTTTTGAGAGAGTTGTTTGATATGCTTGGCATGCATTTGCATTTCGTTACTAGTTTTCACTCGTAGATGGATAGACAAATTGAAAGGGATGATGCCTTGTTGGAGTACTACTTGAAGAACTTTGTGAGTTCACATTAGAAAGATTGGGAAGACAATTAGACATAGCCCAATTCTCATATAGCTTGCAACGGAGAGAGTCTACCGGGTGAACCCCATTCATGTTAGCCATATGGCAACAACCAAAAACTCTACATTCACTACCGGTCGTGTTTGAGGGAAAGAGTTTAGGAGCATATCATATGGAAAAGAGGTTTGAGGAGCAACTTGACACTGCTAAGTCCTACTTGAATAAGGCTGTAAAGAAACTGAAGAAGTTTGTCGATCGCAACTGTCGTCCCACGGATTATAAGGTTGGAGACATGGTATTGGTGAAGGTTGACCTGAGGCAGTTTAAGGCACTACGAGGTGTTCACAAGAATTTAGTACAAAATTATAAGGGCCCATTTAGGATCAATACAAAGGTGGGCAACACCTCATACAAGTTATAGTTGCCACCTCATCTTAAGGTTTATCTTATCTTCTATGCCAGCGTGCTCAAACCATACCATGAAAACAAGGATGATTCTAGCCGATATCAGTCAAGTCAAGCACCAATTACCATCACCCTCTTTCATGATTGAGAATTGAGGCAATCATTGACCACTAGGATAAGCGGTGACAAGGGCGAAAAGCCACTGCCATGTTCCTCATCCACTACAAGGGATAATCACTGTATGAAGCAACATAGGAGCGGTATAAAGACATATGGCAATTCAAAGACAAGATTCGAGAGTTCATGCAACAACAATGCACTGCTGACATAGCAACATCAAGTGGGGAACGGTGTGATGACCCACCATGTCATCATGTCACTTAGGCACCACATGGTTGTCCATGTGGAAGGGCTACATTTGAAGAAGACTAGTTCTTAATGGAATATTCAAAAGAAATATGGGAATTTTCCATCGTAGATCTTAGAATGCAATAGATTTACAAGGAAGGTCCTTGGAATAGTATAGGTTGTAGAGAATTCTAGAGAAGGGGCTTATGTATAATTATGTAGGGACTTGTGTAATATTTATAATTTATATATTATCCCCTAGTGAGTAGTATAAATAGAAAGACATGCACTAGTAAAGGCATCAAGAAAAAGCAAGCAATATTCAAAGAAAAATAAAAGTCTTCTTAAATTCTCTTGTGTCTTTCTTTATTCTCTTCGCAGTCTAATTTTAAAAGACTTACTTGAGCTTACAAGATTGTGAAAGATCCATGAGTAAGTTGTCAAGTTTCACATGGACTGCTTAGTCCGAGTAAAAGTCCATGACAAAGGCTATGTCAGCCCCAGTGCATTGTGCTACTTGTGGTAGGATGCATTTTTGAATATGCAGACGGGGTTCCACAACATGTTATTCCTGTGGATAGAAGGGGTATATGTGGAGAAACTACCCGACCATAGATAAGGGTGGTATGGGTCATTAACATGTTCTTCCTTATCAACACATTCTACGGGGTGTGGACCTCAGACTTTAGTAGGAAGAGATAGGGGTAAAGAGGGAGCATCAAGTTATGGTGGTGGCCAGAATTGTACCTATCACTAGATGTTGTGATAGGTACATTATTTGATTGCGTCAATTGTGTTTAAACTTTGATAGATCAAGGGTCCACATTATCCTATGTTACTCTATTTGTTGTGGGGAAATTTTCTATAACAACAGAGTCGTTACAATGACCCTTTGTCGTTTCTATACCAATTGGTGAGTCTATTATTGCCAGGAGAGTCTATCGAGGTTGCATGGTAGATATTGTAGATTTTCAGACCTCCGTAGGCCTGGAAGAATTAGAGATGGTTCATTTCCATATAATTAAAGGTATGGACTGGCTAGCTTCTTGTTTTGCTAATGTTGAGTGTTGGAAAACGATTGTTAGTTTTTTTTCAGCAAAGGTAGTTCAAGAATGGAAAGGCAATAGAATGGTATTAATAGGTAGGTTTATTTTCTATCTTAAGGCAAGTAGGATGATTACTAAGGGTTGTATTTAGCATCTTATTGGAATTCAAGAAATGGATGTAGAACAACCGACTCTCCAATCTATTCATTTAGTCAATGAGTTTCCCAATGTACTTCCAAATGAGCTCTCTTGTATTTCCTTAGAATGGGAAATCAATTCTGCTATCGATATGTTACCAGGTATACAACCCATATCTATCACTCCTAACAAAATGGCTCCTGCTGAGCTAATGGATTTGAAGGATCAACTGATAGACTTGCTGGATAAAGGCTTCATGAGGCATAGTTCTTCATTCGTAGAGTTTGGTCTATTGTTGAGAATAAGATGGCCTTTGAACCTAAAGGATAGTCCCAAAAGTGTTCTTTGAGAGTGATCATATCATGTCCCTGCCTAAATATGTTTGTCTAGAGAGCCTCATCCTAAACCGTATTCTAGGGTTTTCTTTTTTGAGGTAGAGTGATTTCTTCAAAAACCTCCTTTTTAGACTCGTGGTTTCTTGAGCAACCACTTGTTCAGACTCATCTTCTATTTCAATTCCTTTGGCTACGATCTCATATGGTTCTTCCATCATATCCACGATAGAGGAGTATCCCTGAGCACCTTACCGAGATCTTGGATACAATTTTTTTCTACTTTAGGGATTGCCATGCTCAAAGCCCTAACTATTATTTTGTCAACTTTAGACAATGTCTCCCCTTGTGGCACCAATCTTTGCATCCACTTCAGCAGTCTTGATGAGTGTGACTTTCTTAGCATGTTCCACTTTCTTAGATTTTTGCTTGACCTCAGTAATATCTTGATTGACCATATTTGTTCTTTTTAATAGAGATTACCTGGCCTCCTCAATCATTTCATTCAAATCTCTCTCTTCATTTTCGATGACAAGTTAATCTATTCCTAGGATGATAGAGTAAGATTTAGGAATTTAAGAGTGAGAGGTTCAAATTTTGCTGGGAAACTCAAAACTTGAGGAACGTTTGGTCAGTCTTTTATAGTGGTTTCGTAATTGTGGATAATCTTTTCTCCAAACAAAGAAACATATAATCACAAAAAACATTTCTATAACATAGCACGTAAATAGTTTTATAGTGCATCTTATATGGGTATGTGACGTTTTTGTGCCAAAGGTAGGCCTAGCTATTTGAAAGACATACCTGTTGTATTTATACCACTTCATTTACCCTTTAACAAGGATACAAAGCAAGATGTAATGCGGGTATTTTTTTAGGGATAGGGAGACACATAAAACAAAAACCCATGTAGTGGAAAATATAGAGAAAGTACAGAGAGTCAAGCCCATGCAGGGGGAAAACCTAATGAGGTGCTCTAGATGGCCCTTTGTTAGTTCAAACTCTTTTGGACTTCCACATGATGTTTCTGAGTACATATTGGTTCATAAAAAAATACGCATAGACTATGCATCCTTTTTCTTCCAATACCATGGGTGTTCTTTTCCCTAACTTTTCTTCCATTCTTATGTCGAGCTCTCTCGTACCATTCCTTATGTATTCTAACACATGATCTAGGTTTTCTATGGTATGTTTGTAATTCTTTTGCTTTCAGAAGAAAGATTGATTCATTTCCAATGCTTCTTTCTGAATTTGTTGAAGTTCTTTTGGGCCTTAGATTATGTGTCCTTGATGCTACCATAGACTTTGCATGTACTGATTTATCAAAATTTTCTAACCTTCATCATACCCAGTATTGAACCTATCCTCTGTGATGGTCTCTAACATCAACTCTTTGTGCTCTTTCTATTTTCGAAGCATTTCTCTGCCTTTTGGTAGTTGTTCATCCCTATGATCAAAAACATAAACACTCATGCTCTTGGTCGGAGGTATGCACTATTTTCTTCGAAATTTCCTCATAACTCTGAGAGGTGCACATGGGCAAATTCCTTGAATACCTGCGAGTAGAAAGAAAGGGAGTCTGTTATCATAGATGATAGTTGTCTTGAGATGAATCTGTCACACATTCATTAGATGTCATCTCTTCCCTTAACTCGAACAGTAATTGAGCCTAACCTTTCTTGATTTTCCTCTTTTCAAAATTTATCCAATACAATCTATCAGTATGTCCCAAAAGGTCATTTCTCCCATCCTGAGTGTGGAGTTGTTTTGTTCATTAGATTTTGATCAAAGTGTTCACCATACACAACTATAGAATCAAGTTGCAACCTTCGAAGTTGCTATGTCCATATTTGCATCTTCCCAAGGCCTTGTAGATACCCTCTAGTATGGTATGTTTTTGGTGGATGTACTTGACTATGTCTTTGCTAGCGATGTCATGGAAGATAGTATGATACAGTATGATGATACAGGTATTTAAATTGAGGCTTAGGCCATGAGGCAAAACTGTAGTTCCTAATAATTCAATTGTAAATAGTAGTGGTCGAGTGTGGTCCCACTATGGGTATGACTGAAACTCAAATGCAAAATTCACGAACTCACTTGGTTATCCAAAATGTTTAGAGATCTTTAAAATATACACTTGAGATGAGCACCCAATTACCTTGGGATAGCTTGAGGTATATCAGTATATCCTTAGAGTCAAGTTTGATAGGGTTAAGATGCCTTCGTCGGGGTTGGCACTCCCTTTCAAACCGTACCTGCACTATCTATACCATCCTTAATCTCTTCAATGGTCGGAGTGATTTCCATACTTTTGAAATGAAAAACCATCTTTTTGTCATCCACATACACAGTAAGAACTTTTATCAATTTAGACTAGGATGGAATCATCATTAATGACGATCAGAGATCGAAGTGCTAATTAATATACTCTACATTGAGATTGTTCCACCACATCCTTAATTCCTAAGGATGTCAGTACATATAAAATATGTACTGGTATGTATGGCATACCAAATATAATAAAAAGCAATAATTTCAACACAATGACCTCAATCTTACATTGTGAATTGATGAATACCAGCCTTATGATATTCAATCATAATATAGGCAATCTTGTTTCTCAATATGATCACTATTATGAACTTATGATATGCCCTTGATGGCAAGTGAAATTACTCTACATCATGCATGTTCTCAGATCAGATTTTTTAAATGATTCGTGCTTATGATTTTTTTGCTCTATGCATTGCACATGTCTACCTATGGAAGTGATCGATTGATATGTCATATCCATGCCTAAAACCCTATTCACACTCTATATGTTAATATATGAAGTATTTGTGCCTATTTTACTTTGCTCTTCAAGCCCTATTTTTGAGTGCCAAGGTTCCATTAAGTGTAAGTCGTGGTTATACAGTGCCCCTCTTATTCCATACTCTCTACCTCTTTTCTTCCAATGATCCTCATTCAGATTTTATTGCGGTGTTGATGGGAGGGTGGAAAACCCTTCTTGTGATGATCCTAATATGCTTATTCCACATAAGGTTTTAACTGTAGAAAAAGATTGAAATGAGGCATGGTTATATGCAGTAACGAAATTAGAATATTTTGTGTATTTCTTTGTAGTAATTCATGAAAATCCAACTGCCAAAGATGATAGGAAGGTGGGAATTCTTAGAAGAATTTATCACCAGAAGGTCATGTAAAGGTCGTTGTGATAGGATTAAATCTGGTATTGATAACATATGGATGAATGCATTAGGGGATTCTTGATTAGAATTGTAGGTTTGTTGAATGAGGTGGTAAGAAGAAGTAGTATTATTAGACTCGAAGTCCCTACAATGGTATAAAACATGAATATGGTGGTTTAGATTAGTATGATCATCTTATGTGTAGAACCTAGAGATTTCGAGTTAGGCTTGAACACGGTAAGTGCATACAATTAGACTTGAACCATGGTAGGAGTACTTACATGTACCCTTGTGGGAGCTATAAGTTTTAGCTAATGAAGTGTAATATTCAGAAAGAGGAACATAGTTGAGAATTGTTGCGTCGCGTAAAAGTTATTAGTCGTATTTTGTCATGACAACCTATTACAAAAACTCTAACACAGTCAAACTTGCGATGAAACCCCAAAACTAATCATAAAGCTAAAACTAGTATCTATTTTTGAAAACATGGACAAGAAAAATAGAAGAACCCATGGCAGCTCGAAAGATGTAGCTCACCCTTGGATTCGGAAACTAAGTGTCTCTCAACTTAGGTCTCGGATCAGTCACTAGAAGATGCCTTGTACTCAATTAGGAAAAGAACATGTGAAGTATCAGTACACAAACTACCGTGTACTAGTAGGATCACACATCCATTCCTAGATACGAATGTAAACACTCACTACCATAGAGTAACATAGAACAATGCATAAAATAACAACAATTATCAACCATATAGACTCTCAGTCACTTGTCATAGAACAACAATACCTAGGTCAACCAATCCATGACTACATGTCCTACATGATCATAATGCAAATGCCTGGTCATCTCATGGAACTGCAATCACATACCTAGTCCTCTCATGAAACCCAAACCCAATAAATTGGTGTATTGGTGTGGTAATCGAGCCATTGTTAGTTAGTGTACCAACGTGGTAGCTGAGCCATCCATAGTTAGTGTACTGATTAATACCTGAGCCATCCATAGTTAGTGTATCGGCATGGTACCCGAGTCAACCAACAATCACAAAAAAATCATGCATAATCACATATCACAATGAACAAGAATACTTGAAAACCACAAGTCACAATCACAAGTTCATTGCATGAGATTACCTACATGATGTCACAACCCGATTTGTCAAGTCATGGTGGCGCCTACAACCCACTGGTAGGCAAGCCAAACTCTATCCCGGAACTTAACAATAATGGGACTAAAAGTGGAAACTAGTCCAAACCAAGCAGAAGCATACCATAAGAATACATAAACAAAGGCTGAAATGAAACAAAACTAAATATATACAAGACACCTCCCAAAACCTGGAAGTCACATGTACAGAACCACTAACAAGAGTACGAGTCCCAAAAGTGGACAACAGAAACAACTGTCTCAAAAACAAAAGACAAGCAAAAATATATATACAGAAGGAGACATATAATCCCAGAACTCCATGTGCTCACCCTAGTCTCCTGAAAAGACAGCTCTAGGCCCGATCTCAACGCTGATAACTGGTGGTCGGACCTGCATCACGAAAATAGATGCAGAGTGTAGCATGAGTACCAAAACAACAAGTACCTAGTAGGCATCATAGGCCGACTGAACAAGAACGGCAAAAACGGTGGACAAGATAGAATCACAACAACAACAACAGAGGTCAACATAATAGAAACAGAACAAGCGGAAATTAAACTGAGGATAGCTAACTAAACCCAGCTGAGCCCCCATAAGACCCGCTGGGCACACTCGTGCGCAAGTTTAAATAAAACCCGAACGGACCCCCATAAGCCCGACAGGTGCACACAAGAGCTATACTACATAACGAAAAGAGATCCATCACCAGAAGCCGTAACACCTATGGGTCCCGGACCCAACAATATAATGCCTGGGGCCCGCCCAATGGTCAATCACAAACAGGAAATATCGAGCTCTAACCGGGTAACATCAGTCTCGAGCTGGAACAATATCTAGGCCCTGCCATATCATTTGTCACGAGCTGGAAATACCAAACTCTAATCGAAAACGTCAGCCTCGAGCTGGAACAATATCTGGGCCCCACCCAATAATCAGTCACGAGCTGAAAATACTGAACTTTAACCGAAAAAGTCAGCCTCGAGCTGGAATAATATTTGGGCCCGCCCAATCATTGTTTTATTCTAAAAGAAAAGAGTGTAATTAAAAAGAGAATCGCCACTTAATTTTTAAATAAAAATCAAGAAAACTTAATTTCAAAAAGATTTAAAAATAGAAAATCAATTTGAAATAACCAAAGGGGTTCGGGGGTTCAATGTACATTTCGAGAAGGTGCTAGGCACTCGAAATGCCCGCTAACTTGCGGTTGACCGACAACTTGAAAATATTTGGCTAACTTAAAGAAAAACTAGGCATGTTTACAATTTTTCATACTTAAATAAATTTTGGGAAAAAAAAGAAAAAAAAACATTCTTTTGTTTCTAACAAAACGAAGTAAGTAAAAATTTATAAATATTTAGAAAATAACTTGAAGATTCAAACATTACTCATTTAATTTAAAATTCGAGATTTATCAATAACTAATGCAAAATCGCCATCCTTTGGGAATTTTGAGTTAAGTAACCTTAACCTTAAAATCAATTATCAAATAAACAAGTAATATTTAAATAAGAACAATAAAAGGGAAGGAATGATATTTGGCCCAAGTATGGATCCTGTCCGCCTGGGCCATCACTTGGGCCTAATCTGATATGGGCCTTTGGCCCACTTGTACCTGTCCTAAGCTAATAAATAATCTATCAAAGTAAATGGGCTTTTGGCCCAATAATACATGTCCTAAAACTAACAACAATATACAAAAATATGATCTTTCGGCCCAATTACAGAAGAAAAAACTGCTGGAATTCTTGAACGCTTTTAGGCCTATTCTCGCCACTGTATAAAGTGTACACAAGTTCTGTATATCACTGTATATCCTTGTATACTGATGTATACACCGTGTATACCGGCTGTATATTTAGTTTCCAGCCCTGTTTCAGCTTCCAAAACCTGTGATTCTGGGCTTTGGCCCATGTATATCTGTGTATGCCAGATGTATATCAACTCGTATTAGATGTATACAACCTGTTAAATCTGCGTTTTCTGCCTCCAAGACCTGTATTTCTGCTTCCTTTATTTTATGTCAGCTTCCGAAACTTAGACATGATGAAGGCCAACTCGAGTAGGATGTTGGGCTGATTAGCCCAACACGATGCAAAGAGGAGAGTCCACGAATGGGCCCAATATCATGCGTACAAAGGAAAAGAGTAGTGAATTAGTATCAAGTACTAACTCAAATTTATAAAAATGCAGTAACTAAAAATATTTAATAACTTTGCAGAACATAGTCTAAATAACGGAAAGCAATGCTTAACCCATAGACATGATAAGCAAAGGAACAAAACATAAAAGGAAAGCCATGAAAAAAAAAAAAAAAAACTTGCTGGATCTCATTATAGGGGAAAACATAATACAACAATCTCAAGGCCGACACCAAAATCCTAGAATTAAAACATTCTTTTAACAAAGTTCGAAAGAAGATAATGACATAGGCTTAACCATATCATGCCACAATAACTAAACATATTTACTAAAAAAGGAGTGGTATGTCATAACATTTTCACTCACTGTTGGCTAACTTTATCATTAGATCCATTATTTATTTGGAGTTGAACAACATCAAGCAATGATCAAAGCGGAAAAAGGCCATAACAAATTGGTTGCAACAAATTTCGAGTAGGCTGATTCAGGAAAAAGAATAACAAAGACGGAATTGGCAAACACCATGAAAAATTTAAATCAAGACAGCAAGCTACTTGATCCATATGATTTATACCAAACAAAATAACAAGTATAATAATTGACAGCTTTCAAATTTCAAATTAAGAAGACAAAATCCCCTATTGAAACTAATTTGTTACCTCAAGAATGAACTACAACCTCATAGCCAACACGATAAGATTAAACGATGGAATAAGGAGACATTAACAGGAAGAAAGCAACTCAATCGCTGAATGGAAACACCAATTCTCCAAACTAATCCCCTTTTTAAACTTTGGAGTAAGAAAACACGCTTACTGGAAAAAAGAAGAATCAATAACTAACCATAGACTAAAGGTTCGAATTTGGAAAGATAAATAAGGAAACTAAGCACTTGTTCACTTCTTAACCCCAACAGTAGATATACTTCAAGCAAAACACAGAAAATTTCAACCACTAAACTCATCAAATCTCATACCTGATAGCTAATACACGATTAAGAAACATCTACACGACTAAACTCTAAGACATACTAAACATGAACAATTTAGACCAAGGCTGGCCGACAACGGTGTTGCTGGACCAAGAACAATATTTCAGCTTTTGAAAGAAGCTATGAGATATCAATCAGATGGAAATAAAAACTATGAAACGAGAACATAATCTAATCATCAAAACAGTTAGGTAAGAATAAGGCACTTGAACAAAATGAACCCATGAACGCTAATGTAAATTCATATCATCAACACACTTTAAGAGATATGCTCAACTAAAAGATATAATGAAAATCCTCAATGGACCCAAGCCGTAAACAAGCAGAGGAAAGAACAAGGTAAAAGACATTACTTGAAAAGAAAGATTAGACTAATTTCGATCAAAAGGATACATTATCTCATAAACAAATTAAGATTAGAAGGGAATTTTACCTTTTCGAGGGCAGCTAGCTGGGGCTACGAGCTAGTGATGAAGATTCTTCCAACACCACGGGCAGATTTCGATGAACTCAAGCAAAGCTACGGCGAACCAATAGCTCAAAAACAACAAAGAAGAGGATGTTTTCCTCTGAAACACTCTTTTAGCTATCTAAGGCTCCCATTTCTTGATAAGAATTATGTATTTTTCGATGGTGCCCCCCCCCCCCCTCTCAAAAAAACCTCTGAACAGTGAAGATGGTCGGGGTATTTATAGGGAGATTGGGGATGAATCAAAGGGAGAAAACGGGTGAGTAAAACGGATAAGAATTGAGGGTTGAAATTCAAATTCCTTGTGGATCAGGAATATACCCAGAATCAGCCTATTCTCAAACGGATTGGATTCGATTGGGGGCAAGGTGGACGGCTCGATTGATCCCATTGTCCTCAAAGCTCGACATGGCACTAATCCATGCAACAAGGACGAATATGCAGATGAACGTTGCTGGAATTGTACAAATTGCAGAGGTGCGTTGAGAAAGAAGACAAAGGAACGAGTTGTACGCCGTGAGCTTGACGCCGTGAGCTACCGTTATTTCACTGTGTATTGTCGCTTGCGCTGTTGAACGTTTGTGAGCTTGTTGAACGTTGTTTCTTCCTTCACGCCGTTTGGAATTGATGTTGTTGACGTTGCTGGGTTTCTTCCGTGACAGACGCCGTGTACTCTATGTGAATGTTACGGTGAACATTGATGTTGCCTTTGGAAGCTGCTGGTGTTTGATATTGTTGTATTGTTGGGCTGGGCCGGGTTAATATGAAAGGAAATTGAATTGGGTTGGATCAAAATGACCCAAAATTGGATGAAAGGGAAATATTAAAGGTGAGATAGAATGGGTTATATTTGTAATAAAGGGCTAGGTTAGGATTTGAGGATTTAGCCCAATAGATTGCAATAAAGGACAATTTAAGTTTAAAATTTAGCCAAATCGGATTCAAATTGCAAATTTGGCTAAAATTTGAATAAAATGAATTAATATTAATTAGTTAACAAGCTTCTTAATCTTAACGAAATAAAATAATAAACTTAATTATAAAAGCTAAATCATTCAAAGTTATAATTATAATTTAAACTAAACTAAATTAATAAAACTTGATTAAAATGTAGAATGTTTTTTAGATGATTTTCAAATATTTGATATACTAATTATATACAAAATTATATAAGAAATATATTTACTATTTAAAACATTATAAAAATGACTAAAATCACTTCAAAACTTGAAAAAAATATTTTGAAATTTTATAAACTAATTATTCTAAATCATTTGAAATTTAAAAGCTTGAAAACTAATCCATTTTGTGGAGGGTCAAAATTGGGTGTCAACAATCATCAGTCACGAGCTGGAAATACCGGACTCTAATCGGAAATGTCAGCCTCGAGCTAGAACAATATATGGGCCCCGCCCAATCATCAGTCACGAGCTGGAAATACCGGACTCTAACCGGAAACGTCAGCCTCGGACTGGAACAATATCTCGGGCCTGCCCAATCATCAGTCACGAGTTGGAAATACCGGACTCTAACCGGAAACGTCAGCCTTTAGCTGGAACTATATCTGGGCCCCGCCCAATCATCAGTCACGAGCTGGAAATATCAGACTCTAACCGGAAACGTCAGCCTCGGACTGGAACAATATCTGGGCCCCGCCAAATCATCACTCACGAGCTAGAAATACCGAACTCTAACCGGAAACGTCAGCCTCGAGCTGGAACAATATCTGGGCCCCGCCCAATCATCAGTCACGAGTTGGAAATACCGGACTCTAACCGAAAACTTTAGCCCCGAGCTGGAACATTATCTGAGCCTCGCCCAATCATCAGTCAAAAGCTGGAAATACCGGACTCTAACCGAAAATGTCAGCCTCGGATTGGAACAATATCTAGGCCCCGCCCAATCATCAGTCATGAGCTGGAAATACAAGACTCTAACCGAAAACAATAGCCTCGAGCTGGAACAATATATAGAATCTAACCGAAAACAATAGCCTCGAGCTGGAACAATATATGGGCCCCGCCCAATCATCAGTCACGAGCTGGAAATATCGGACTCTAACCGAAAACGTCAGCCTCGAGCTGGAACAATATCTGGGCCCCGCCCAATCATCAGTCACGAGCTGAAAATATCAGACTCTAACCGAAAACGTCAGCCTCGAACTGGAACAATATCTGGGCCCCGCCAAATCATCAGTCACGAGCAGGAAATACAGGACTCTAACCGAAAACGTCAGCCTCGAGCTGGAACAATATTTGGGCCTCGCCCAATCATCAGTCACGAGCTGGAAATACCGGACTCTAACCAGAAACAACAGCCTCGGACTGGAGCTAATCAGTCTATGCTCAACAGTCTAACACTGGAAATACCGGTTCTAACCGAGTAGCGTTAACTGTGGGCTGAGACTAGTAGCCTATGCTCCACAGACTCGCACCGGGAATAACAGGCTGCAATCATATAACGTTAGCTATGGACCGGAGCTAGTAGCCTACTCCCGACAGCCTAGCACCGAAAATACCAGATGGGAACCACGTAACATCAGTCTCGTACTGGAGGTAACAACCTCAAACCAGATAAAGTCAGCACGAACAATACAACGCAAGACTAAATATCATGGGCCGCCGCCCCACAAGGATATCAACCGAAGGTTCCCAGCCTAGCACAACCCAGCCGTCATTCGACGCAAACACAACATCTTCCGACAGCATACCACTATTGCAGAAATAGAGGGGAAAGAATTGGAAGGTCTGAAAGCCATGAAATCACTTTAACTAAGGCTTATACTATCAGACCCAAGTATGCTATACCAGTCTACAAGGATCTAGTCCATCCGAATCGTCGTCGGATACATACTCAAGTCAATAGGTGCATAGGACTAAGGCAATACAACCTTAACCTATTCTATGTCCGAAATCACAATAATCATTCCAGCACAGATTCCAAAGACCTAGACCCACTCATGCATCAACAGATAACCACCCAACAGATAGTCCCCAACACAAATACCAAAAATCCAAGTCAACAACCCATTCTACAGCATGATACTAGCCCATAATAGCCCAACAGTCAACTATAAAATTGGAAATCGGATAAGCAGGGAAACAATACTAGCTAGCCACCCCAGATTCACAAATATCAACCAGCATTTACACATTCAAGCTCAATCTAGAAGGAAGGGAAGCCGTAACCTACCAAAAAGCTGATCACAAGCTCTCCAAGTCACTCAACCAGAGATTTCCGCGCTATCAAAAATAGAATCACAGCGTCAATACGGTCGTTTAGACACTAAAAATGAGCAATTCGGAGACAGACCAATTTTTGGAGTCAAATCGGGGAAAGTGGGACCCGCTCTGGATTTTCCAGAATTGACTCCGTGAATAGGTTCCAAATCCTTCCCCAAACACGAATCCCAAAAAGGATCGCTCATTAGGGGTCGGATTCACTCCTAACAGCCCAAAACAAATCACAAAACTAAACAAAATAGGCCAATAAAGAACTTACCTTCGATTTCACAAAAAACGAGGAACACCCAACAAACCCCAACCTAAAATCCACAAAGCCAACGAGAATCCGAGTGCCTGGGACTTCGAATCGCCGAAAATCGACCACCGAGGAGATTTTTATGAAGGTTTGAAGCTCTCCAAAATGGGAGCTTCGACCACATTAAATAGCCACTGCCAGGTCCTTCCTCTCCACGAACACGGAGAGTAATCTCCCCAAAACTCCGTGAACGCGGCCCCAGGCCCGTGACCATGGAGCACAAGCTGCTCCACCATCGCACAGACCTCCGCAAATGCGGAGAGAAAGGATCACCCTCACCCAGCAGGCCTTCGCGAATGCGGAGCACAAGAAGCCTCTTACCAAACAGGCGTTCGCGAATGCAGAGCACTAGGAACCATCCAGCCTCACAAACCTCCACAAACGCAACCTCTGGCCCGCGAACGCAGAGTAGACTCTCCCACACCTCTGCAAATGTGGAGCCTATCCCGCGAACGCGGAGAGTAAATGAGTCTGCAGTTTACAGCTGCACCGGCTAAGTTTTGGACAATTCCAAAACTCCGATGGGGTGCTCGGGATTCGTTCGGAACCCCGTGCACGCGAACGAAATATGCTACCCCCTTGAATTTGACATTCCGGACTCAATGGCGTAGTCAAAATTTCCATACGAGGTCGTTTCGATAAAAAGTGGGTCCCACACCCATTTAGCCATTTTAGCTAATTTCTACCGAAGGCCTCAAAATTATATCAGAAGCTCCCGGTAATTCTCGAAAAGTTGATCTAGACCAAACTCGACATTCTAGAACTAACCACGCTGTCAGAATCTTGATCCGAGTGCGTTTTCCAAGATGTTGACCGAAGTCAACCTTAAACCAAATTTCAAAGACTAAAGAGCTAACTGGCCCCAAAATCACATCGGAAACCTCGGGACTCCGGCAGACCATGCTCTTAGCCTAATTTGGCCGCTCCAAAGCTGATGGAACTGTCAAAATTTCCATTTGAGGTCGTTTACCTGAAGTTCTGACCGAAATCAACTTTTCAAGGTTCAAAAGCTCCAAAACAGAAAAACAGGCATAAAACCCAAACGAATGACCAAGCGACCGAACAATTAGTGCTAGCAAGTCATAAATGACTTGGGGACGTTACAGGAACGCTTTAAAAGACAGAAAGAAGGCATTAACATAGAAATGACCTAGAGGGTCATTACACATGATGTCATTTCATGTATCTCCCCCATCAAGCATTGCACAAATGATACTACAAAGCAATAGACATGCATATATACATAAATTGGAAACATACAACCTGGCCTACTTGAATCAAGCCTCTTAGAAACTCTAAATAACCTGAGCTTTCCCCTTGCAAAGTGCCTTCACTTTTTCTTAATCTAAAACAAACAATATAAACAATAATCAATCACTAATGACCTATTATATTACCCAGATTATTAACAAATCCTAACCCCAACTAAAATATGATCATCCTTCCCGATTTATTACTCTTTCCCACCATGGAATCATGTCAAAACCTTTCTCCAATAGCAATAACCTAGATTCTAAAGCTTCAGAATCAATGCATAAGGTTGGGTAGTCGAATTCTTACCTTTACTAATGAATTCCGTGGGAAAATTTGTGCAACCTGCCCAAAATTGCTCCTGTCATGTTCAAAAATACAAAGTGTAGAAAATAGGGCTTTTGGGGTTGTTTCTGCACTAAAACACCATTCGGCCTGCTATAGCAACCCAACCCACTATAGCGACACCACTATATGGAAACTAACCCCACTATGGCGATTTGCACACTCAGCTATAGCGGGATGCCTCCAATATAACGACCTCGATGAAACTTTAGAAACTCAAAATCCAGGAAAAGATCATTTTTACACCACAAACTCATTTCTTGACGTCTTGACATATACCTTTCACGGCAAGTTCAATTTTGAGAGTTCTACTTACCCGATTTCGATTATGAAAGGCCCTATGGACTCCTTTATATATTGACTACAATAATATATCAACAAAACTTTAAAATCACACGACACCCATTCTCAAATGTCTCTAGACCTCACATATCCTAGATTCTTCCTGAGCCTAGCCTAGCCTTAAAAATTTAAGTCACTATTCGGAAAGTTTCCTAGTCCAAATTCATTCATTATTGGCTTACTCATAATGACCGGGTCAGGTCGTTATATATTTCTTAAGGCATAGTAGTACGATTCTTACTTCATGCTTAAGGTACCTATGTTTTTTAATAAGTAACTTCATATAAAGTGTGAATTATGCTCAAATCTTTATCATTCATTCTTTATGAACCCATGTAAGTTGACTAAGACACTCAACCCATTTTATTGCTTCATATTCAGATGAATCACATGAATCATGCCCGTGACTCCTTTCCCAAAATGTTATGAGAAATTACGATAAGAAAGTTTGAGTATAGCGTTCTTCCAATAACAATTCATAGAAACTTCATGTCATGATGTGTTACCGTGTAGTCTTATGTGTTCATTCCTTCCACGCATATGTTAGAAGGAAAGTTTTACATATCGGAAACATAGAAACAATAGTTCCATTAATTCTTCATTCTAACTTTGACCTTCATTAGAGGACGAATGATCCCAATGGGACATATTGTAATATCCCACAAATTATATGCTAAGATTCAATTCATTCTTCATATGCATATACACCCAAACCCGATGAATTATAATTGTACATAGGTGTTATGGTAAAAGTGTGGTAAGATATTTAGAGATGATGTAAGGTTAGAAAAATCCTTTAGCACAAAGTTGTGTTGAAAGATTCTTTATGGATTGAGCTTCATATAAGTTTATACTTGGGTAAACTTCAAACAACCACTCCTCCTAGAATATGAGGAGTTTTGTGACCCAATAACGACCAAATTTAAAATATTTGAGTCATTTTTTAGCACCACCGACTGCTCATTAATTCGATTCTAGAGTAGAAAGTTATAATATTTTTACCAAAAGATAGCGACCTGATTGACTCGATCACTAGAAGGATTCCACACAATTCCATGTGTGGCCGGCACACTATTTCACACAAGTTCCATAAAAAATCCCTATTTATGTTTATTTCATTAAAAAATTACATTTTTATATCCTTTGAAGAAAACTGGTATGCTATCTTCTCCTCATCCTTCATTCCCAAGGCGAGTTTATCCTATGAAATTCTAAGAAATTGCATGTGTTTCAATCATTCTTCTTGGGTTATTAATGAAATTCTACACCATAACCTTAGGATTTTGAAGAAAAACTCAATCAAGATTCCAAGTACTGAATTCTTGGAAATTATACCTCAAGCTAGGGTTCTTACTTGACTCTTTAGAAATTAATAAAGTTATGTAAGAAAAGTAATGTTATGTTATTTTTAGTATTTGCTAGTTTTGCATATTTTTAGTTGTAAAGTTTTATTGTTAAAGTACACATACATGCTTTACTATTCAATTGAATTTATTTTAGTCTATCATCATATTTACTCATTCAGCTCACTATTTTCAGTCTTTAACCAGTTGTTTCTTTCAGTTATTTTGCATACCGTAAATTATATGTAGCAATGTCATTCAAACCTTCATCATTAAATAATAAAGATTCAGGTATGCTGGATTGGCATTAGATATATACATCACTAATATCTCACTTTCATCCAGCTTTGGTGAGACCTTCTGACTTTCAGAGGGCTCTAGTTTATCTACAATATTAGTAATTATTAGATGTTGTAAGTAGAATATTAAGGTAGCCTAGGTCTTGTCCCAGTAATCTATCTTTAGTACATTAGATGCTTCATAGACTAGTCAGTTGTGTTATAATTTCAGTTTATTTTGCAAACATCTAAATTATTCAATTTTCAAATTTCTAACATTTAAGTTATTAGGTTCATTTTCCAAGTTATTGAATGATCGTCTTTAAAGACTTCAACATAGTTGTTAAAACATTTAGTATAGTGGAAATCTAGGACAAGGGTACGCTTCAGAAGAACAATTGTTTTGAGTGTAGATCAGTTACTAAGGTATAGGTTTGGGGAATGATAGCTTGATCTGCCGTTATATGCTTTCTATCCTCCAACTGGGACAAGTGATATGCTACCTGGTTCTTTGTCTTTTTTTGTCCTTAATCTCAAAATAAAACTCATATGAAAAAATACATTGAATCAATCTCTCCTTCACAACCTTCTTGCTGAAAGGGTACCATTTCATAATGTAATCCGTATTCAACACCCCTCGCATACCTATTGTTTTGAGCTATCTCTGAAGTTTTGATGATTTAATAAACTTTGAGATCTAATGATGGACCATATCCCGGGTGAGGCTTAGACTGTTCGTACAATGAAAAAGACAGCTAGCTAAAGATGCAACTTTGCAGCACCTATTGCGGTTGGTGCACCTCCTCTGTAGTGCCAGATTCTCAGCAAATGGATTTGAGCCAAGAGTTTGTGTCCATCCATAAAATGTCCATTCCTTATTGACACAAACGAGTTTTTGCAAATCAAGTTCATTCACAATGAAAAAAGCCATATTAAAAGAAGAACATTGCTCATACTCAATGAGGGACTTGATGGAGTGTTGCAACCTTCTTTTTTGTATTTTGAGCTTTGTGTCTTCTGTTCTTATACTGTAAATCTACTCCTAAATTATAAAGGATAGTAGATCAGTTGTTTGTCTAAGTTTCTAGTTTGAGTCATTTAACTAGAATTAGTTAGCCGAATCACTATAAGAACAATCTTGGACCCTCTTGGCTGCGCTGTGCTTGGATGCACTAGTCTTCCACACGCCAGCGATGAGATGAAAACTGCCCCCATTCGGCAGTTCCCGTGCCATCACAATGGCATAGCATCGAAAGAGTGATCGGAACCTGTCCCTGACCAGCTTGTAAGTAGCATCCCGCTGCTGGTTGGCACAGCGGGGCGTCATAAGCGTCAGTAGCTTAGTGCCTTATGAACATTGATTTTCCCTCGAGTAGCTGAACTAGGGGAACTCAAAACTAGCTACTAGGAAAAAAAAGACCACTATTTGAACATCAAGCTTGTGGACAAGTTGCTTCCCTTTTTGTGCTTTTACGCTGGCCTCTTCGACCTTTCTTAGGCAGTAACTGGCTGTAAGAGAACTGACTGTCTACTATCTATGTCATGCCTTGGCAGGTGAATATGAGAGAGAGGCTGTAAGTCCATTCTCTCCTTCTCCATCTTCTGGAAGAAACATAAGATCCCAAGTACCCGGATCGATCAAAAGTTCAATTCTATTCGAACTACTCATTTTCAAATGATATCCACATTGTTCACAAATATTCATTTTTTATTTCAAAAATTTCTTATAATTTAATCCATCAACGGATCCTCTGCGCGCTGGGAATACCTCTTCCATGCGTCTTTCTCGTGGCGGGATCAGAACAACAGGGAAAGACCCGGCCCATGGCGAGCTTTATTTATTTAAGAGAGAATGGGGGCGGAAGATACTTTATTATATACGAGGAACTCACGAAAATATCTCAGTGCTCAAGCATCCAATCAATTCAAATGAGGGTCAACAAAAAAAGAATAGGACCTATTATTCCTACATGGCATCCCTATACCTATGTGTCTTGTGTGCTTATTAGTGCCATTGAGGGGTGGCCGAAGGTTAGGCGTACACATGGGTTCATCCCCGCCATCGATCTATAAATTTCCATAGTCATTTTGATCAACATGGCTACAAGTGGACTGGGTTTATGGGGTTAAACTGACTACGACCAAAGTCATGGCTACTTCAACCAAAAAAAGGGCGACCCCCTATTCAAACCAGATACGATCCATCTGGATCTAAAGTATCAATTCCAACAAATATTGAACTAAAAAAAATTCTTGCTTTCGAAATGGGTTGCCATCTAAGATGAATTTGTTATTTCGATTTGTTATTTGTTATTGAATTGTGTGCGCATAAAGACCATAAAACTAACATACGATACAATTTCACTTCACGGCACGGCCAAAAAAAAGAAAGAGCTTCGCTTGGTTGGCCTTCCTACGCTGACGAATGCCTCTTTTCTCTTCTCTGAAGTCTAAATACAAAAAATAGAAATAATAAGGAAGAGGGGGATTTTTTCTTCAAGAATTTCCTTCAGGAGACACAAAAAAAATAATTGAACTTAGTGCTCTACTTGATTTTGCTTGACTTTTGATTCAAAGGAAAAAAGGCGTGGAGCTTAAATAACTCACTCAGAACGCTTTTTAAAAGATTACGTGGTACAATTAGGATGAATAAACCCTTCGAGATCCGAAAGAAAGGTATGGAGTTTATCCAAGGAATGCTCTCCCGTTATCTCCTTTGCAGCAAGCTCTGCTGGCCTCGCGCCCCAAACTGATGGCGTCGAGAACTAGTTGATAGTTGTTCCCTGGTTGCACCCGACAATGGGTTCTAATTTACTAAATCACATGTTTCTGTTTTCGAAACATCACATGTAGACTTCTATCGTTTTGTCAAGCCTCTTTTTTCATCATTGGTTTGATGGTCTCTTAGGTAGAGTTGCCTAGGAGTGTCAACTAGAGTTTTTTGATTTGTGGGTGCAATAGAGTTGCTGGTTTCTTTTTCTCTTATCTTTGAGATCTGAGTTGATGCATGGATAGAGGTGTTCTTGAAGTATATCTCCTTTAGAGTTAGCTAGTGTAGTGGGCAACAAAGGTGTGTCTTATTCATTGATAGGTAATAGAGGTGTTACAGTGAGGGGGGAGGAATTAAGAGTTTAATTCCTAGATTACTTGAGTCTGTAATCTGAATCCTTGCTCTAATTTGAGTAAAATGGAGTTTGGTTGAAAATCCTATGAAGACAGGTCATGGTTTTGTCCTCCCATGAGCAAGGGGGTTTCCACGTAAAATTTTCGTGTCTGAGTTACTTTGTGTCATTTATATTTTCACTACCATTCTATCTAGGGACCTGATCTATTGACTATTAGCAGACACATAAATTTTATCAATTGGTATTAGAGCAAGGGCTCTCTATCTGGTTGACACAAAGAGAGAATCCTTTAAAAAATACTTGCTCCACTAAATATGGAAGAGGGCCAATCATCACCCAGGCCACCTCTATTCAGTGATAAATTTTATAGTTGATGGAAGACTCGCATATATGACTATATGTTGGCTAAGGACAGTGAGCTATGGGATATTATTCTTGATAGTCCTCACATTCGTTTTATTGACATGAAGATTGAGGATATTACAATAGTTGTTCCTAAAACCCGACAAGATTACAATGAGGATGACAAAAGGAATATCAAAAAGTATCACAAGGCAAGAAGTTGTTGGTCTGTAGGATTGGAAATGAAGATTATAATCGGGTCTCATTTTGTGAATCATCCAAGGAGATTTGAGATTGTTTGAAAGAAGCTCATGAGGAACCGATCAAGTCAAGAAATCTAAGGTAGAATTGATTATCACTCAATATTAGAAATTCACTATGAAGGAGAGTGAATCTATCCAAGAAATATACACCAGGTCCATTGATCTATTACAAACGAGCTTGAAGGTTTGGCAGAACCTATTGCATCAAGTAAACAAGTCACGAAGATTCTAAAAATTCTTCTTATTTCTTGGATGAGTAAAGCTGATGAGATTTCTGAGGCAAACAATCTGAAAGAACTAACGGTGGACGCATTGATTGAAAATCCTCAAATCCATGAGATGGACGCATTGATTGGAAATCCTCAAATCCATGAGATGCACAAAAATAAAGATCCTTCAAAGAAAGAATCCAGAAGAAGTAAATCTTTAGCTCTTAATGTCTCTCAAAGTAAAGTAAGGAGGCGGCATCTGGTGAAGCAGCAAATGTAAATGATCTATGTCACAAGTGTGGTGAACCAGGTCACTTAATTAGAAACTACCCTACACTCAAGGGGAGGAACAAAGTATATGTCATGTTTAGAGAATACAAGGACAAAAGAAGGAACCAGATCGCCAACTAGTCAAGCAAAAGAGAATTTACTGATCACATGGTGAAGAAAGCCAGGGCTGTTTGGGGAACTATCTCAATTGACTCTTATGAGTCTGAATGTTCTGAAGAAGTTTCCTTGATTGTAATTTAAGAAGATGAAGAAATGCTTGATTCTTGCTCTGTTTGATGGCACAATCAGATGATTATAATGATTATGATTGTGAAAAAGTAGCTGATAGGGATAACCAAATGGTTGTTTTTTGTTCCAAAAATCTAGAAGTGAAAGTAATTTTTAAAAATGAGTCAAATATTGGTGGAGGGTAATTATCAATAGCTGAAAGAGGAGATGTTGTGTTGGATAGGAACTTGGATCATGTAAAAGAAAAATTGAACAAATCCCTCAAACAGACCATATCCTCCATATCACTTATAGATTTAACTAGTTGAGGAAACAATAGAAGATCGTAGGGGTGTGTGAAGATAGATTTCTCATACAATTCTCACAACAAATATAGTTTTGTTGTTGATAATTTTCTTTGTTTGCATTGTGGTCGAAATGGTCATCTTAAAAAGAATTGTCCAATTTTGAAAGACATAAAGAAAGTATTTCTAATTACCCTAAACATAGAAATAGACAAAAGACTTGATCTGGCTGCTGGTCCTAAGATGAAGAAAATCACTCTACCTCACTCGACACAAATTTTTCTTATCATTCCTTTCCTTGCTTACTCAGAACTTCATTTCAATTGGGTTCCCAAGGCTAACATGTCATGTAGGTGAGAGGAGGTAGTAACAGCTAGTGTCGGCTCATAGATAGTAGATGCTTAAAACACATGATTGGAGTATTAGAAAACTTCCTCTCTCTCTCTCTCTAGGCACTTAACTGTGGAGGTGTCTCTGTTAGCAATGACAAGAAAGGGTACATTCTTGGTATAGGCAAGACCAACAAATCTATGGAACAATCCATTAACGATGTCTACTATGTCAATTTCTTGAAGTACAATATTTCGAGTAATTAACAGACTTGTGATAAAGGAAGTAAAGTTATGTTTGTATCAAATAAATGTCTAATAACAAACATGATCTCTTAGGAGGTGATCTTGGTAGAAAGAATATGCTAGATCATGCGTGTTGATGATATGGATGTTGCTGGTAGTAAAAGTCTCACCTATCTTTGTGCTCAAAGTGAGAGTGTTGACTTGTGGAACAGAAGACTGAGCCATGTGAATGTCTCTCTGATTAAACAAATTTTTACCTAAAGACCTGATCTGTGGTCAGCCTAAGATAAAATTCATAGATGAAAAAGTCTGAAATGCTTCTATTAAAGGAAAGCCAACTAGATTGCTTACGTGCTGATGAATCTGATAAAGAACAACCTCCTCGAGAAAAAAGCCATCCTGAAGAGGCTGATGAAGATGGTGAACATGATAAGGGACCTGGTTTGCTAAAATAATGTTGATCTGGTAAATTCTACACAAGAATGGTTGCATCAGTTTGAAAGAAGCAAAGTATGGCACTTGGTTCCCCAACCAGCTAATCCGTCATAGGGACCAGGTAGGTGTACAGAAACAAACTAGATAATCATGGTGCTATTACAAGGAACAAATCTAGACTAGTTGTTCAAGGGTTTAATGAGGAAGAAGACATTTATTATGATTAAACCTTTGCCTCTATGGCAAAAAGGGAGGCCATCAGAATACTCACTACTTTTTGTAGCCTTCATGGGTTTCAAACTGTATTAGATGTATGCCAAGACCATTGATACTCCTATGGGAACCAACTCAAAGCTGAATCCTGACAGACCTTGTCCAAGTGTTAATGAGACCATATATAGAAAAATCATTGGATCCTTGTTGTATCTCCCTGCAATCAGATCGGACATTGTGTTTAGTGTTGGAATGTCTGGAAGATTCTAAGTGTACCTTAAGAAATCACACTTGAAAGTTTCTAAGAGGATTTTGAGATATCTAAAGAAGACAGGGGGCCTGGTTCTATTATATCCATCAGGAGACTCCTTTGATCTAGTTAGATATGCTGATGTCTGAATATGTTGTGTATCAAGTTGATAGAAGGAGCACCTCATGAATGGCTCATTTTCTTGGGTCATCTTGCATTTCCTAGGGGTGTTGATGAATCTGATAAAGAATAACCTCCTCAAGAAAAAAGCCATCCCAAAGAGGCTGATGAAGATGGTGATCATGACAAGGGACCTGGTTTGCTTAAATAATGCTGATTTGGTAAATTCTACACAAGAAGGGCTGCATCAGTTTGAAAGAAACAAAGTATGGCACTTGGTTCCCCAACCAGCTAATCCAACATAGGGATCAGGTAGGTGTATAGAAACAAACTCGATGAGCATGGTGCTATTACAAGGAACAAATCTAGACTGGTTGTTCAAGGGTTAAATAAGGAAGAAGGCATTTATTATGATTAAGCCTTTGCCCCTGTGGCGAGGATGGAGGCCATCAGATTACTCACTGCTTTTTGTAGCTTTCATGGGTTTCAAACTGTATCATATATATGCCAAGCCCATTGATACTCCTATGGGAACCAACTCAAAGCTGTATTCTGACAGACCTGGTCCAAGTATGAATGAGACCATGTATAGAAATATTAATGGATCCTTGGTGTATCTCACTGCAATCAGATCATACATTGTGTTCGGTGTTGGAATGTGTGCAAGATTCTAAGTGTATCCTAAGAAATCACACTTCAAAGTTTCTAAGAGGATTATGAGATATCTAAAGAAGATAGGGGACCTGGTTCTATTATATCCATCAGGTGATTCCTTTGATCTAGTTGGATATGCTGATGTCTGAATATGTTGTGTATCAGGTTGATAGAAAGAGCACCTCATGAATGACTCATTTTCTTGGGTCTTCTCTCTTTTCCTAGGGAACTAAAAAGCAAAATTTGATTATTCTTTCAACAGTTGAGGCAGAATATGTAGCAATTGTAGCTTGTTGTGCTCAACTCATGTGGATTAAGTAGCAACTTAAGGATATTTGAATGGTCACATAGACTATCCTTCTTAGATAAAGGAAATATTACCATGTAGTTCTGCAAGACTGAAGATCAAACTACTGACTTTTCACAAAAGCTCTAAGTAGGGATCTATTCGAGAAAAACAAATTGAAGTTGGGAATGTTGAAACTTGACTGAGCAAATCCTGCCTAAAGCAATCCAACTCTTCATGACTATGCAAAGGGAATAGGTATCCTTGTTTTCAATTATGCTTGTTTGGGTAAATTCAGTCTTATACCTTTTGTAGTTATACACACAAAGTGGAAGTGCTGAAAGAAAAAGGAAGTCAGGACAGATCAGGGAAATTACATTCAAACTATATAGAGGGACCCGATCCTTACTCAAAGGTTAGCATTCTTAATACTACATTTAAAATTTTGAATAAGAACCGTTGCTCTATCCATGTGTTAGTCATCTAGGCTTTTGACCGTTGTCCCATCTCCTTTGAATACTAAACGACACTTCATTTTAGGGGACCGGACACAACTCTTCACTTATTTTTAAACACCTCGTTTTCCTTCAAATCTTCCTGGAAAAAAATGCCAACTCCTTTCCAAAATTTGAAAGTGTTCAAAATCAATCTTCTCTTCTTTTCATAAAAAAATCGCTTATGATGACTACATTATTTGTTTTTAATGATGAGATGAAGGAGATAGTTAATGGTATTGATCCATCCATGTTAACCATAATGCCCTTGGAACAAATGAATCCCTCAAACACTACTCTGACCACTCATATTGTCGAAGAAGAAGTAGCCCCTGCTACTGAAGTCCTTTCAGTTCCTCCTTCAACTATTCCTCAAGTTGAAGAACCCAAAAACCCATCCTCTGATACTCTTTCTTCACCTAGTAATGTAACCCCTTTAAAAAGAGATTCTCCTATTTGTTCGCACACTCTAGATCTGAATGTATCTCAACCCTCATCTCCTAAGGGATATGTTCAATCTGATGCTCAGTTCGTGAGTGAAGTCCCTATTAATGTTGTGTGTCAACCTGACTTAGTATATCTTACTACCTCTCAACCCTCTGCAATTTATGTATCCTTGTTAAACAAAACCATTGTTAGAGAAGGATGAAGATGACTAAACTTTGAAAAGGAGAACTCAGAGAAAACATATTTCTACCTCTGAAGTTCAGGTATCAACAGAGTTGGATTCTCTCGTTGCATTCAAGGAGAAGGATGAGACTTAGAATGAACCACTCATGAGATTGAAAGTTCAAAGAAGAATGGTTCCCATTGGAAAATAAAAGGTTTGTAATGAGACAGAGGAGAAAGGAAAGGTTTATCCTACCAGGGGATCTTCTAAAAAATTTATGTGTGATGGCATGGATTCAAACAAAGATCAAACAGAGTGCAACAGACGAAAATGAGGCATATGGTTGTGAAAGAGGAACATGTGCCTGAGAGAGAGTGAAAAAGAGTCGGATGATATAGTTTCTTCAAATACATATAAGAAAGTTGTTGTTTTAAGCAAGAAATATTCAAAGTCATCCAAGACAAGGAAAAGTCGCACAAAGAAGGTGAGTACTCTGGAAAGGGGAGAGCCAAAAAAGAAATTGTCTGCAACAAAAAGTCAAAAAGAGACAACTAAGAGGAAGTTGGGAGAGTCTTCTCCTGAACCTTTCATAAGTCAGATGTTGAGTATGATAAAGAACTTGGTTTGGAAAGAAGAGAAGAGTGGAAAAGGAATTGACACAGGAAGAAAGGGTTGACATTCTGAAAGCTCAAAAAGTTCTTAATGGAAGGGTGTTTGATCCAGGAATAAGAGAGTAACTAGGAATGAGAAGTCTTGTTGATGATGTTGAACTGCAAGACTTGTCACATTTGTTTGAGGAAGAGATTCTAGTACTGCATGAATCAACAATAAGAGAATTTTATTACAATATGATTTTTATAGCTAATGGAAGTCTTAATACACAAGTGGGAAACATTATTTTTCACTTATCTGAGGAGACTCTAGGAGAAATTCTGAAGGTTCCCAGAGAAGGGATCAAGTCAGTAGCCAAAACATATCCTTCAAAAGAGTTTGTGGAAGAGATGGGGAAACTTTCCAATCTTAACTGTGTAGGAATTAGGGCTTTGCAAGGGGACGGGGACGGGGACGCCGGGACGGGACATAGGGGGACGGGTCGAGGTTTGACCGAGATTCAACCGGACCCGGGATGAACTGGGCGTGGATTCGCGGGACAAATCTAAGTCCCATCCCGTCCCACTAGATTAACGGGATGGGACAGTGTTTTAGGGGACGGGACACGAGATTTTTTTTTTTGTATTTATTTAATTGTTTTGAAGTTATATTTGTTTTGAATGACATTTTTAATTTTTATTATTTTGAATATTATTTTTTATCTAAGTTAAAATGCTTAAGTTTTGAAAAATTCAAATTTCATCTTTTAACTTTCAAATTTCAAATTTCAAATAACAAATTTCAAATTTCAATTTCAAATTTTGAAGTAAGTTTTGATAAGTAAAGTATTAAATTTAAATGCAACACAATAGTTGTATAAAAAAACTTGAATAAAGCCTTTAAATTTATTCAAATAAAATTCAATTGCAACTTACAACTTACAAGTTACAATTTTCAAATTAAATATTAAAGGAGTAACTAATCTACGTAGCCATCTTCTAAGAAGGGTTCTGTTTCAAAAAGTTCTCGTATGTAAATCTAATATTTGTAACAAATATTAGATGAGTAACTAATCTACGCACCACCTTCTAGGAAGGGTTCTGTTTCAATTAGTTCTCGTATGTAAATCTAATATCTGTATTGTCCAATAAAACTTTTTTCTAACTCTTGTATCAAATCGACGGTAACATCCTCCGGTGTTGGCAATGATGCTTGAAACTCTTGTGCATCTAGTTCATCGTCACTACTACTTCCAAATATTGAATTAAAATAAGAGTCTTGTTTGGCGCTTAACGTTGGCAAATTATAATTTCTTCTCTCGGCGTTGATCCAGTCTCTAAATAAAACTGATGACTCCAAGCTTTCTTCAGCCAATGAATGTCTGTGATCTCCAATTTGAAACCTTGCCGCACTAAAAGCAGCCTCTGAAGCAACTGATGAAGCTTGAATAGCTAGAACATCACAAACCATTTTTCTAAGAGTTGGAAATGCACTGCCACGTTTCCTTCACCAATCTAATACTTTTACGTTGCCCTGCTCGTCAGTAACTATTTCCAAACACTGATTAAGATATTCTTCAAAATCATCACGGTTAGCAGAATTAAGACCAAGTAAACCAAACATATAATTATCAATATAATCATTGTTGATAGCATTAGAAGTTTGAGCAACAACTCCTTCATTAATTTCCATAGTTTTATATTTTTCATACAAAATTTTGGCTTGCACTTTTATGCTAGACTTACAAAATTTACAACTTGGAACTTCTTCCATTAAAATTTCTAAAGTATCATAAAAAGTTTGAACAAGTCCTTGTACACCTTGTAATTTATATTGAGGGTTAAGTAAAGTCGCAGTTAAAAAATTTTGAGGAATAGGAAAAAAATATTTTAAAAATTTTTCAATCATAGCTTCAATTGACAGTCTAAAATTTTCAATTTTTTTGTATGTTTCAAATTGAATTGAAATAGCACAAATATTTACTAAGATTGATGAAATAGTAGGATAATAAATTCTAGAAAACATGGTTTTAGCATTATAAAAAAGTTTTAGAAAATTCAATAGTTCTTTGGTTTCTATCCAATCTTCATCACAAATTCTTTCTAGTGGGTCAGAATTATGGGCATTAAAAACCATTTGTATGGGTCATTGATATTCATAAGCAACTGAAAGCATTTCATAAAAAGAATTCCACCTAGTTTTAATATGTTTTGGAACTTTTCATGGTGTAAGATTACATAGTACACAACGCTCATTAAATTCCCTAATTCTAGCAGGTCTATGAGCATAAAAAATCCATAAAACAACATATTCTATTTTCATAAAACCGCAATCAAACAATGAAATACCATCTTGTACAATTAAATTTAATATATGTGCAGCACATGTAACATGGAAAGCGTTATTATCAATTGGACGTAGTCTAGTTTTTAACATAGCAGAAGCGTTGGTGTTATTAGAGGCATTATCTAATGCGACACTCATCACTTTATCACAAAGCATATAAAAATCTAAAATACCTAAAACAGTTGAAACTATATAAGCACCAGTTTCTTTCTCTACACATTCTTTATAACTTAAGATTCTTTTTTGCAAATTCCAGTTATGATCAATCCAATGTGCTGTGACAGTTAAATAATCACGTCCATTAACACTACGACCCAAATCAAAAGTTATAGACACTCTACAATCTAATATGCTAAATAAACAACGAAGATATTGACAATGTTTACCTTGAATTTCTAAAACATCAGATTTAACTGTTTTTCTTGAAACACCTTCAAAAGACGAATTATAAGTTTGTTGAATATATTCAATAAAACCGGGATGTGAAGGAAAACCAAAAGGTAAACCACAAACAGAAACCATCTTAGCTAAATTTTCGCGATCTCTTTCTTTTATATTTACGTTGTGTAATTGGACCACCGGGGTTAGAAGGATCCAATGTTCCTTGAACCATGTTAGAACACTCTACCGATTGAGGAACACTAGAATTAATATCATCATCATCAATTTGAATTCCCTTTTTTTTACCGGCTAGAGCTTTGGCCGCCTTATATTCAATCGGTCTACAAGATAGCAAATGTCAATTTAAACCCCCCGTCCCACCTTGACCTTCACCGACTCTATGTATAAATGCTTGTTTACACTTATTACAAATACCAAGAGAGTTTACAGTATCTAAACTCATAAATTGCCACACAATAGAAGTTTTAGGGCATTGATACTTCACCTTTCCCCTTGTAGGAGGTACAAGGGGGGGGGGGGAGTTGACTATCTTCCTCAGTTGGAGGTGTAGTTTGTGTTGGAGCTTCCGTCGCCGGACTGAAAAGTGTTTCATCTAATTCAACTTCTTCCAAATCAACTTGTACTTCATCATCTACATTTTCATCAACATTAGGATTATTAAAACGTCATTCTAAAAATTCATGATCAATTTCAACATTTGTATCAATATTATAATGAGGAGTGAAAAAAGTATCATCAACAAAAGTAGAATCATTTATATTAATTCTAACTCTAGGCATTGATTTAGAAGAAGAACCACAACATTTACTTTTATTTTTTTTCCTTACTACATTTTTTAGGACAATTAAATAAATTGGAAACAACGGTTGCTATTTTTTCCTTACTGGTATTTTTTTTATTAGAACTCATATTTAATAAAATGTAAAATGTAATACATAAATAATAATAACACAAAAACTAATTGCGAAAAAATGTATAAATAAAGAAATGGAACGAATGTACCAAACGTTTGCGCTAATAGCAGACGGTTATAACCAATTCTGGAAGCTTGCTCCGACCAAATGTACTGTCGTAAGTTGTAAGTTGTAGCTTCAATACTTGATAACAACAATATAAAATATAAAAAAAATTGAATTATAAATATTATGATATTAATTGAAATATAAATATTATGATATAAATTTAGAATTGAGAATTGAGAATTAAGTGGAATCAAGAATCAAGATTCAAGAATGAGAGAATATAAAATATAAAATTGAGAGAGTAGATAATCTGTGAGAAATAAAAGAAGGATCAAGGGGTATTTATAATATAAAGAGTGGACTAAAGTGTATTTTATGTAACTTAAGGGTTAAAAGAAAAGATTAAAGAGTAGGAGTGGTAGGGGAGTGTTTGGGACTCCCAAAAATCAGATATATCCGTTGGGGGGGCCCACTAGCCTTTGCCCCAACGGTCCCCAACGGATAAATTGCAAAGTTTTTTTTTAAAAAAAATTGTTGGCCCGCGTGACCGACAGTTTGACTAGGACAGACCGGGCCGGGTCGACCGGGACCAAATCATGAGCCGTCCCCCTACCCGTTCCCCTATCCCCCTATTCCCTATCCCGCTTCGCCACGTGGGACCGGGACCGGCGAGACAAGTCTCGAGCCGGTACCGGGCTGGGGTGGGCCGTCCCGGTCCCCTTGCCAGGCCTAGTAGGAATCAAGAAGAAAATTCTTAGGGGAGAGTACTAACTGTACTTTGAATTTGTTAACAAAGTACTTCTCCCCTGATCTAAAAAACGAACAGTTCTGTCTGCAAGTGATTTGTTTCTCATGGAGTGTCTACACAAAATGGAAGATATAAATCTGCCAGCCATTATGCTTGAACATATGCACAAAATCATCTCCATCAAGGACGGTAAGCGTGGTATGGCATATGGCTATCTATTGACACAGATCATCAAACATTTCAACATTCCTCTTGGACTGGTTTGAGAGGAACAATGAAGCAAAAATTCTCCATGAACAATCTCTTGGAATGTGAATGTGTTGAAGGCAAAACCGGAACAAAAATTATAGTCTCGGAGCTATTAATAGTTCAAGAGTAGTTGAAGTTTGAATTGGAAACTGACTGCTACTCAAGAAAACAAAGAAGCAGAGATTTCTTGGTTGAATGTAAAGCTTCAGAAAGCTCCGACTGAGAGACCAGATGGGGCAGAGGTGGCTGCGCTACAGGATGAGATAAAAACATTGATCCCAAAAAATGCGGAACTTCAGGAAAAGCCTCTAAAACACCATGAAGAAGTGGATGCTCACATTTTTCTTGGCCTCAAGCCTCTCACCTCCACGCCTCATTCATCCTAACCTCCAATCTAGGTCCCGTCTTTTTGTTTAAAACTTAGTGGGCATTGTCCCGGTTCTCATTTATAATAATATTTTCAATGTTTTGACTGCTCTCTTTTTGCTAATGAATGAAATTTTGCCTTGGTTCTATTTCCTTATCTCTTTACTTTGATTACATCCTCTTATGCTCAGTATTTCCTAAGCGACCATGAAGTTTCTTGAACTGCATTACTGTTAACTTGGTTTACTGTTTTAACTTTTTAATGATGTCAAAAGGGAGAAAATTGTAAAGGCATGGGATCACTGAAAATCAAAAGGGGGGCCTGGTTGTCTGTTAGTTGTTTGGTGATTGTTTTGTGATAGGAGGAACAACATGAAAGGGGTTTTGGTAATAGGGGGAACAAGTTGAAAAGTTAAATTTGTCATCATCAAAAAGGGTAAAAATGTTATTTTGAGCTCTCTCTGAAGTTTTGATGATTTACCAAATTTTGGTATCTAATGAGGGACTAGATCTTTGGAAAGGCTGAGAGTGTCTGTACAATGAAAGAGACAGCTGGTTAAAGCTACAACTCTGCAACACCTGCTATGGTTGGTGCACGTCCTCTGCAATGCCAGACTCTCAGCAACTGTCTTTGAGCAAAGAGTTTGTTTCCATCCATAAAACGTCCATTCCATATTGACAAAAATGAGTTTTTGCAAATCAAGTTCATTCACAAAGCAAAAGCCATCTTTAGTTTGAGTCATTTAACCAGAGTTAGTTAGCTGAATCATCTATGTTTTAGTCAAGTCTCTTTTCATTATTGGTTTGATGTTCTCTTGGGTATAGTTGCCTAGGAGTGTCAACTAGAGTTAGTTGATTTGTGGGTGCAGTAGAGTTGCTGCTTATTTCTTCTCTTATCTTTGAGATCTAAGTTGATGGCTAGAGTTAGCCTTGGTGTTGTTGAAGTCTATATCCGGTAGATTTAGCTAGTGTAGTGGGCAACAGAGGTGTTGCTTAGACATTGATGGGTAACAAAGGTGTTACAGTGAGGGGAAAGGAATTAAGAGTTTAATTCCTAGATTAGTTGAGTCTGTAATTTGAATCCTTGCTCTGTTTTGAGTAAAATGGAGTTGGGTTGAAAATCATGTGAAGACAAGTCGTGGTTTTCTCCTCCCTTAAACAAGGGGGTTTCCACGTAAAAATCTCTTATGTCTTAGTTACTTTGTGTCATTTATTTTTTCACTGTTATTCTGTCGAGGGACCTGGTCTATTGACTATTAGTGGATGCATACATTTTATCAATACTCATATGATATGAGCAAAATTTGTTGAATTCGTACACCACTGATAGAGGTTCTTTCTCTGTCATTGTGTAGATAGTTTGTGCACTATGAAGTGACTAACTTACTTTCATAATAAATCAAATGCAAAATCTTCTCCTTCCGCTTGTCCAACACTACGCCCACTGTTATATAACTAGCATCACACATCAACTTGAATGGTCGAGTCTAGTTAGGTGCAATTATGACGGGTGTAGTACCCAATGTGTGCTTCTGCTCCTCAAAATCTTTTAGAACAATTTGAACCAAAACAAACATTACCTTTTTATCAAGAAGCCTACACAGGCCTATAAACCTTTGAAAAATATTTTATAAAATGATTGTAGAATCCTATATTGCTAAGGAAACAACGTCCTCAATCAACAGACATAGAGGGGTAGATTTTCGATCACCTCTATATTGTCCCTATAAACTTCATTGCCCTTTTGCAACATATTGTGTCCTAACGCAATACCATGTTTGACTAGGAAGTGGCACTTCTCTCAATGAAGGATCAATTATTTCTCTTCGCATCTTATAAGCACCTTATCCAAATTTGGAAGGCAGGCCTAAAAAAGACTGTGAAATCATACATTAACACCTAAACAAAATCCTCAATTATTTCTATAAAGATTACTACCATCCAACTTTTAAATATTGCAGGGGCATTGCATGACCCTCGTAGGTACAAAGCCCCAAGGCTGTCAACCAGGACACCTCGCCCGAGCCTTAGCATTGCGAGGCAGAATAACACCCTTTGGGCCTCGCCGCATGGGGCAGTGTAATGACGGTGGAGGATGAAAAATAAGTTTCATAAATGACTCTCAAGATCATTGTCTCTCTACTCTCTATCCCGGCACCTGACCATTACCCCCACCAACCCCCCTTACCCTCTTTCCCCATCTTATTTCACCCCTATAATATATATTTTTCTAGATTTCATATTAATTCTCCGGTACAATATTATTTTTCTGTCTTATAAAATAATAACAAATAAGTGTGAACCCACTTAGCTACCAAAAAGATTCAAAAAATATGTAGAAAAATAATTTTTTTTTATCAAACCCACTTAAAGTATCCAAACGCATTTTAAGATGTAAATGCTCAAAAAGAAATATTGGGTTGTAACAAATTTGTATATATAATCAACTACTTGCTATAATCTTATTTCCATATGAGAGTTAATATATGTGAAGTCATTCTAGATAGGCATAATTCATTTTATGTCCGTAATTTAACTAAAAGGATTTATGATTTTTATCACTTACTTTTTTATATTAATAAACTTGGGAACTTATGATTTCATTTACATTCTATACGATTTTTTTGCCATAGTTTTATCATATTTGGTCCTATAAATAGTTTGCAACCCCTTAATCCTACAATAAGAATCCCCATAAGTACAATTTGATTCATGAATCATGAAGAACTTCTCAAGTATAGTGTTTCTATTTGCCTTCTTCATTATTCTCAGTAAGTCGCACTTTAATTTTTATATTTTTTTAAATTGATGGAATTGTTATAGTTAACTTAAATAGATACAATTAATTTATCATTTTTAGAACAACAATAAAATGAAATGATTATGCTAATATGCTTTCAAAAGTTTATGATCTTTTAATAATTAATGTAGAATGACTTTTAGTTTCAAAGCTAAAGGATGTTATTCTATTCTCGTTATGTTTTAATTTTTTTATTTTCTTTCTACGTTCAAAAATATTTGAGCACTTAGACGATAAGAATACATGTTGAAGGAAAAGAATGTCGAGTTCCACTTCTAGGAGCTGTCAAACCTTATGATCCAACACAATGCAACACTCAATGCTTTGATAAGTACAAAAATAAGCCTAATTCTCCTGGTATTACAGGACCACTCCTTGTAGCAAATTGTTTAGATGATAGTTATTTTGCACCTTTTGGTGTAATTAATTGTACTATACTTGATCTCCATTCAACAATTACTAGACACTTGTTATGGAATAAATTGATAATTCTTCTCCTTTATCATCAAACTGTCGGGTTTTCTTTATTTTTGGAGTAGAAAATTATGTATACATGAATATTTTGAATCCAAAACTAAATTATTTTTAATATGTAATATGATCTTCAAAAAATTTCATAAAATTCATGTGAACTCTAAAAAAGTTTTTAAATAAAATATTAATCGAGGAAGTGTTAAATTGTCTCTTGATATTGGAATTTTTTATCTGATCACACAAGTTAATATTGTAAGAGAGGATGATAAAAATTTCTACAAAAAATAAGATAGTGCATGATGGTACTGGATCTCATTATATATGACAGTTTATATTAAAATCGACAAATAAGAATATATAATATGAGTGAAGTTAACACCGAAATGGGGAAAAATAAAAATGCCATCAAGTAAAGTAGACAACACAAATAATTTTATATACGAATGACACAAATTTGATAAAATGAATGATCTGTCGTATTTAGTTGAAGAAAATATGACGAAATTTAGTAAGTCTTTTTTATTCACCATAAATGATTATTAATTTGCACCATTTACTTCTACCTAAGCATTCTATATAGATGTACAATATTTATTTTTCATAACTATTGAAATTGAATAAAATAATTCAATGACTACACATAGGCAATATTTGAAGATATATCAGTCTTATTTGCTAGATTTTTTAAAGAAAAAAATTGGAAGAATGAAAAGGATGGGAAATAATTATAATAAACTAGTAAATTTGTGTGTGCTTCTCGCAGGTTAAATATATTATTTTAAAATTTTGATAATTTGATAGAAAAATATATTTTTTAATGTAGATGTATAATGTATAAAATAAAAACCTAAATAAAAAATACAGATAAAATATCAAAAAATAAAAAAATCTAAAATAGAATATTACAATCCAATCCATTTTAATCAAAGAGAGGAGAATCTAATGAAAGTCCATGTTAATTATGTGGAAGAAAAAGAAAGTTTACTCAAGCCAAGAAAGAAAATCTCCTTTTTTTTTCTATGGTAAAGTATGTTTCAGAATAAGCCTCAAGACTTTTATCCTTGAGGTCAATGTCTTAGGCTTTATAGAGTTAAATCATATTAGCGCTTTCAGGGATTGCCTTTTTCCATTCAATTCTTCTTGAGCCTTCTTTTTTTGACTCCTACATAAGCAAATGCTAACGTTTCTAGTTTCTTCCTAGTTTAAATTTCAATAATTTGTACTATGAAAAGTTTTTACTCCTACCAAAGCAAGTGTTAACTTTTCTTATTAACTCATCTGAATAAGATCAATTGACATAGGCCATAGACAGAGAGGATGAAAGAAAGACATTGAATTTCCCCCTGAACTTCAATAATTTTTATTGTGAAAAGTTTCTAGTGCTCCAAAACCTATCATGAATATATTCTTATTTTTTTTTATATATATCTTCATCCTTACAAGAAGCAACACTTGTCATGTGTAAATAGTAAATAATGAATATCTAACTCGTGAAAGGTTAATTATAGATGTCATTGAAGGTGTAATTATTTGAAAGATAAATGAAACAACTTTATGTACTTTCTATTGGATATTTTAAAATAATATTTAAACTCATTAATACATATGACATCACCTCATATGTCAACAACTTGGAGGCCAAGTTTTACAAATTGCCTCAGCACATTCGTAATCAACTTGGTGGCCAAGTTGTTATTTTCCTTTGTCTTCAGGCACTATTCCCTTGGTCTCCAAGTTATGTTCTGTAAAGATGTTTTCCACGGCTGCCTAGGCTCTCATGTATATATATTAGTTGATGTAGTCTTGAGAAGATAGAACTAAGTGAATGAGTAATTCTTAGAAAAAATTTAATATCCTTTCTGACTTGCTTATTTTATAGTAATTATATTTTGTTAATTCATGTATCCTCTAATTAATTAGCGAAGACTTGTTTAATTTTTTGAGAAATATTTCACACTGCTGAAATAATTTTTTAGGATAGTGCCTATGTCACGAACTAAAAATCGAGACTTGATGGCGTCCATTATAACCATCCAATGGACAAGCCTAAACCCAAATAAAACTTGTGGAAGACAACAATCTAATAATAATAAAATAAACAGTGGAAAGAGAAGCAAATTAACTTAATGGACCATAGCGTAAATTTGTACTGCGATACAAAATATACAAAAGAGGCCCAAAAGAGACCAAGAAGACAAACTAACACATGGACCAATCCCCGGACCTGGTGTCACCCATACAGGAGCTACTGAGTACAGAAAGTCATAAAAACAAAAGAGCTGACTAATCCAAAGTAAATAATGATTAAATATGTATATTTTTGGCCTCACATCAACACCCCAGACTTAATCGTTTGCTCTTCCTCGAGCAAGCATTAAAGCTCATCTAAGAAAATCAAACTCGGAATACCACCACTTTGATTGATACAAACAATTAAGCCATGTTACAAATCATAATATCAAGTACTCTTCCAATCATTATGCATGATATAGAATAAAACAACAAACTTCTATCCTCCTAACCTCAAAGACGGACTCGACTCATCAAATTAGGTTTGTTCACCTACTCCATCAAAGAAAGCTAATAAAATCACTTACTATCATGAAACAAGTGCCCTCATAAGAAGAAATAGTTCACACACTCAATTTTTATTTTTAAAAATTGAATATAAATTAAGGACTAAGCATCAAAGAACAATTCTCTCACTCACAAAAGAATTCACATGTATGCACAAAGAACCATAGGCTTGCCCATTATGTATATCTCCACTAATTAAGTATGCTTCAATAGAATCAAATAGGACTTTAATAGGTTGTACTGTTAGCTAGGGGACAGGTAGGAAACTATATAATAGTGACTTAAAACATCCCTAAGCACTTTGCATTTGATTTTTTTTAATTTTTCATCACCTATTATTTTAATCACTTTTTTTCAGCCCTCTCTTCAATTATTTTTCACATGTAATTCTCATCATATGAAGAATGTTTCAATCATTTTTCTTTTTCAGGCAAATTTTTTTTTCATGTCACACTCTTTCTAAGAGGGCCTTCACATCACAAGTAACTATCATTGATCACCTTTTTTTTTTCAACCATCCCTTCTCTTCAGATTTAATAATTTTATCACAATTTATGCTACAGTGCTCAAGGAAGTAGGGTGCAAAGATTAAGGATTCAAATAAATGGATCAAGATAAATATGAGGCTACCAAACGAAAGGCTACAAGCTCAAAGGGGTTATTAGTGATATAATATCTGAAAAGGCTAAAATTTACAAGACAAATCAAAGAAAGCCTATTATAATCTTCTAAACAAAGCAATACTTTTTATTTCACTTCAATAACATGCAAGACAAGTTCTAGACTAAGATGCAAAACATGAAATATATGCAAACACCTCACCACACATGGCACAAGTCCCAGTCAAGATGGATCAATTCTACTTCTAAGATGGACAGGATCATTACAACCTATATAATAAGAATAAGCTATATAAAGAGTCACAATCATGAGCGTAGGTATCAAAAAGTCTATTTTAAATTTTATTCTCAAGCACTCAAAGTAAAGTACTACTCAACTCAGGCCTAAATTGATAATATCAAACAAGTCAAAAAGATTTTTTTTTTCTTTTCTCTTCAAAAATAATAATAATAAAATTACCCGGTTCAAAGGACGCCCCCTCAGAAAAGAACCGAGACTATAAGAAAAACAAAGGGGTAGATGATATATGTCACTAAAACCTACAATAAAAAGAATAATATAGAAAATCTTTTTTTTTGTATTTTTATTTTTTATATTTTTTGTATTTATTTTTTTAAAATAAATAAAATTCTATGGCATATTCACCCTTAAGCTCATAACTATTGGAAGAATTTTCACACCACACTTAAAATCTTGCTTTGTCCCCAAAGCAATTTATTGAAAAGAGAAGAAGAAGAAGAAGGGTGAGAAATACTCCCTCGGGCCCTCTATGGCCTAGCTAACAACATGTTTCTCTCCTTTTATGCGCGCACCATACACTTAAGCTCAAAAAGTGTTTCTTAGCTTCAAAGTTGGGTACACGGACTTTCCCTAAATCTGCAAAATTTAAAAAGCAGACAAAATAAAAGTTACACTAAAAGATAAAAGAAGAAGTTACACTACGAATTGGGTTGCCTCTCAATAAGCGCTTGATTTAACGTCGCAACACGACACCTTTGATTTTATTATTTTTCCTTCCACTTTAAAGATATGAATTACACCCCTAATTTTACATCAATTTTCCTATTATGCTCAAGAGGTGGGGTGATACAAAAATAAAGGTCTCAAGTAATAGATATTGCATTACACAGTTTTTGGATCCTAAGTGAGGAATGTAATTCTCTGATTTTGGAACTATAAATTCAAGAATATAGACACATTGTACCTCCCCCATACACTCTTCTATAGGCTCAGATGACTCGATTAATATCTCATCATCTAAACATAATGTGGAAAAATGATTGGAATGAGGTCCAATGCATCCTAACTTATGAATTCTATTATTATGTACACCCTCATATTTACACACACTAGAGTTTTTAAAAATAATATTATCTACTTCATCACATAACTCTAGTGTACTCTTCTCAACAGTGACAACATCAGTAAAAATATGATCAAGCAATTAGCCCTCCAATTTTAGCTCTTCAAGTTGGCTTATAAGCATTTTTTTCTTCTTCACACATTGTATAACTAACTTGTTGGGTGTCAAACATATTAATTTGTGCACTCAATTCATCATTTAATTTATAAATATCCAAATCAAACATATCAACCTCATGCATGCGCTTAATTATTGTTGTAGAGAGGAGTATAAGAAAATCTTCCATGTCCCCATACAAATTATCTTGTTGAGAAAAAATTAACCCATAAAAATCCATAAAATCAAAAGTACAAGAATTGCAAGAACACTTATCACTACATACTTTTTCAGATGACATCTCAAGAAGAGTAAAATATATGATGATGATGATGATGATGATAATAATAATAATAATAATAATAATAATAATAATAATAATAATAATAAAGAAAACAAAAATAAAACTAATCCTAGAAAAAAAATTAAAAAAGGGACTACAAGTCAAAATAAAGAATAAAGATATTTTCTAAACCAGATTCTCCGGCAACGGTGCCATTATTTGATAACGTCCAAATTACTTCTTGAAAAGAAATATAAACAGTCGTATGCAATATATTTACCCAACTATAAGTCAGGGTCGATCGCACACAGAATATGGAAGAATATTGTCAATAGAAAATATTTAACTCGGTAGTCATTATTTGAAAGGGAGGATTTAAATTGAAATAAAAATTAAAAGAAATACCAACAGCTTGGAACTAAGTATTATTTGTATTTAGATCATTAAAAATAACTAGGAATGTGTTCCCCATTATTTCATAACATAGCAAGAATATTGTACTAGTGATCTATTTTAATTTTTAGCATGCAAGATCGGTAAGTTAGGTATCTCCTAAGTGATTGGTCCTCCAAATAGGGAATTTCACCACGCAACTTGATCCGTCTATGGGTGTATGCTTTACTAATCGTTACCTTTGACCCAGATTAACCCTCAACATATTTGGTTCAGTCTATTAGATAGCAGATTATCACGCTAAATCTCCGTTGTTTAACCTCTTTCTCATTCATTACTTCCTTGGTTTGACAAGTAGGAATGAGGAAAGTTCTAACGTTGTACACCATTAAAAAGCATTCAAAACAAAGAGATTAACAATATATGCATAGAAATCATTCAAGAATCATTTTTTATATTAACTTACTTTAATAATTCATCATGGTTCCCACAACTCTAGTTATGAAATTTAGCTACTCATTATCTCAAAAACACAATCAAAATTTATTAAAATAAATATAATTGTGTTAATCATAAAAATTTAAGAACAATAGCTAAAATATCTTTCAATAATCACGAATACAAATAAATATTAAAGGAGAAGAAATAAAAACAAAAATTCTCCAGTCTCCACGACGGCTCTTCCAAAGTTCCTAAGCTATTAAGTTCTAAATTATATGTTTTGTATTGTTTCTTCGGTGGCTGCTCAAAGAAGAATTTTTTATGCCCTATATATAGATATAGAAACCCTAAATAAAATAATTGAGTTCAAGATAAATTAGGAAATCAAAATCTAATCGAATTGGGTTTTCACATTTTTACTATTTCTAGTCACCGCTACAACAATTTGAAGTCTTCAGCATTCCTTCTATGTGGCAGCTTCAGGTAAGTCCGTTTCCTTTCCAATTCACTTTGCTACATATATATACAAATATGAATATAATATTTAGTTTAATTCATTAAGCTTATATGATTTCTTGTTTAATTCATTTATGCTCCAAATTTCTTCATCTTCACGCCATTTTATCATTCAAATAAAATAATCAATATAAGAATAATTCATAAAATTTTTGCTCAAAAATGATATTAAAAAGATTAAATATGAGGTAAATAATGATTAAATATGTATATTTTTAGCCTAACATCAACAATACATCTTCAATGATTCTTATGTAGATTAAGTTGTGAATTTATGAAAAATAAAAAGAATACAATAAAGTATAAAGTTGTTTTATGGACTTTTGTAAGATTATAATAACTGGACATCAAGAACATCAAGAATTGTCTTGTCTTCTAGACTTTTTGTCACAATCCAAAATGGGGATGATGGCACTTGTCTTATTCCACCAAGAGAGGTCAGCCTAAAATCCAATATATAATAGCAAATGCGGAAGTAAAGCCAAAAATGAAAGTCTAACGCAATATTATAATGCAAATAACATAGCCAACTCAAATAACCCCTAAAACCTGGTTGTCATATGTACAAGCCTCTAATTATAATAGATTTGAAAGAAAATACAAGTCTCAAAATTACATTGTTTCTAGAATAGAACAAGATCATAAATAAGGACAAAGGGGATCTGCTGACATGACAAGCATCTACCTCTCAAGTATCCATAGTATGCCTGAGATGAAGTATAGATGAAGGGTAATCACGAAGATCCGAGCTCATAATCTATACAAATATAGAAGCAATGGATGAGTACCAAACAACACGGTACTCATCAAACAACCATTAACTCAAGGAAAATAGTATAGAACACAAGTACTCCAAACCACTACAACCGAACCTCCATAACTAAAAACAACAATAGATAATCAGCTCAAGCTAACAGTTCTCACTCGAATAAAATAGAGCATGAATAGAGCATCCCAACTTCACTTAAATACATATAGTCAACAATTCACGTATTTCATAAGTTCATATTTACAATAATATCTCAACAATCATAATCAATGGAACTCAAATGAAGTGCAATGTTGTAATGACCCACCAGGTCATTTTCTGTATTTTTTAATCTTTTCTGTGTTTAGAACTTTCCTATAGTGACCCCAAGTCATTCATGACTTTTAGAGACCGATAGTTTGGTCATCGGGTTGTTCATTTGGATTTTGTACAAGTTTCCATTTTTTGGAGCCTTTGAAACTTGAATGGTTGACTTCAGTCAAGAATTCAGGAAGACATCCTCAGAATGTAATTCTGACAGTTTAATCAGCTCTGGAAGGGCCATTTTAGGCTAGAGGCATGGTTGGTTCGGGCCATGAGACTTCTGGTGTGATTTTGTGTGGTTAGGCATTTTAACTTTAAACTTTAAGCCAATATTTGACTTTGGTCAACATTCTTAGTAAACATGCTCGGATGAGAATTCCATTAGTGCAGTTAGATTCGGAATGTCAAGTTTGATCTACAACAAACTTTCATGCAGTTCTCGAGGCCTCCTTTTTAATTTTGAGCCTTCTTGTGGATATTAGCTTAAAATGGAACTTGGGTGTGGGACCCACTTCTTATTTAAACGACCTCGGATGGAAGTTCCAATGGTTTTGTTGAGTCCGAAATATCGAATTCGATGGGGTAGAACATTCCTTTGCACACACGAGGTTCTGAAAAAATCCCGAGTACCCCGTTGGAGAATTCATAGTTTGGGCAAATCAATTGAAGTGCTGATATCTAGTGTAGGCTTTTAGCCACCAAAATTTTAGGCCTTTAGTGACCGGACTCGACTTTTAGCGACCATTTTCAGCTATTTATATCCCAAAATTTTAGCTTTAGCCCACATCTTCAAAATGCGATTTCTTGAGCTTGGTTGTTCCGATTGAGGTGATTCAAAGTGCTGTGGGTCCATGTTTAATGTGGCTACGTGTTTGAGTGATTGAGAAGTGTTGGGGTCTCTCAGGTTGGGTTAATTCTAACCCCTAAAGGGCTTTCTGTCCCCTTTAATTGGAGTTTTTGTTACATATGGTTGTTTGGGCTGTTCCAGGAATGAAATTGAGCCTCAATTTGAGTAAAAGATCTATTAATCAATTAGGACATTTTGATTGAGGCTATTTTGGAATTTCCAGTGCAGGTCCCATATTCCTATTTTGGCTCAATTTTGGGTCCATTTCTGATTATTGTAATATTAGTGTCTAAACATCCATAATGACGTTATGATTGGTCATTTAATAGCATGGCGGTGTTTCGAGGCATTTTAGAAGCGGATAGCCCTTGTGCGGTGGATTCAAAGCGCTCATGATAGACTTTGAGGTTGCCTTTGGTCTACTTTCTTGATTGGGCTTCTTAGATAATTCGTAGTATAGATCTCATGCGATTTTTTATTTTATTTACGTGGTAGTTAGCTTTCCTCTTGTTATTCCATCATTTCTTGACTCCATAGGAACCTTGGCTTATTTTGGGTGTTAGGATCCTTACTTTAAGCTTATAGCTTTTCTTGTGGTACAGGTGATATTGCTTATCCTTGTTAGGAGTAATTTGTGGTTGCCTTAGACTAGGTTGGACATTGGATGCCTTTGGTTGTGTTTTATCACCTTGTAGTTACGATTTGCTCCCTTTAGGGCTTGTTTTGGGTTGTTCTCCTTGCGTTGATGCTTGTGACCTTTGTGGCTTGTCATAGTCGTAGATTGGTCCGGGTTGTGCTCAGTCTGGGACTAGAGCAGTGTGATTGGGGTAGGGCATCGTCCCTTGAGTTTGCTCCCTCTTTATTGATTTTAAATCTCTTCTTGATCCTTTCGCTTGTAGTTTAGCGATAGGCCTATTGTATCCTTATTGAGCTTATGATTATATTGTTAGGCCTGAGGCCGTGTGTAAGGACAATGGATCCCATGATAGTACTCTCCGCCAGATAGCGTGGTTTGGTTGGCTTTGTATTTTTTTGAATTGGAGTGCCTTGTTTTGATGCTGGTGATGGCATACATTACATTATTTGTTCATTCTCATAGATTTGAGGTACGATCCCGGTATTGTCTTTGAGCTTAGTTGACCGATGCCTACTGAGTACCATTTAGGTACTTATACTACACTTTTGCTTCATGCAGATCGCAATTTGAGTTATCACAGTTCATTGGAGTCAGGTGGGGCAGCTTGGAGTTTTGGAGACTACGGTGACCTCCTGGCGACTTGCGCTACCCATTTCCATCTGCTTTTGCTAGGCTTATATTTATATTGTATTAAGAGATAGCATGTACTTATCTTGTAGTTATAAAATCCTTGTACTCTTATTTTGGATTAGATGCTCAACTACTAACTGATAATAGGTCTTGAGATGGTTTCTTGTGTTGTGATTTTTTGATCCTCCGCTTCTTTGCCTTACTTTAAGCTTTTTACTTCTTGTTGTTGGCTTTTTCTTGGTAGTCCATTGCTCATGGTTCTAGGATAAGGGTTAGGCTTACCTACTTGTAGGGTGTAGTAGGTACCATCCTGACATGAGAAATTAGGTTGCGACAGTTCGGTATCAGAGCTCTAGGTTGACCGGCATCGTGGTATGAGAGAAAGTGTCGAGTAGAGCCCTGCAAATCAGTGTGGAGACGTTTTTATCCTATCTCTGGGAGGCTATAGGGAATTCTTAAGAAATTCTATTCTTGACTCCTTATCATGGGCTTTTGCTTTAATTAACCTTGAAAATTGCTTTTTGGAATATAATCCCTCCCTGTTGATAGCATAAAGAACTCGATTGATGTGGATGGATCACCAACACATTCCACTAGAGTTTCAGCACGTGATCGGGCTATCAGGCCTCAGTCGGGCATGGACCTTGAGGTCGGAGATATTCTTCAACATTCAAAGAGTGTGGGTGCAACCCAGGCTTCAATAGGTTCATTGACTACCTTGGTTCCTCAATATTTAGTGTTAGGAGGTATGAGATTCTTTAAGGATACACCTCAGGCAGGTGTAGTTCTTGGCGTAGTGGGTGCTTCTTAGAGCAGAGTTAGGTTGATTGGTCCCCATCAGGGTTCATCATCTGTTTATGACTATGTGTTAGGATTTCTTTAATGGGCCATTCTTAGCCTCATATTACTTTCTTCATATCATGATTTAAGTCAGAGGTTCATTCGAGGGTTGGCCTTGCAACTCTGATTGGCATCGGAGCATCTAAAATCAACGGGGTTAACCTTTCCCCAGGTTGAGAGTCATGTGAGGGCTGTGGAGCAGGAATTACTCTAGACTTAGATGGATAGTGGTAAGAGGACTTGCTATCATTAAAGTGGTGACATCATTCCACTTCAAGGTGGGTAACATTTTAGCATGGGTCATCTTCATTTTCGACAAATCAGTCTTATGGTGGTATCATCTTAGGTTCTAGGTGGTTCTGAGGTAGGTCATGGTGCTTACAGTAGGTAGAGTTCAGGCCAGACTTCTCATGGTGGTCATTTTGGACCTTCAGGTGTTAGGTGTTATGTTGCCCCAGCTTGGTCTTTAGAGTCAGTTTCTCTTAGGGATGGTTGTTTTGGGTGTGGCGAGATAGCCCACTATGTTAGAGATTGCTACAAGGCCCCAATACAGTTTGCTAGAGTTGGTTCTGAGTTTGGCAGAGGTAGATAGGGTAGATTGCCATGTTCTTCATGCCGGGTTTCATGCTTTAGAGGTTGCTATGATTGTGGATTGTGTGACCACTGGTCTAGAGAGTGCCCCAGGCCGGAGTTGCTTTTCCAGGTATTATAGACATATGATAGTCCCCAGGCTAGTGTGGTCAGACTTGGTTGTACCTATGGAGATCTTGGTCATTAGTCTATAGCTTGTCTCTAACATGGAACCATGGTGAGAGGTATTTAGTTAGATCAGTCTCATGGGTTGTCAGCTCCTTTAGTCACTGGTGGTGCCTTTGGTGTTGCCATTGCTACATCTGGTGTTCAGGTTGAGGTCAGGCACGATCCACTCTATGCTTCTACAGATCGTCCAGAGGCCGAGGCTCCAGGTATCCTTTCTTAGGATTTGATTATGTAGTTTCTCCCTTTAGTTCTTATTTTCTATGATTTGGGGTTTTTCATGTTCATTCGGGTTTATTTGGCTTATTATCTATTGTTGGCATGTTATGTAAGCTTGATTTGAGATTTATGCTTGGGCTTTTCCTCCCATAGTTTATTCCTTTTAGTATTGTATCGACTAGGCTGTGTCGCGTCGATTGGGAGTAGTGGTTGGGTAGCCCCCCGTGTCTTTGCCTTGATATTGCTATTGTGGTTGTCACCTTTGCGTTGTTGGTTTCCCTTTTTTCAACCCTTGTTGTGTGCTTTTGCTTTGATGCCAATCCTTATTTGATAGTTGGCTAGACCAGCTTTGCCCGATGTGAGTTTTATGTGTTGTTGAGCCTAGTTGGTTTAGGAGGTTGGCTTAGTTGTGTGTCGTCCCTTTTGAGTAGTAATTGGGAGATTGCTATTTTTTCAGAGTTGTGTGTTGGGTAATTTCCCTTCTTTATTTGTGGTAATCTTTTTTAAGTTTCTTCTTCCTTTGCCTTAGTCTTTTCTTGATTATAGAGTTGTGTTTTCGCTCGTTCGGTTCCTTTTGAATTTGTCCGCTTCTTTTGGTCTTCAAATTTTGTTATATCTAGCGGGAAGTTGGGAGTATGATCCCTTGTTGTGCCTGGATTAGCTGTTGGGTTGGTTCTTTGTGCCATGTTTATAGCCCTCAAGGCCAATGTCTGATTTAAAGTCGGAATTGTGGTATTCAATCATGGTTTTAGTTTTTAGCTCTATTGAGAAATGGAAATTTTCTAAGAAGGTTCAACTTCAGGATAGGGTCAAGGTAATTCATGGAATTTATGAGTTTATTTTAGTTCAGGATGCATGGTTTGCTTTGTCATGCTTGGTCACTTGCAAAGTTCATTGTTAAGAGTTGGTACCCTTGGGCCACTGCCATCCAGTTGACTATGTTAATACGCCACCTGCCGGCTTAGTTTCCCTCAGACTAGGGTAGTTGGTACAGATTTGCAGTGACAGAGTAGCTTGTGAACTCGTGGTGTCAGGTTTCCAAAAGTTCTTTAGCTTGGTGTAGGTCCTTGGAGTGGGCTTAGTGCAGACTTGTTGTTAATAGGATGGGTTTCCTTTGGATTAGCATGGTTAATTTCAAAAGGTTGTGTTTCAGCTAGATTAGTTGGTCTTTGAGAGCCAAAGGTGGGTTTTGGGCCTTGCCTTGGGCTGAGTTCCTTGTTTTGACAGTTGTTGTTCCTCAATGTGCTTGTGGAGCATGTTGTCCTTCTGAAAGTTAAGTTGAGTGGGTTTGTAGAGGGTATTCATGAGGTGTAGGTGATGTTCATTATGGCTAAGGACCGACAAAATGCTCTTAGTGGTTAGAAGATGTTAGATGTGGTGCATAAGGTTAATTTTTCGATTTGGGAGTTGGGCTGCATCTGCCATGGTCATGCAATTTCTCTATTCTGTGGTTTTGGTATGGTGTTGGTCTTCTCAGATGAATCTGGTGCTTTCAGGTAAGTGCGGTTTAGTTGGGTGAGAGTGGAGCCCAAAATTGATTAAGATGAGTTTTTTGGAGTTTTGAAATGAATTTGAGGATTTTCCTCTTAGCTTACATGCTGGGTTGGCGTTGTTTCATTCAAGAAGGTGTCTGAGGGTTTGGCGGACCATACAGACCCGGTATCTTCATCTTTTCATACCTTCAGGCTCTAGCTATCCTTCTACTTTCACATTTGAAAGTCCCTTTAGTAGTGGATGTTGTAATGACCCTCAAGGTCATTTTCTCTGTTATCAATTTTTTCAGCATTTAAAGCTTTCATGTAGCAACCCCAAGTCATTTATGACTTGCTTAGACTAACAGTTTGGTCACCGGGTAGTTCGTTTGGTTTCGTGCAAATTTCCATGTTTTGGAGCCTTTGAAACTTGAACGGTTGACTTTAGTCAAAATTTTAGGAAGATGGCCTCAGAATGCAATTTTGACGGTTTCATCAGCTCCAGAAAGGCCATTTTAGGCTAGGGGAATGGTTGGTTTATACCCTAAGACTTCTGGTGTGAGTTTGTGCCGTTAGGCATTTTAACTTAGAAGTTTAAGCCAAGGTTTAACTTTTATTAATATTCTTGGTAAACATGCTTGAATGAGAATTCCATCAGCGCAGTTAGCTCCAAAATATCAAGTTTGGTCTAGAACAACATTTCGTACGGCTCTTGAGGCTTCCAATATCATTTTGAGCCTTTTTGTGGATTTTAGGTTAAAACAAAACTCAGTTGTGGGACCCACTTTTTATCGAAACAACCTCGGATGGAAGTTTCGATGGTTTTGTTGAGTCTGGAATGCCAAATTCGATGGGGGTAGCATATTGTTTTTGTACGCACGGGGTTCTGAACGAATCTCGGGCACCCAGTTTGAGAATTTTGAGTTTGGGCAAACCAGGTGAAGTGTTGATATGTGGTGCAGGCTTTTAGCCACCAGAATTTAGGCCTTTAGCAACCGGATTCTAGTTTTAGCTACTATTTTTGGCTTTTTATATTGAAAAATTTCAGCTTTAGCCCTCATTTGCAATTGCGATTTCTGGAGCTTGGGATCTCCTATTGAAGTGATTCAAAGTGTTAGGGGTCCGTGTTGATCGTGGCTACGTATTGAAGTGATTAAGAAGTGTCGAGGGCTCTCTGGTTGAGGTAATTGTCACCCCTAAGGGGCATCCTGTCCCCTTTAATTGGTGTTTTTATTGCATGTGGTTGTTCATTCTGTTCCGGCCATGAAATTGAGGCTCATTTCAAGACACAAGCTCGGTTAGCCGATTAAGACCTTTTGACAAAGTCAATTTTGGGATTCCCAGTGCGGGTCCCATATTCCCATTTTGACCCAATTTTGGGTTTGTTTCCAATTATTGTTATTTTTGTGCCTAAACATTTGTAATGAAGTTGTGATATGTAATTTGATAGTGTGATGGTATTTTGAGGCATTTCAGAAGTTGATAGCCCTTGTGCGGTGGATTTGGAGAACTCTTGATCGGCTTTGAGATAGGCTTCGATCTATCTTCTTGATTGGGCTTCATAAATAATGCCTAGAATGGATTTCATGTGATTTTTAATTGTATTTGTCGGGTCTTTAGCTTTCCTCTTGTTATTCCATTGTTTCTTGACTCCATAGGAGCCTTGTCTTATTATGGATGTTGGGATCCTTAGTTTAGGCTTGTAGCTTCGCTTGTGGTGTAGATGATCTTGCTTATCCTTGTTAGGATTTATTTGTGGTGGCCTTAGACTAGGTTTGACATTAGATGCTTTATGTTGTGTTTTATCAAATTGTAGTTATCATTTGCTCCCTTTAGGGCTTGTTTTGGGTCGTTCTCCTTGCGTTGATTCTTGTGACCTTAGTGGCTCATCATAGACATGGGTTGGTCCTAGCTATGCTCAGTCTGGGACTAGAGCGATGTGATTGGTTTAGGGCATCGTCCCTTAAGTTTTCTTTCCCTTTATTAATTTAAAATCTCTTCTTAATCCCTTTACTTGTTGTTTAGCAGTAGTCATATTGTATCCTTACTGAGCTTATGATTATCTTGTTGGGCCCGAGGCCGTGTGCAAGGATCAGTTGGATCCCAAGTTAGTACTCTCCACCTAATAGCGTGGTTTGTTTGCTTGTGTATTTATTTGTATTGGAGTGCCTTCTTTAAATGTTGGTGATGGCATGTATTACATTGTTTATTCATTCTCACAAATTTGTTGTATGATCCTAGTGCATGCAATAGCATATTTATCTTTCATGTTGAAACACTATTTTATTCAACTCTATTCTAAATTGGATTTAATGGGAGTTCTCCACCTGGATCACTTGATTTCTTATTTTTGAGATTACGAGGCATCAATGACGTGCTCCTTTCCTACTTGAGATATTAGAGAGATATAGGATGTGCTCAATTTGCGCTTAACTACCGAGCACATCGACGCCATTTCTTGAATGCTTTTGATCTCACTTACGCCCCCCGGTTACTCTTGCTGGCTGTGCTTGGAGTTTACTATCTGGTTGGACAGCCCTGATTTGCATGAGATTCTCTTCGGAGTTGATACACCCCTGTGTCATTCTTGCTATCTTGGTGGCTTAGGCCCCTGGGAGTGGACTTACTGGCTGGGCGGCTTGAATTGATTTTCCACTCTTGCTAGTTCGGCTGGGAGGTGACTGGAGTCTTATGGTTATTGTTTTGAATGGTCACTAATGGTTATGCTGCTCACCCTGTATTCATATGCATTGCCTATCAGCAGTATACATTTTTGTTGATTGCACTCTCCAGTATTAACGCGGGTATGTTGGGTTATGTTAGCTATTTGTACCTTTTGGGCTTATGGGGTCCGGTTAGGTTATTGTTTGACGATATTCTATCTCTATTATTGCTTTCTTTGTTAGCTAATAGGCCTGACTTTAGAATTGTAGTTATGGTTCCTCCTAACCCTGGATAGTCGACTTGGTATCTTAGTTACTTGCGAATAAATGGTTGGCTTGCCGTCCAGGTACGTTCTTGACTCATCTTCTTACCCCTTATACTCCGTTTCTACTCTTTATTGTCTATCTACTTTAGTATCTCATGATAAGTTACTTGTGCTATGCTTTCCTTATTACTTATTGTATGCTTGTGTTGTCTTTGAGCTCAGTCGGCTGATGCCTTTTAAGTACCCTTTTTTGGTACTCATACTACACTTCTATTGCCTACATATCATAGTTTGAGTTATCGCTTTTGATTGGAGTTGTGTGGAGCAGCTTGGAGTTTTGGAGACTAGGGTGAGCTCCCAGCGTTCAGAACTACCGATTTCAATCTTCTTCGGCTAGGCTTAGTCTTTCTATTGTATTAAGAAATATCATATACTTATCTTGTATTTGTAAACGCCTTGTACTCTTATTTTGGATTAGATGCTCAACTACTGACTGATGCTATGTTTTGGGATGGTTTCTTGTATTGTGATTTTTTGATCTACTCCTACTTCGCTTTGCATTAAGCTTTTTACTTCTTGTTGTTGTCTTCTGCTTGGTAGTCAGTTGCATATGACTCTAGGCTAAGGGTTAGGCTTAACTACTAGTAAGGTGTAGACGTGTCACGATCCAGGATAGCCCCTAGATGTAACATGGCGTACAAGACCCCGAGAGGCCTTATACAAGCCCTTAGCATACATTACATACAAAATAATAGAGAAGTAAGAGTTCAAAAGAGCATTTTTATATCAAAGCTTTACTCAAAACAACGGAAGTCTACAACTCATGTCTCAAAGTCTTCTAACATCATAGAATACGAATAAAAGTGATAGGGACGCAGCCCAATACAATATACAACATAAGGAAAGACATCAAAGTAAAATCCAACAAGGCTATGTCCTCGGATGGATGAGGACTCATCAAGTCTTCTTCTCAACTCTAAGTCAATGCTCTAGCCACGAGTAGGAGAACTGCCATGTCCTACACCAAAGAAGTTGATGTAGGCAAGAGTATGCGTTAGCACAATAAAGTACTAAGTATGATAGCCATGCACATAAACTCATAAAACATGCTAGAAACTGAGATATAAACATGACATGCAATTGGCCAAGCTAAACATGATAAGGCATATAAGCAAATAGCATAAAGCATAAATCGTGACCAAAGCAAACTAAATCATCTTTCTTTTACTTTTCTTTTCTTTACTTTACTTTTAGTAACCAATGCACCATTGTGCAAGCTGAAGTGTGGGAAAATCCTTAAACCGATCTGTAGACCATGGAATAACTCAATATGGAATCCAGTGTGTGCCCTACACCAAAAAAGGGCCATTCTACTTGCCAAGGTAGAATCCTTAACCATAGCCTACGTGGATCCACTAGCTAAGCTGATATAATATGGGCCTGTTAAAGATCACCTATGGGAGCACATAGGCGTAGGACATATGGGGATTTGTCACCCGTCCAGTCGGTTCTATGCATAATTCCCACTATACGATCATAAATATTGATATCCATGGAAAGGCACAACTGGGGTTGCCAATCCAAGCTAAACATGACTTCACATACCATGGACTAGTCCAAGCTTACTTCATTGTGTGTTTCTTCTTTCATGGACTTGTCCAAGCTTACACCCCTAGAATAGCTTCTTTAAGCTCTTGATTCAATTTTAGTTAATCAAACCTTTTAACAGGTTATGAATCCTTTACTTGTGAGAAAACCTTTCACAAGCTTAGGTTGAGCATTATGTGAGAAAACCCTTTCAAGACTCAACATCGTCATATCATAGATTTCATATAAAACATGCTTGATTCTATAAACCTCTTTCTTCATGATTCTATCATGGTTTTTCTTCATCGCTAATGGGTTCATGGTTCCTTTATTTTAAACCATGCAATTCAATGCAAGCTAGCTCTTAAAAGTCATAATCAAGGCAATTTAGTCATACTTGAAGTAACCCACATAAAAGAGGAAAATCATGCTTTTTACTTGAACATGCTAAATTCATGCACTTAACCCCAATTCATGCTCAATTTCATAGATGATCCCTCAATTTCATCAATTCATATCTCAATTAGATTATCAAATTGGAGAGAATTTACTTGGGATCATGGGGTTCGTGCAATAATTACAATTAGACATGTAATTCACGCTAGATCGTGCACTAAATTACTTTACCCACGCTAGATAGTGCACTACAAAGCATTAAATCAGTAATTGAACTCATACTTGAAGAACTTATATCAATTGATCAAACCCTAGCTTGCTTGAAGGGAATTGAACCTTGAAATTCATGAAGAAAAGGGAGGGCCCAATGGAGGAAGCAACTCCATTGGTCAATACCATCATACCTTAGCAAATCTCACTAGAAATTGGAGGAAATTGGGTGATCTTCAATGGAGGACTTAGCTTCTTCTTCTTCCTTGAGCTAGAGAGGATTTCTTTTAGAGAGAGAAATATTTGAGAGGTGAATTTAGGGAATGAGTTAGAATGTGGTGATTTAGGTATAGAAAACTATATAAAGGACCTTCATTAAGGGTAAAACCAACTTAGTTAATTAGGGAATTAACCTGGGAAAAGACCCAAAAGCCCTTAATTAAAAACTATCGGGGCCCAGCTACGGTTAGGACCTACAGTCCATACATCCATTGAAGTACCGTCCTGTTGAATCGTTAAAAGATTCAGAGAGTTGGTATCTGGGGATCCTGAAACGATGGTTTCAATCTACGGTTGGTAGGTCCATCTACGGACCGTACCCCTCAACTGTAGAGCACAGCCTGAGGTTCAAGAATTTAACCAAGTCTGGGGGACATCTACAGTTACTTTCTATAGACTGTCAACCTGACTACGGCCTGTAAGTGGCCTCCGTAGGTCACTGCCTACAGGTAAATTATGCATCTTCATTCCTTAGAAAGCTGGGGTATTACAATATCTCCCCCTTGGGGACATTCGTCCTCGAATTAGAACCTGGACATCAGGAGAAGGGTGATAGACTCGGACTAACAACCCAACCTAATATGCAATCATATAATGCACATATCCGAGGAGGAAACATCAACTCCAAGCTAAAGCATGCTCAACACTAAATTCATGAAGACTTTATGCAACTCATACTCAATGCACATATATCATAGTAGACTCTTCATGAACATGCATAAAAATCAAGGAATCATGGAAATCAACTATGACACATGAGACCAAAAGAATGAACCATGAGAATTTAGGTACCTCAAGCTAGAGGAGGATAGGAAGGAAAGAGATGAGGATAGTGGGACAGCATATCGGCCTCGGCCTCCCAAGTAACACCCTCAACTAATTGATTCCTCCATAGAACTTTCATGGAAGCCACTTCTTTATTTCTCAACTTCCAGACTTGTCGGTCTAAAATCTCAACCAGAACCTCTTGATAGGAAAGACTATCCTTTATGCCAAGAGTCTCTATTGGCACTATAGAGGTTGGATCACCAACACACTTTTTCAACAATGAGACATGGAAAACCGGATGTACCGATGCAAACTCATTAGGCAAATCAAGCTCATAAGCAACCTTACCAACACATCTCAAAATCTGTCAAGGGCCTACAAAGCGGGGACTAAGCTTCCCTTTCTTCCCAAATCTAATTACACCCTTCATAGGTGAAGTTCTCAAGTAAACCCAATCATCAACATCAAATTCTAATTCTCTTCTTCTAACATCGGCATAAGACTTTTGTCGACTTTGAGCCATTTTTAGCCTTTCTCTAATAAGCTGAACTTTCTCCATAGCCTCATGCACTAACTCGGGGCGTATCAAAGGAACTTCCCAAATTTCAAACCAACCTATGGGAGATCTACACCTCCTACCATAAAGAGCCTCAAATGGAGCCATACCAATACTAGAATAGTAGCTATTATTATTAGCAAACTCGATCAAAGGCAAATGGTCATCCCAAGTACCCTTGAACTCAATAACACAAGCTCTCAACATATATTCTAAAGTATGAATAGTACACTCTGCTTGCCCATCGGTTTGGGGATGAAATGCCGTGCTAAGCTTAACACAAGTACCAAGACCTTTTTGGAATGACTTCCAAAATTGAGAAGTAAACTGGGCACCTCGATCGGAGATAATGGATAAAAGCATTCCATGCAGCTTAACAATCTCCCGCATGTAAAACTTGGCATAATCCTCCACCGAATAAGAAGTTTTGATGGGAATGAAATGGGCTGACTTGGTCATTTTATCAACCACAACCCAAATCGAATCATAGTGTCGCCTTGTGCGAGACAAACCTACTACAAATCCATATTCTCATCTTCCCACTTCCAAGTAGGAATCTCTATGTCTTGGGTCAAACCTCCCGGTCTCTGATGCTCAACCTTCACTTGTTGGCAATTAGGACACTTAGCCACAAATTCCGCAATGTCTTTCTTCATGCCATTCCACCAATAGATTTTCCGCAAATCACGGTACATCTTGGTACCTCCCGGGTGGATAGAATATCTAGAACTATGAGCTTCCGACAAAAATTGCCCTCTCAAATCATCAACATCGGGAACACATAAGCGACCTTGGTAATGAAGTTCATTATCTCCCCCTTGGGAGAAAACCTCTATGGACTTCTTGAGAACCGCTTCTTTCAATTCCACCAAATTAGGATCAAGGTCTTGCTTAGCTTTTACATCATGCACAAAAGAGGATTCGGAACCATTGTGAACGGTAACTCCACCCTTAGCGGAATCAATTAACCGAACACCCAATCGGGCTAAACTATGAAAATCACGAACCAACTCTTTCTTGCCATCCTCAATATGCGCAACACTGCCCATAGACAATCTACTAAGAGCATCCGCCACCACATTAGCCTTGTCGGGGTGATAGAGAACACTCATATCATAATCTTTTAGCAATTAAAACCATCTTCTTTGGCGGAGATTCAAATCTTTCTACTTAAACACATACTGGAGACTCCTATGATCGGTGAAAACATCTACATGTACTTCATACAAGTAATGTCGCCATATTTTCAAAGCAAACACCACCGCTGCCAACTCTAAGTCATGAGTGGGATAGTTCTTCTCATGCACCTTTAGTTGCCTCGAAGCATAGGCAATCACCTTTTCGTTTTGCATAAGTACACACCCTAGCCCAATCCTTGAGGCATCACAATACACTACAAAACCATCGATTCCTTTCGGTAAAGTCAATATCGGGGGCCGAAGTAAGTTTATCTTTCAATTCTTGAAAACTCCTTTCACAAGCCTCGGACCGCATAAACTTAGCTTTCTTTTAAGTCAAAGCCGTCAACGGAGAAGAAATTGAAGGAAACCCCTCAACAAACCTCCTATAATAACCGGCTAAACCCAAGAAACTATGAATGTCCGAAGGTGATAAAGGTCTAGGCCAATTCTTGATCGCTTCGGTCTTCTTAGGATCTACCTTGATACCCTCACCGGAAATAATGTGACCAAGAAAAGCCACGGATCTCAACAAAAATTCACACTTGCTAAACTTTACAAAGAGTTGTTGATCCTTGAGGACTTGCAACACAACCCTAAAATAACTAGCATGCTCATCCTCATTCCTTGAGTAGATCAAGATATCATCAATAAACACAATCATGAACATGTCAAGGTATTGCTCAAACACCCTATTCATCAAGTCCATGAATGCGGCTGGAGCATTTATCAACCCAAACGACATAACCAAGAACTCATAGTGACCATACCTTGTTCGGAAAGCCATTTTTGAAATATCTTCTTTCACACTCAATTGGTGATAACCCGAACGAAGGTCGATCTTAGAAAAGTAACTAGCCCCTTGAAGTTGGTCAAACAAATCATCTATCCTTGGTAAAATGATACTTATTCTTGATTGTAACCTTATTCAATTGACGATAGTCGATGCACATACAGAGTGAATCATCTTTCTTTCTCACGAACAATACCGGAGCACCCCATGGGGAAACACTTGGTCAGATGAAACCCTTATCCAACAAGTCTTTTAGTTATTCTTTCAACTCTTTAAGTTCCAACGGAGCCATTCTATTAGGAGGAATAGAGATAGGTTGCGTATCTGGGAGAAGGTCAATACCGAAGTCTATTTCCCTTTCGGGAGGAATACCGAGAGAGTCATCGGGAAACACTTTTGAAAACTCACTAGTAATGGGGACTGACTCAAGAGTAGGGGTTTTGGAATCTACATCCCTCACCCTAACTAGATGATAAATGCAACCCTTAGAGATCATCTTTCTAGCCTTTAGATAAGAAACAAATTGACCTCAAAACATAGAATTTCCCCCCTTCCACTCTAGGATAGGCTCATTAGGGAACTGAAACTTGACCACTCTGGTCCTACAATCAATAGAGGCATAACAAGCATGCAACAAATCCATCCCAAGAATGACATCGAAATCTAGCATATCTAGCTTTATGAGATCGACAAGAGTAACTTTATGGGATAAGGAAATGGAGCAACCTCTATAAACCCTCTTAGCTAAAATAGACTCTCCTATCGTAGTAGAAACAAGGATAGGATCTAGCAACATATCCGCTACAATATCAAACCGCATGGGCACATAGGGCGTTACAAAGGACAATGTAGCACCGGGATCTAACAAGGAATAAACATCAAAATGGAAAACTTTCAACGTACCGGTGACCACATCGGGTGAGCTCTCTTGCTCATGACGAGCCTGAAGTGCATAAAATTTATTTTGCTTAGGAGCACCAGAACCCGAACTACTTAGGGAAGCTTGCTTATCCTCTCTTCCTTTAGTTAAGAGAGATGGACAATCTCTCATCTTGTGACCAGCCTTACCACAAGTATAGCAACCATCGGAACCAGCTAGGCATTTGCCTTCATGCCTCCTCCCATATCTAGTACAACTAATGTCACGACCCAGGGTAGCCCCTATATGTAACACGGCGTACAAGACCCCGAGAGGCCTCATACAATCCCTTAGCGTACATAACATACAAGATAATAGAGAAATAAGAGTTCAAAAGAACATTTTTATTTGAAAGCTTTACTCAAAACAACGAAAGTCTACAACTCATGTCTCAAAGCCTTCTAATATCATAGAATACGAATAAAAGTGATAGGGACGCAGTCCAATACAATATCCAACACTGAAAAGAAACGACATGAAAAAACAAGAACAGCTAGGCCATGTCCTCGGATGGATGAGGACTCACCAAGTCTTCTTCCCGACTCTAAGTCAATGCTCTAGCCACGAGTTGAAGGTTAATTGCCACGTCCTACACCAAAGTAGTTAATCTAGGCAAGAGTATACGTTAGCACAATTAAGTAATAAGTATGATAGCATCATAAACACATAAATCATGCTAGAGAGAGAGATAATAATGACATGCAATGGCCAAACTAAAAACATGATAAGCATGAGAAACATGAAACATAAAGCATATATCGAGGCCAAAGCAAGCTAAATCATCTTTCCTTCTTTCCTTTACTTAATCACGAGAACACTTGTTCATTAACTTGTGGGGAAAAGCCTTAACCGATATGTAAGACCAAGTGAGCTATCAACACGAAATCTGGTGTCTACCCCACACCGAAAAGGGGTGTCCTACTTGCCAAGGTAAGACCATGAACTTCTTAGCTTATGTGGATCCACTAGCTAATGTCTACTTAAAGACAACATCCTATGGTGGCAACATAGTTTATGGGATAGAGATTGCTTTAGGAGATTCGACCTCAACTGACGGGAGAGTTCCATCTAGAAAACCCGGCCTCTACTAACGGGAGAGCTTTTACTAGAAGACCCCGCTTCTACTAACGAGAGGGCTTCCATCTCAATATCCACTCGGTGCTAAGCATAATTCCCACGGATTAGTCATTAACATATTTATATCATCAAACATGAAAAGGTACAACTAGGGTTACCAATTCAAGCTAAAATCATGCTTATAGATATTCATCTTTCATGCACCTTGTCAAAACTTACATCATTAGAATAGCTCCTAAAGAACATGGTTAATCGCCTCTTTGTTCTTCTTTTATCATAATGGGAGAATTACGTGAGAAAACCTTTCACTATTCAACCATAGCATCATCATATCATAACTTTGGAACTTTACTCTCAAAGCACCCTTAATTCATCATGCTCATATTCATAGTTCATAGAGTTCATATGGGTTCATACAAGTTGAACTCATATCATGCAATTCAATGCAAGCTAATGCTTAGAAAGCCATAATTAAGACAATTTAACCATACATGAAGGAACTCACATAATAGAGGAAAATCATGCTTTTTGACTTGATCATGCTAAATTCATAAGATTATCCTCAATTCATTCATAATTCATGCTTGATTTCATAGAGAATTCATAAACTTCATCAAACCATAACTCAACCCAACAATCAAAGCATAGATTATCAAATTGGGGAGAATTGGCTTGGAATCATGGGGGTTCATGCAATCTTTACATCAAATCATGTAATTCATGCTAATTCGTGCACTAAGTTACTTTATCACGCTAAATCGTGCACTAGGAATCATAAAATCAATAATTGGAATCACAATTGAAGAACCCACAATGATGATCACAAACCCTAATTAAATTGGGTTAGAGTAAACCTTTGAAATTCATGAAGAAGAGGAAGGGCCCATTGGAGGAAAAGACTCCTAATGGTGAACACTATCATATCTCAAAGCAATCAATAAGAAATTGGAGAAGATTGAAGGTCTTAAATGGAGGATTTAAGCTCTTTCTTCTTCCTTGAGAGTTAAGAGAGTTTCTTTTTTTTTGAGAGAGAAATATTTGAGAGAGGAGAATTTTGGAATGAATTAGAATGAAAGGAATAAGACTTAGAAAGTATTTATAGGTCTAAGATTAATGGTATAACTGACTTAGCTTAATAGGTAAACAATTAGGAAAAAGACCAAAAAGCCCTTAATTAAAAATTGTCGGGTCCAATCGACGGACAGGATCTACGGTCCGTACATCAATTGACGGACCATCCTGTTCTTCCATCAATTGATTCAGAAAGTTCATTTTGGGCTGAAAATTTGGCTAAGTCTGGAAGGTATCTACGGAACCCATCTATGGCCAGTCAGCTAGACTATGAACCGTCCTGCTGTTCCATAGGTCAAGGTTCATAAACTTGGAAATCCTCAAATTTCACAGTGCTATTGACGGTTCCCACATACGGCCCGTCAATCCATCTATGGCCCGTAGGTGGCCTCCGTAGGTCACTGTCTTCAGGTGAGTTCTGCATTTAAAAATCCCTTGGAAGCTTGGGGTGTTACAATATCTTCCCCTTGGGAACATTCTTCCTCGAATGAGAATCAAGACATCTTGAGAAGGGTAATAGACACGGACTAACAACCCAACCAAGCATGCAATCACATAAATGCACATATCCGAGGAGAAAGCATCAACTCCAAGCTCAAGCATGATCAACACATCATATCATGAAGACTTTAATGCAACTCATACTCAAATACACATAATCATATAAGACTCTTCATTAACATACATAATCAAGGAATCATGGAAATCAATTATGACACATGAGACCAAAAGAATGAACCATGAGGATCAAGATACCTCAAGGTAGAGTAGGATCGGAAGGAAAGAGATGAGGATATCGGGACATCATATCGGCCTCAGCCTCCCAAGTAGCACCCTCAACCAATTGATTCCTCCATAGAACTTTCACGGAAGCAACTTCCTTATTTCTTAACTTTCGGACTTGCCGGTCTAAAATCTCAACCGGAACCTCTTTATAAGAAAGACTATCCTTTATGCCAAGATTCTCTAATGGTACTATAGTGGCCGGATCACCAACACACTTCTTCAATAATGAGACATGGAAAACTGGATGCACAGATGCCAAATCATTAGGCAAGTCAAGCTCATAAGCAACCTTATCAACACGTCTCAAGATCTGATATGGGCCTACATAAAGGGGACTAAGCTTCCCTTTCTTCCCAAATCTCATTACACCCTTCATGGGTGAGACTTTCAAGTAAACCCAACCATCCACATCAAATTCTAATTCTCTTCTCCTAACATCGGCATAGGACTTTTGTCGACTTTGAGCCATTTTCAACCTCTCCCTAATAAGTCAAACTTTCTACATAGCCTCATGCACCAACTCCGGGCCTATCAAAGCAACTTCACCAACTTCAAACCAACCTATAGGTGATCTACACCTCCTACCATAGAGAGCCTCAAATGGAGCCATAACAATACTAGAATGGTAGCTATTGTTATAACCAAACTCAATCAAAGGCAGGTGATCATCCCAAGTACCCTTGAAATCAATTACACAAGCTCTCAACATATCTTCCAAGGTTTGAATAGTGCGCTCCACTTGCCCATCGGTTTGGGGATGAAAGGCCGTACTAAGCTTAGCACGAGTACCAAAACCTTTTTGAAATGACTTCCTAAATTGAGAAGTAAATTGTGCACCACGATCGGAGATAATGGATAAAGGCACTCCATGCAGCCTAACCATCTCCCTCAAATACAACTTAGCATAATCCTCCACCGAATAAGAAGTCTTGATGGGAATGAAATGGGCTGACTTTGTCATTCTATCAACAACAACCCAAATCGAATCAAATTGTCGCCTCGTGCGAGGCAAGCCCACAATAAAATCCATATTCACATCTTCCCACTTCCAAGTAGAAATACTAATATCTTGGTCAAACCTCCCGGCCTTTGATGCTCAACTTTCACTTGTTAGATATTAGGACACTTAGCCACAAATTCCACAATATCTTTCTTCATTCCGTTTCACCAATAAATTTCCCGCAAATCACGGTACATTTTGGTAGCTCCTGGGTGGATGGAATATCGAGAACTATGGGCTTCTGATAAAATTTTCTCTCTTAAGCCCTCTACATCTTGATATCGAAGTACACCATCTCCCCCTTGGGAGAAAACCTCTATGGACTTCTTGAGTACCGCTTCCTTTAGTTCAACCAAGTTAGGATCAAGACCTTGCTTAGCTTTCACATCATGCACAAAAGAGGATTCGAAACCCTTGTGAACCGTAACACCACATTTAGTAGAATCAACCAATCTAACACCCAATCGAGCAAATCTATGGACATCGCGAACCAACTCTTTCTTACCATCCTCAACATGAGCAACACTACCCATAGATAATTGACTAAGAGCATCCACCACCACGTTAGCCTTACCGGGGTGATAAAGAACACTCATATCATAGTCTTTTAACAATTCGAGCCACCTTCTCTGGCGAAGATTAAAATTTTTCTGTTTAAACACATATTGCAAACTCTTATGGTTGGTGAAGACATCTACATGTACTCCATAAAAATAATGTCGCCATATTTTCAAAGCAAACACAACTGCCGCTAATTCCAAGTCATGAGTAGGATAGTTCTTTCCATGCACCTTAATTTGTCTTGTAGCATAAGCAATGACCTTCCCGTTTTGCATAAGAACACATCCTAGCCCAATTCTCGAGGCATCACAATAAATCACAAAACCATCAGATCCTTTTGGTAGAGTAAATATCAGAGCCGAAGTAAGTCGATCCTTCAACTCTTGAAAACTCTTCTCACATGCTTTGGACCATGCGAATTTAACCTTCTTTTGAGTCAAAGCCGTCAACGGAGAAGCAATTGAAGAAAACCCCTCAACAAACCTCCTATAATAACCAGCTAAGCCCAAGAAACTACGGATATCCGAAGGTGATAAAGGTCTAGGCCAATTCTTTAACCGCTTCCGTCTTCTTAGGATCTACCTCAATGCCCTTACCGGAAACAATGTGACCAAGAAAAGCCACGGACCTTAACTAAAACTCACATTTACTAAACTTCGCAAAGAGTTGTTCGTCCTTGAGGACTTGCAACACAATCCTCAAATGATTAACATGTTCACCCTCATTCTTTGAGTAGATTAAAATGTCGTCAATAAACACAATCACAAACATGTCAGGGTATTGCTTAAACACTCTATTCATCAAGTCCATAAATACGGCCGGAGCATTTGTCAATCCAAACGACATTACCAATAACTCGTAGTGACCATACCTAGTCCGAAAAGCCATTTTCGGAATATCATCTTCCATCACCCTTAATTGGTGATAGCCCGAACGAAGGTTGATCTTAGAGAAATAACTAGCTCCTTGAAGTTGATCAAACAAGTCATCAATCCTTGGTAGAGGATACCTATTCTTAATGGTAACCTTGTCCAATTGGAGATAGTCGATATACATATGGAGTGAACCATCTTTCTTCCTTACAAACAAGACCGGAGCACCCCATGGAGAAATACTTGGTCGGATGAAACCCTTATCCAACAAGTGTTTCAACTACTATTTTAGTTCCTTAAGTTCCGCCGTAGCCATTCTATAAGGAGGAATAGAAATAGGTTGCGTATCTGGGAGAATGTCAACACCGAAGTCTATTTCCCTTTCGGGAGGAATACCGGGCAAGTCATCAGGAAACACTTTCGGAAACTCATTAACAACGGGGAGGGACTCGAGAGTAGGGGTCTCAGAATCTATATCCCTCACCTTAACAAGATGGTAAATGCAACCCTTTGAGATCATCTTTCTAGCTTTTAGATAAGAAACAAATTGACCTCGAAACATAGAATTTCCTCCCTTCCACTCTAGGATAGGCTCATTTGGAAACTGAAACCTGACCATTCAGGTCCTACAATCAATAGAGGCATAACAAGCATGTAACCAATCCATTCCAAGAATAACATCAAAATCTAGCATATCAAGCTCTACAAGATCAAAATGAGTGACTCTATGGGATAAGGAGACGGGACGATCTCGATAAACTCTCTTAGCCATGATAGATTCTCCAATCGGAGTAGCGACATGAAAAGGATCTCGCAACACATCCGGAAAAACATCAAACCTCATAGCCACATATGGCGTCACAAAAGACAAGGTATCACCGGGATCAAGCAAACCATAAACATCAAAATGGAAAACTCTTAACATACCAGTAACTACATCGGGAGAGCTCTCTTGCTCATGACGAGCCTGAAGTGCATAAAATTAGTTTTGCTTCTGAGCATTCAAACCCGATCCTCTAGGTGGAGCTTGCTTATTCTCTCTTCCCTTGGCCGTGAGAGATGGTCAATCCCTCATCTTGTGACCACTCTTTCCACAATTATAACAACCATCCGTACCGGCTAGACATCTACCTTCATGCTTCTTCCCACACTTGGCACTAGGAGCCAATAATGAACCACCATTATTCCCTCATTTAGACTTGGGGTTAGATACCCTATCATTGTTGGACTTTGGAGGAGCATTGGATGAACCTTGGTTAGAGAACCTTGGTCGAAATCTAGGACGACCATGTCCATCGAACCTTGCATGGAAAAAGTTACCATCTTCGGTCCAAGCCCTCTTGGACTCCCTAGACCTTTCCTTAAGCTTTTCTTCTTCAATTGTTTCGGCATAAACCATGAGGCGAGAAATATCCATGTCATGCACAAGCTTGGTGGTGCAGAACTCTTTCACCAACATATCGGACACTCCCAACACAAATTTGCTCATTCTTGCCCTTGGGTCGGCAACTATGGACGGAGCATATCTAGCCAATTGTGTGAACTTCAATGTATACTCTTTCACACTCATATTTCCTTCTCGAAGGTTGATAAACTCAAGCACCTTAGCCTCTCTCTTCTTAAGAGGGAAGAACCTATCAAGGAAAGCAACCTTGAATTTCTCCCAATCAAGGAGACCCTCATTAACCGCCCTCTCACTCTTCCATTGATTGAACCAAATTTGGGCGACACCCTTGAGTTGATAAGAGGCCAACTCTGCCTTTTCTTGCGGCGTCACACCCATGATCATCAACACATTGTACACTTCATCAATGAATTCTTGAGGATCTTCCTCAACCTTAGAGCCATGGAATTTTGGAGGATTCATCCTTGTAAAGTCCCTCACTCTTGATGCCGATGTACCCATATTTGGGTTCACGGGAGCCACCACCTCTCTATTGGCTTGAGCCAACACTGGGAAAGAAGCCCTAAACTCCACATTAGTCACCTATTCCGCCAAAGGGTCGGCCGGAACGTGAGGAGCTTGAGGAGGAGCTTCTTATTCCACATTCTCTCCAATGTTTCTTCTAGCGTAAGCTCTTCGGGTTGCCATATCCTGAAACGTGTAGGAAAGGGATTAGGAGAGAGATATATAGAATTAAACTCTATGGCATGACTTACGAGTAATGAAAGAAGTGGAATTTCTTAAACGTCTTATAGCCTCTCATTCATAAATGTGGCGCACTTCACACTCATGAACAAGACTCTACTTGACGCGGCTTATGAGACATCCTAGGATCTTTCTAAAACCTTGCGCTCTGAATACCAAGTTTGTCATGACCCAGGGTATCCCCTAGATGTAACACGGCGTAAAAGACCCCGAGAGGCCTCATACAACCCCTTAGCATACATAACATACAAGATAATAGATAAATAAGAGTTCAAAAGAGCAATTTTATATCAAAGCTTTACTCAAAACAGTGGAAGTCTACAACTCATGTCTCAAAGCCTTCTAATATCATAGAATACGAATAAAAGTGATAAGGATGCAGCCTAATACAATATCCAACACTGAAAAGAAATGACATGAAAAAATAAGAACAACTAGGCCATGTCCTCGGATGGATGAGGACTCACTAAGTCTTCTTCCCAACTCTAAGTCAATTCTCTATCCACGAGTGGAAGGTGAATTGCCACGTCCTACACAAAAGAAGTTAATGTAGGCAAGAGTATGCGTTAGCACAATTAAGTACTAAGTGTGATAGCAAAGCACATAAACACATAAATCATGCTAGAGAGAGATAATCATGACATGCAATGGCCAAGCTAAAAACATGATAAGCATGAGAAACATGAAACATAAAGCATATATCAAGGCCAAAGCAAGCTAAATCATCATTCCTTCTTTCTTTTACTTCATCATGAGAACAATTGTTCATTAACTTGTGGGGAAAAGCCTTAACCGACATGTAAGACCATGTGAGCTATCAACACGGAATTCGGTGTCTACACCACACCGAAAAGGGGTGTCCTACTTGCCAAGGTAAGACCATGAACTTCTTAGCTTATGTGGATCCACTATCTAATGTCTACTTAAAGACAACATCCTATGGTGGCAACATAGTTTATGGGATAGAGATTGCTTTAGGAGACTCGACCTCAACTAACGGGAGAGTTCCATCTAGAAAACCCGGCCTCTACTAACGGGAGAGCTTTCACTAGAAGACCCGGCCTCTATTAACGGGAGGGCTTCCATCTCAATATCCACTCGGTGCTAAGCATAATTTCCATGGATTAGTCATTAACATATTTATATCATCAAACATGAAAAGGTACAACTAGGGTTACCAATTCAAGCTAAAATCATGCTTATAGATATTCATCTTTCATGGACCTTGTCCAAACTTACATCATTAGAATAGCTCCTTAAGAACATGGGTAATCGCCTCTTTGTTCTTCTTTTATCATAATGGGAGAATTACGTGAGAAAACCTTTCACTATTCGACCATTGCATCATCATATCATAACTTTGGTACTTTACTCTCAAAGCACCCTTAATTCATCATGGTCATATTTCATAGTTCATAGAGTTCATATGGGTTCATGCTAGTTCAACTCATATCATGCAATTCAATGCAAGCTCATGCTTAGAAAGCACTAATTAAGACAATTTACCCATACTTGAAGGAACTCACATAATAGAGGAAAATCATGCTTTTTGACTTGATCATGCTAAATTCATAAGATTATCCTCAATTTATTCATAATTCATGCTTGATTTCATAGAGAATTCATAAACTTCATCAAACCATAACTCAACCCAACAATCAGAGCATAGATTATCAAATTGGGGAGAATTGGCTTGGGATCATGGGGGTTCATGCAATCTTTACATCAAATCATATAATTCACGCTAATTCGTGCACTAAGTTACTTTATCACGCTAAATCGTGCACTAGGAATCATAAAATCAATAATTGGAATCACAATTGAAGAACCCACAATGATTGATCACAAACCCTAATTCAATTGGGTTAGAGTAAACCTTTGAAAATCATGAAGAAGAGGAAGGGCCCATTGGAGGAAAAGACTCCTAATGGTGAACACTATCATACCTCAAAGCAATCCACAATAAATTGGAGAGGATTGAAGGTCTTCAATGGAGGATTCAAGCTCTTTCTTCTTCCTTGAGATTTGAGAGAGTTTCTTTTTGTTTTAGAGAGAAATATTTGAGAGAGGAGAATTTTGGAATGAATTAGAATGAAAGGAATTAGGCTTAGAAAGTATTTATAGGTCTAAGATTAATGGTATAACCGACTTAGCTTAATAGGTAAACAATTATGAAAAAGCCCTTAATTAAAAATTGTCGGGGCCAATCGACGGACAAGATCTACGGTCCGTATACAAATTGACGGACCGTCCTATTCTTCCGTCAATTGATTCAGAAAGTTCATTTTGGGCTGCAAAATTTGGCTAAGTCTGGAAGGCATCTACGGAACCCATCTACGGCCCGTCAACTAGACTACGAATCGTCCTGCTGTTCCGTAGGTCAAGGTTAAAAAACTTAGAAATCCTGAAATTTCACAGTGCCATTGACGGTTCCCACCTACGGCCCGTAGGTGGCCTCTGTAGGTGTAACACCCTAAGCTTCCAAGGGATTTTTAAATGCAGAACTCACCTGAAGACAGTGACCTACGAAGGACACCTACGGGCCGTAGATGGATAGACGGGCCGTAGGTGGGGACCGTCAATGGCACTGTGAAATTGGAGGATTCCAAGCTTCTGAACCTTGACCTACGGAGCAGCAGGATGGTTCGTAGTCCAGTTGACGGGCCGTAGATTGGTTCTGTAGATGCCTTCAAGACTTAGCCAAATTTTCAGCCCAAAAATGAACTTTCTGAATCAATGGACGGAAGAATAGGACGGTCCTTCAATTGATGTACGGACCATAGATCCTGTCCGTCGATTAGCCCCGACAATTTTTAATTATGGGCTTTTTCCTAATTGTTTACCTATTATTAAGCTAAGTCGGTTATACCCTTAATCTTAGACCTATAAATACTTTCTAACCTAATTCCTTTCATTCTAATTCATTCCAAAACTCTCCTCTCTCAAATATTTCTCTCTCTACAAAGAATTATCTCAACTCTCAAGGAAGAAGAATGAGCTTGAATCCTCCATTGAAGACCTTCAATCTTCTCCAATATCTTGTGGATTGCTTTGAGGTATGATAGTATTCACCATTAGGAGTCCTTTCCTCCAATGGGTCCTTCCTCTTCTTCTTGATTTTTAAAGGTTTACTCTAACCCAATTGAATTAGGGTTTGTAATCAATCATTGTGGATTCTTCAATTGTGATTCCAATTATTGATGTTATGATTCCTAGTGCACGATTTAGCGTGATAAAGTAACTTAGTGCACGAAGTAGCGTGAATTACATGATTTGATGTAAAGATTGCATGAACCCCATGATCCCAAGCTAATTTTCCCCAATTTGATAATATATGCTTTGATTGTTGGGTTGAGTTATGATTTGATAAAGTTTATGAATTTTCTATGAAATCAAGTATGAATCATGAATAAACTGAGGATAATCTTATGAATTTAGCATGATCAAGTCAAAAGCATGATTTTCCTCTTTTACGTGGGTTCCTTCAATGATGACTAAATTGCCTTGATTGTGACATTCTAAGTGTTAGCTTGCTTAGAATTGCATGGTTTGAGATAAAGTCTTATGAACCCATGATTTATGAATTATGAGCATGATAAACTAAGAAAAGGTTAAGCTTATGAACTCATACATGTCTCTTATGAAGTTAAAGATGCTTTAAAGGTGTTTTGAGATTGAAGCATTAAAGTTTTATGATATGTAGATATTGATGATGAATTATGAAAGGATTTACTTAACTAAGGAGAATTGGGAGTAGATTCAATGAAAGGAACAAGAGGAGATCCCTCATGTTTTCCCCCTCCCTACTATAGTCAAGAGGAGATCCGTCATGCCTATCCAAGACAATACAAGAGGAGATCCCTCATGTCTTCTATGGAGCTTTTCTAATGGAAAGGACAAGAGGAGATCCCTCATGTCTACTCATAGTAAGGTAGGGGAGATCCCCCATGCTTTCTAATGATATGATAAGATGATGACTATGATTAATCCGTGGGTAGTATGCTTAGTACCGAGTGGACAAGTGACGATTACCCATGTCCCATAACCTATGTGCCACCATAGGGTGATGGTTAATGTTAGACACTAGCTAGTGGATCCACGTAAGCTAAGAAGTTCATGGTCTTACCTTGGCAAGTAGGACACCCCTTTTATGGTGTGGGGCAGACACCGAATTCCATGTTGATAGCTCACATGGTCTTACATGTCGGTTAAGGCTATTCCCCACAAGTTAATGAACAAGTGTTCTCATGATGAATTAAAGGAAAGAAAGAAAGATGATTTAGCTTGCTTTGGCCATGATATATGCTTTATGCTTCATGTTTCTCATGTTTATCTTATTTTAGCTTGGCTATTTGCATGTCATGATTATATCTTTCTCTAGCATGACTTATGTGTTTATGTGCATTGCTATCATACTTAGTACTTAATTGTGCTAACGCATACTCTTGCCTAAATTAACTTCTTTGGTGTTGGACATGGTGATTCACCTTCCACTCATGGCTAGAGCATTGACTTAGAGTTGATAGAAGACTTGGTGAGTCCTTATCCATCCGAGGACATAGCCTAGTTGTTCTTATTTTCATGTCTTTCCTTATGTTGGATATTGTATTGGGCTGCGTCCCTATCACTTTTATTCATATTCTATGATATTAGAAGGCTTTGAGATATGAGTTGTAGACTTCTGCTGTTTTGAGTAAAGCTTGATATAAAATGCTCTTTTTAACTCTTATTTCTCTATTATCTTGTATGGTATGTATGCTAAGGGCTTGAATGATGCCTCTCGGGGTCTTGTACGCCGTGTTACATCTAGGGGATGCCCTGGGTCGTGTAAGTAGGTCACTGTCTTCAGGTTAGTTCTGCATTTAAAAATCCCTTGGAAGCTTGGGGTGTTACAACTAGGCAAAGAAGATCCATCACCATTCCCTCCTTGAGGCTTAGGGTTTTGCACCCTATCATTGTTGGATCTCGGAGGAGCCTTGGAAGAACCTTGATTAGAGAACCTTTGGTGAAATCTTGAACGACCACGTCCATCGGATTTTGCATGAGAAAAGTTGCCATTTCCGGTTCTAGCCCGCTTAGTCTCTGTAGATCTCCCTTTAAACTTTTCTTCTTCAATTTGTTTGGCATAAACCATGAGGCGAGAAATATCCATGTCATGCACAAGCATGGCGGTGCGGCATTCTTTCACCAACATATCAGACACTCCCGACACAAATTTGCTCATTCTTGCCCTTGGGTCGGCAACTATGGACGGAGCATATCTAGCGAATTGTGTGAACTTCAATGCATATTCTTTCACACTCATACTCCCTTGACGAAGATTAATAAACTCAAGCACCTTGGCCTCTCTCTTCTCAAAAGGGAAGAATCGATCAAGTAAAGCACTCTTAAACCTCTCCCATCCTATGGCTCCTTCATCAATAGGTCTTTCACTCTTCCATTGATTGTACCAAGTTTAGGCAACACCTTTGAGTTGATAAGCGGCCGACTCCGCCTTCTCTTCCGATGTCACACCCATTATCATCAACACTTTATAAACTTCATCTATAAATTCTTAAGGATCCTCTTCCACCTTAGAGCCATGGAATTCCGGAGGATTCATCCTTGTAAAGTCTCTCACCCTCGACGCCGCCGTACCCACATTTGGGTTCACAAAAATCACCACTTCTCTATTGGCTTGGGCCGTCACGACTTGGGCCAAAGCTTGGAAAGCAACCCTAAATTCTGCAGGGGTCACTTGCTCAGCCAAAGGGTCGGCCAGAGCTTGTGGAGCTTGAGAAGGAGCTCCTTGCCCTTCATTCTCTCTTGCATTCCTAGTAGAGTAGGCCCTTCGAGATGCCATATCCTGAAATGCATAGGATAGGTGATTAGGAGAGAGATATAGAGTTAAACTCTATGGAACGACTCAAAAGTAACAAAAGAAGTGAAGTTTCCTAAACATCTTGTAGCCTCCCATTCATAAGTGTGGCGCGCTTCACACCCATGCACAAGACTCTACTCGATGCGGCTTATGAGACATCTTACAATCTTTCTAAAACCTTGCGCTCTGAATACCAAGTTTGTCACGACCCAGGGTAGCCCTTAGATGTAACACGGCGTACAAGACCCCGAGAGGCCTGATACAAGCCCTTAGCATACATAACATACAAGATAATAGAGAAGTAAGAGTTCAAAAGAGCATTTTTATATCAAAGCTTTACTCAAAGCAACGAAGTCTACAAATCATGTCTCAAAGCCTTCTAATATCATTGAATACGAATAAAAGTGATACGGACGCAGCCCAACAAAATATCCAACATAAGGAAAGACATCAAAGTAAAATCCAACAAGGCTATGTCCTCGGATATATGAGGACTCACGCAGTCTTCTTCTCAACTGTAAGTAAATGCTCTAGCCATGAGTAGGAGAACTACCACGTCCTACACCAAAGAAGTTGATGTAGGCAAGAGTATGCGTTAGCACAATAAAGTACTAAGTATGATAGCCATGCACATAAACTCATAAAACATGCTAGAAACTGAGATATAAACATGACATGCAATTGGCCAAGCTAAACATGATAAGGCATATAAGCAAATAGCATAAAGCATAAACCGTGGCCAAAGCAAGCTAAATCATCTTTCTTTTACTCTTCTTTTCTTTACTTTACTTTTAGTAACCCATGCACCATTATGCAAGCTGAAGTGTGGGAAAAGCCTGAAACCGATCTGTAGACCATGGAATAACTCTACATGGAATCCGGTGTCTACCCTACACCGAAAAGGGGCCATTCTACTTGCCAAGGTAGAATCTTGAACCATAGCCTACGTGGATCCACTAGCTAAGCTGATATAATATGGGCCTGTTAAAGACCACCTATGGGGGCACATAGGCATAGTACATATGGGGACTTGTCACCCGTCCACTCGGTTCTAAGCATAATTCTCACTATATAATCATAAATATTGATATCCATGGAAAGGCACAACTGGGGTTGCCAATCCAAGCTAAACATGACTTCACATACCATGGACTAGTCCAAGCTTACTTCATTGAGTGTTTTTTCTTTCATGGACTTGTCCAAGCTTACACCCCTAGAATAACTTCTTTAAGCTCTTGATTCAATTTTAGTTAAGCAAACCTTTTAACAAGTTATGAATTCTTTACATGTGAGAAAACCCTTTCAAAACTCAACATCTTCATATCATAGATTTCATATAAAACATGTTTGATTCTATAAACCTCTTTCTTCATGATTCTATCAAGCTTTTTCTTCATATCTAATGGGTTAATGTTGCCTTTATTTTAAACCATGCAATTCAATGCAAGCTAGCTCTTAAAAGTCATAATCAAGGCAATTTAGTCATACTTGAAGTAACCCACATAAATGAGGAAAATCATGCTTTTTACTTGAACATGCTAAATTCATGCACTTAACCCCAATTCATGCTCAATTTCATAGATGATCCCTCAATTTCATCAATTCATATCTCAACCCAACAATCAAGGCATAGATTATAGAATTGGGGAGAATTTACTTGGGATCATGGGGGTTCATGCAATAATTATAATTAGACATGTAATTCACGCTAGATCGTGCTCTAAATTACTTTACCCACGCTAGATCGTGCACTACAAAGCATTAAATCAGTAATTGAACTCATACTTGAAGAACCCATAACAATTGATCAAACCCTAGCTTGCTTGAAGGGAATTGAACCTTGAAATTCATGAAGAAAAGGGAGGGCCCAATGGAGGAAGCAACTCCATTGGTCAATACCATCATACCTTAGCAAAGCCCACAAGAAATTGGACGAAATTGGGTGATCTTCAATGGAGGACTTAGCTTCTTCTTCTTCCTTGAGCAAGAGATGATTTCTTTTAGAGAGAGAAATATATGAGAGGTGAATTTAGGGAATGAGTTAGAATGAAGTGATTTAGGTATAGAAAACTATATAAAGGACCTTCATTAAGGGTAAAACTGACTTAGTTAATTAGGGAATTAACTAGGGAAAAGACCCAAAAGTCCCTAATTAAAAACTGTCGGGGCCCAGCTACGGTCAGGACCTACGGTTCGTATATCCATTGACGGACCATCCTGTTGAACCGTCAAAAAATTCAGAGAGTTGGTATCTAGGGACCCTGCAATGACGGTTTCAATCTACGCTTGGTAGGTCCATCTACGGACCGTACACCTCAATCGTAGAGCACAACCTGAGGTTCAAGAATTTAACCAAGTCTGGGGACATCTACGGTTACTTTCTACGGACCGTCAACCCTACTATGGCCCATAAGTGGCCTCCGTAGGTCACTGCCTACAGGTAAATTCTGCATCTTCATTCCTTGGAAAGCTTGGGTATTACAAGAAGGTACCATTACTTGAGAAATCGGGCCGTGGCATTTTGGTATCAGAGCTTTAGGTTTACCGGTATCGTGGTATGAGAGAAAAGGCCTAGTAGAGCCTTGGAGATTGGTGCAGAGACGTTCATATCCTCTCTTCGAGAGGGTATAAAGCATTCTTAGAAAATTTTGTGCTTGACTCCTCATCATGTGCTTTTAATTTAATTAGCCTTTAAAACTGCTTCTTTGGAATCTACTCCCTCCCTGATGGATAGGATGAAGCATTCAATGGATATGGATGGGGCACCAGCACATTCTACTAGAGTTTCAGCACGTGATTGGGCTAGAAGGCCTCGGTAGAGCATTGACCTTGAGGTTGGAGGTATTATTGAACATTCAGAGAGTCTGGACGTAGCCGAGGCTTCGACAAGGTCATTGACTACCTTGGCTCATCAATATTCAGTATTTTGAGGTTCAAACTTCTTCGAGGGTACACCTCAGGCAGGTGTGGTTCTTTGTGGAGTGGGTGCCTCTTAGAGAAGAGTTGGGTTGACAGGTTCACAACAGGGTTTTTCATCCATTTCTGACTATGTGTTGGGATTTCTTGAGTGGGCCGGACTTAGCCCCACATTGCTTTCTTCATTTCATGAGTTGAGTCAGAGGTTTATTGGAGGGTTAGACTAGCCATTCAGATTGGCATTGGAGCATTTGATATCAGCAGGGTCTACCTATCTCAGGGTTGTGATTCAGGTGAGGGCTGTGGAGCAGGCATGCCTCAAGACTTAATTACCGGGATGGTGGTAAGAGGACTTGCCATCAGCACAACAGTGAAAGTATTCCAATTTGAGATGTGTACCATTTTAGTGAGGGTCATCTTTATTCTCGATTTATCAGGCCTACAACGGTAGCATCTAAGGTTGTAGGAGGTTCTAAGGTAGATCGTAGTACCTACGGTAGGCAGAATTAAGGTCAGACTTCTTATGGTAGTCATTTTTGACCTTTAAGTGTTTGGTCTCATGTTACCCTAGTTGGGTCTTTACAGTCAGTTGCTCTCAGTGATGGTTGACATAGGTGTGGCGAGATAGGCCACTATGTTAGAGATTGTCGCAAGGCCCCAATGGCATTGGCTAGGGTTGATTATGAGTTGGGTAGTGGTAGATAGGGTAGATCACTAAGTTCTTCACACTGGGCTACATGCTTTAGAGGTTGCTATGATTGTGGAGGGCGTGGCCACCAATCTAGAGAGTTCCCCAGGCGGCAGTTACTTTTCTAAGTATTGTAGACATTTGATAATCCCTAGGCTAGGGTGGTCAGACTTAGTTGTACCGGTGGGGAGCTTGGTCATCAATCTACCGCTTATCCCCGGCATGGGACCATGATGAGAGGTAATTAGTTAGATCAGTCTCATGGGTTGTCGGCTCCTTTGATCAGAGGTAGTGCCTTTGGTGTTGCCAATACTACATCTGGCTTCAGGTTGAGGTCAAGCACAATCCGTTATATGATTCTACAGGCCAATCGGAGGCTAAGGATCCATGTACCTCTTCTTTGGATGCAATTTTATAGTTTATCCCTTTAGTTCTTATTTTGTGTGATTTGGGGTTTTCATTTCCATTCGGGTTTATTTGGCTTATTATCTATCAATGGTTTGCTATGGCAGCTTGATTTGAGGTTTGTGCTTGTGTTTTTTCTCCCATAGTTGATTTCTTTTAGTAGTTAATCGACTAGATTGTGTCGCGTTGATTGGGAGTAGTGGCTGGGTAGCTCCTTATGCCTTTTCCTTAATATTCCTGTTGTGGTTGGGGCCTTGGGATTGTTGGTTTTCCATTTCGCCACACTTGTTGTGTGCTTTTGCTGTGATGTCGATCCTTATTTCATAGGTGGCTAGACCTGCTTTGCCTGATGTGAGTTTTATGTGTTGTTGATCCTAGTTGGCTTAGTTGTATGCCGTCCCTTTTGAGTAGTAGTTGGGAGATTGCTATTTTTTTTAGTTGTGTGTTTTTGCTTGTTCGACTCCTTTTGAATTCGTCTGCTTCTTGTGGTCTTGGGGTTTGGTTATGGCTAGTTTGAAGTTAGAGGTGTGATCCCTTGTTGTGCCCGGATTAGCTGTTTTATTAGTTCTTTGTTGCTATATTGATAGCCCTCGAGGCTAGTATATGATTCAGAATCACAATGGTGGTGTTCACTCTTGGTTTCAGTTCGTAGCTCTATTGGGAAATGGAAATTTTCTAAGAAGGTTTATCTTCAGGGTGGGGTCAAGGTTATTCATGGAATCTATGAGTTGGTTATAGTTCAGGATGTGTGGTTTGCTTTGTCATGCTTGGTGGCTTACAGAGTTCATTATAAGGAATTGGTACCCTTGGGCCACTATCGGCTAGTTGACAATGTTAATACACCACCTGCCATCTTGGTTTCCCTCATACTAGGGTGGTTGGTTCAGATTTGCGGTGGTAGAGTAGCTTTTGGACTCATGTTGTCAGTTTTTCAAAAGTTCCTTTTCTTGGTAAGGGTCCTTGGAGCTGGGCTCAGTGCAGACTTTTCTTTCACAGGATGGGGGTCTTGTGAATTAGAGTGGTTAGCTTTATAAGGTTGTGTTTCAGCTGGATTTGTTGGTCTTTCAAAGCCAAAGGTGGATTTTGGGCCTTGCCTTGGGCTGAGTTCCTTGTTTTGATGGTTGTTGTTCTTGATGTTCTTGTGGAGCTTGTTGTCCTTATGAGATTTGAATTCTGTTGGTTTTTAGAGGTGAGTTAGGTGGTGCAGGTGATGTTCAGGATGGCTAACGACTAACAGAACGCTCTTGGCGGTTAGAAGATGTTAAATGTGTTGCATAAGGTTAGTTTTTCAATTTAGGAGTTAGGTTGCATCTTCCATGGTCCTGCGGTTGCTCTATTCTATGGTTTTTGTGTGGTGTTGGTCTTCACGTATGAATCTGGTGCTTTCAGGCAAGTTCAATTCAGTTCAGTTGGGTGAGAGTTGGAGCTTATAATGGATTCGGAGGAGTTTGTGGAGTTTTGAAGTGAATTTGAGGGTTTTCCTTTTAGCTTGCATTCTCGCTTGGCATTGTTTGATTAGAGAGTTTGTCTGATGGTCTGGCAAAGCATGCGGAACCGGTTTCCTCATATTTTAATGTCTTTAGGTTGTAGCTATCCTTCCACTTTCCTAGATGCTAGTGTTTTTAGTAGTGGATGTTGCATTGATCCTCCATATAATTTCTCCATTTTCTAATCTTTTATGCGTTAGTGGGTTAAGAAGTCCACTTCCCTCAATTAATCAAAGAATGACATTGGAAATTGAGCTTTCCCCCTTCGATGGGCCTCCAAATCAATACAATCTATTCAAATAAGTAATCACAATAAGATTTTGAAACTATCAACACCCATATCAAGAAATTTGAAAAACGGGGTCAAATTGACTAAAACAACCAATTTCGTAAATGAAGGGTAAATCTAGAAATTTACATAAAAAATGTGTTATCCGAAGAATTTGGAACCTAATAGTGAAAACCAAATCGAAAACAGAGTTCAAATAAACTCATAATCACCATTTTAGTAAAATATGAGGTTCTTAAAAACCTTAACTTTGAAGTTCAAAATTCTAAATTTATTGTTTACAATCATAAAAACTTAATGGGAAATGGAGATTTAAGGTCATAATTACTTACCCAAATGATTTAACTTGAAATTCCTCTTTTAAATTGTCTCTCAAGGTTTCCGACAACTCAAAAATGGTGTAAATGGGGAAAACCCCTGATTACAGACATTTCATTCACTGCCAATTAAGTTACTCTTTGTGAACGTGGTGGTCTGGAACTTAACCCTTTACGAATACGGTATGTGTCGCGAATGCAGAGGTCCAAGATCCAACCCTTCAGGAATGTGGGCCAGGTTCCGCAAATGCAGAGATTTCCCTGACCAGCCTCCCGTGATTGCAGCAAGGACCACACGAATGTAGAGGTTAGGTTTCCTTAGCCTCTTTGAACGTAGGGCAGGTGCGGAAAATGTGAGGGAGGAAACATCAGCACCAGAACAGCAACATCACAACACACAAGAAATTTACCAAGAAGTCCCTACGGATAGTTTCGAAACACCGTACACACAAATCAAATATGATACTCAACTAAACTCGACGTTCCAGATTCAATAGAACCATAGAAAAACTACTTTGAGGTGTTTTTGACCCAAAACCCGTGAAAGTCGCGATAAAATAACTTAACGCCCAAATATACCAAACTGTCCTCTAAATCTCCAAAAAATAAATCAAGACCTTACCTAGGCCTAAAATAAACCCTTGAATCCAATGAAACCATTGGAATTCTGATCCGAGCATCTAAATTATGAATATTGACCAAAGTCAACTATAGGCCTAAATTCACTTAACCTTCCAACTCGTGGCCTCAAATCCACGAAATGACTCAGAATCTGAAACCAATGACCCTCCTAGCAAGAATTCTACATTGTGGAGCTGATGTAACAAACAAAATTCTATTTTGAGACTCAAATCTCCGATTATTACCAAAAATCAGTATTAACTACTTTAAACCTTTCAACACTCAAAACAACCAAACGCACATTCAATAAAATTTCAAAACTTATTTCACAAACAAATTAAAAGTGACTCGCGGCAACTTTTAGGAGGTGTAAAATGCTAATTTTACAAAACATATTCCAAAAATGACCTTTCAAGACATTACATTTTGAAACAATACCCTATTTTTGCAATTGAATCACCTAATAGTTTGAGAAATCTCTTTTAAGTACTTCATCCTCGAAATCCAATAACGTGATCTCGGCCTTCAATATTTTTTTTTAACGACCCTTGAGTGGGTCAGGGGCTGAGTAGTACCCCTAGGCCTTACCATTAAAAAAAAAATAAAAAAATACAAGGAGGGGGACATGAAACCTTACCTCCGATCCTACGGTGGAATTAAGTCAGTCATCCTACTAAGGACATCAAACTAATTCCAATTCTAGAAAGAGAAACCAAGAAACACTTATAGAGAGGATTCCTCTCTTTATAATGAATCTAGGAAGCATAAACAAGGAAGACTCTTCCCTTACAAAGAAAGAAAGAAAAGGACCTAGGCTTATTCAAAGGGGCTATAACTTAAACAGCAATAGCCTCACTGAATAAGTTAAAAGCTATAGCAAAGAGACCTCTCTGCTAAAAAACCATAACAAGAAGAACTAGGGAAGTTTCTTGATTCTTTTCAACTTTTTTCTTCTAAAGTTAGTCATGCCCATTCACTCCGAAATATAACTTCCTTTTGTTGCTGGTGGTAGTTGATTCTTGGAATAATATTGCTGGGTATAATCAAAATTGTGGCTCCATTTAGCAAGACAATCAGCAGTACTATTGGCCTCTCTAAAAGTGTGACTGCACTGAAACTGATTGATGAGGTCTTGAAGCTCTATAATATATTGCTGCACTCTCCATGGTGGCTTGTTGCTGTGATTTAACCATTTGATAAGAAGCTCTGAATCAACCTCTAAAATCAGATTCCTAAATCCATGCTGCAGGCACCAGTGTACTCCATGATGAGCTGCTTGAAGTTCTGCTTGATTATTCGTTCCTGTGCCTAAATGAATGGTGAAAGCATAGACCATACTTCCTTGCCAATCTCTTAAAATACCACCCCTCCAATATTGCCAGGATTATGAAGGGCACTGCCATCAGTATTCAGCTTGTAAACATGAACAAGAGGCTTCTTCTATTTAACAGTAATGATTTTTATTTCATTACTACATCCCTCCATCAGAATGATCAGATCATTCCAATTATTAGGCCATTGAATGTAGGGGAAAGCTGTGCTGAGAAGATGTAAAGTGTCTTTGAAAATAAGATACTTCACTCTCAAGATACTGGACTTGTTGCCTCCATATTTGGCAGAACATCTATTTTTCCAGAGGCTCCAACAAGTAATGAGTGGAATGGATTGAATCATCACCCTGTGAACCTCATTCCTAGCTTGCATACTCCACCAACTCATGAGGTGATTTCTTAGGGGGATGGGGTCTGTGAGTGACTCCAAATAAAGGAGATATAAAGTTCCATATGTGATTGGCAAGATGACATGTCATGAAAATATGATCTATTGTATCCCAACCAGGTCTTAAGCAACAAGAACACTGAACAGGCTCCCCTTCCAAAGGTAATAATTTTTCCATTAGTAGGCAGCTTCTCTCTTATGGCTCTTCAGACCAGAAAGGATACTTTGAAGGGAAGCTTTTTCTGCCAGATCCCAGTGTAGAGCTTGGTTTTGATTTTTTTAGTCGGCTAATTTCCCAAGCTGAAGAACAAGAAAACTTCCCATTATCATTAGGGGCCCATATAGCCTTATCAGGAATCCCAGCTTGATAGTGAAATTTAGTGTTCAAAATTTTAGGAATTAATAAAAGGGGGGCATGTTGCCTCAGCAAAGTTTCATTCCACTGTCTATTTCTAAGAAAGTGAGACACTGTGGTGTTGTTGAGACTGGTAATAGAAGAATTGTGATTGGCTAAAGCCCCTTCTCCTAACCAATCATCTCACCAAAATGAGCAAGTTCCTGATGAAGCTTCCTATCAATGTGATTTTCCACAATTTGCTTATTTTGCATCATGTATTTCCACATCAAGGAATTGCCTGTAGCAAGCTTCATGGCTACAGGATAGGCCCTTTGACAATATTTGGCCCTTAAAAATTGACCCCATAAAGAATTTGTACTCTTGAAGACCCACCATTACTGGAACTGAAGTGAGGAGCAAACATTTGAAAGATGTCTCACTCCTATACCACCCTCTTCAACAAGAAAACTAAGTGTTTCCTAGGAAGCCCAATGATACTTCTTTTTTTCCTTATCCCATCCCCAGAAAAAATCTGCAATCACACCTTTTATATATTTCATGGTGGTTTTGGGAGGTGACTTAGCTGCTAGTGTGTGAATAGGGATGGATTGCAAAACATGCTTCACCAGAGTTAATCTTCCCCCAAAGCTCAGAATTTAGGACTGCCAACCACTGATTTTTTAATCACCTTATCCACAAGAGCTGAATAATAAATGATCCTTTGCCCCCCAATATATAAGGGGCATCCTAGATAATTCATAGGGCTCTCATTTTGGGTGAAACCAATAATTTCTTTAATCATAGAAATGATATCAAAAGGAGTCTCAGTTGGTACCATAAAATGACTTTTATCTCTATTAATCAGCTGGTCTGAAACTTCCTCATAAGCTGCTAAAGTTTGCATGATTAGCTAAAGAGACTGCCTGCTACTAGAAGAGAAAATAATAATATCATCAGCAAAGCAAAGATGGTTAATATGAGGTCCCCTAATCTCCATTTGAAAACCTTTGTAACCCTGATTCTGATGGAGAATATTCAGCATCCTGGTTAGTACCTCAGCTCCTAAAATAAATAGGGCTGGGGATAGAGGGTCACCTTGTTTCAGACCTTTGGTGGAGTGAAATAAGCCATGTCTAGTGCCATTGATGATGACATAGTACCAATTGTTACTCCTGATTCTCCATACCATGTCAATAAACATTTCACCAAACCCCATTCTCCTCATGACCAGACAAGTAAAAGCCCATGACACTCTATCATAGGCCTTAGCCATATCTAACTTGATTAGCACATTGTCACCATCATTGGGCTTCTTGATGCCATGAGTGATTTCCTGAGCTAACATGATGTTTTCAGAGATGCTTCTCCCTTTGACAAAACCAGATTGATTCTCAGAGATAACAAGAGGGAGGATAGGTGCTAGTCTGAGACTCAAGATTTTTGAGATGATTTTGTTGGAGAAATTACTGAGGCTGATAGGTCTGAACTCTAAAAGCTTGTTAGGATGATCAACTTTGGGAAGCAGTACCAGACAGGCGTGAGACATAAACTTGGGTAAGATATGCCCACTAAAAAATGGCTGGACCACTGCCAAAAGATCATCTTTAATAATTTCAAAGCAAAACTGATAAAATTTCCCCCTATGCCATCAGGACCAGGAGTTGAGTGAGGATTCATAGCCTGCACAACCTGCTTCAGTTCTTCCATTGAAGGTACCTCCTGGAGAATTTGATTCTGTTCATGAGTGACTGTTCTAGGGATAAGTTGAAGCAACTTTTCATTCATTCTATTATCATGACCTAAGAAGATAAGATGAAAGTGATCACAAGAAGCCTTTGCAATGTTCTCATCCCCCTGAATCCATTCATCCTCTCCAATACAGATTCTATTAATGAAGAGTTATCTTCTTCTTCCCCTCATAGGTGTATGAAAATATTTGGTGTTGGCATCCCCTTCCTTGAACCAATGGAGTTGAGTCTTTTGTTTAAGAATAGACTCTTCCAGCTTCAAATATCTGATGTATTTAGCATTTATACCATGTAACTTGGCTCTGTTGTCTTCAGAGTTGTTGCGAATAACTTCCTCCTCAATAACTCTGATTTTTTCTTCATATTCCTTAACTACTCAGAAAATGTCTCCATATTCCTTAACTACTCAGAAAATGTCTCCATATTCCTGCTTTGACCAAGTACTTAAGGTAGATGCAAGTCTTTTCATTTTCTGATGAAATCTCCACATTGGATCTCCATTCATTTCTCTTTCCCAACAAGTTTGCACAGTCTTCATAAAGTTATGATTTTTAGTCCAACAGTGCAATAACTTAAAGTATTTAGCTTTGTTCTCCTGTCTCACTTCAATGTTCATCAGAAGAGGGGTATGGTTAGATCCCACAGAAGGCAAATGTGTTATAGTAGTTTGAGGCATGTCTTCCAACCACTTATCATTTACCATAGCTCTGTCCAATCTTTTCCAAACTCTGGCTTCTTCAGCCCTTTGGTTGCACCATGTATATTGTTTCCCATTGTATCCAAGGTCCATTAGCCCACAAGCCTCAATAACACTTATAAATTCAAAAACTTTATTCATGTTATAGGGTTGACCTCCAGACTTTTCTTCAATTGAAGTAATGACATTGTAATCTCCAATACTTCACCAGGGAATGTCTAAGTTGGAAAGGGCTAAAAGTTGATCCCAAAGGGGCCTTCTCATATGCTCTTTGCACTTAGCATAAACAAAGGAAATCATATACTTGCCAGGGTGCTCCACATGCTTAATAATACATGTGATATGTTGTTCTGTCACTTCTTTGATTGTACATGCACATTCATTGGTCCAAAATTACCAAATCTTTCCATTAGAGTTATAACATAAATTGTCCATGTTCAAATGCATTCTGTAGGTATTAATCTGAGAATTGTCAGCAAAAGGTTCAAGAATTGCAATCATACAAAGTTTGTGAATTTTCTTGAGTTTCTGGTGTCTTTCCATAGATCCTTGGGTGTTGATGCTTCTGGCATTCCAACAAATGGTACTAATCATCATAAACCTTTACTTTTTGACCTAGTGTTGGGTCTGCTTGAACTACCAGATATACTGGTGGAGGTATGTTTGCTATGTTTAACAGGTTTTCTGCCTCTAGGAGAGTCCTTGCTTTGCTGTGATATCTTGTATTTCGTCCTGAAATTCACTGTGAAATGTGGAACCAAATGCTTTGCTCAAATGCTTACTAGTCTCCTCATCATCATCATCATCATTTTGCTCTAGAGACTGGGTGACTTGATCAATTTTATCTTCAGAATTGACCACTTTGTATTCATCAATTTCCTTTTCATTGTTATTGATCACCTTTGGGCCCTTATAAATCAATGACAGGACATCACTTTGAAGTTTACCCTGCTCTTCTTTCTTTTTTTCTAGCTTAATTTGCTACCTTTTCTTGGTTGCATCTCTTTTATTTTTACCCAATTTTTCTTTGGATTTATTATTGGGAGCTTTAGCACTTTCTTCTTTGTAATTTGCAGACTGATAGTGCTGAACATCATTGCTCCTCTGTTTATCAGGGGATTTGTAGACCTGTCTTGTTTTAGAACCTTCACTCAGATTGCCTCCTTGGTCAACTTGGTTAATCCGATTCTCATTCATAACCTGTTCTTGCTCTGTGACTGTATTCTGTAGTTTTGACTGAGTTGTGTGGACTTGCATAGTGGTAGCAGAGGCTCTATGGTCACTCCTATGGTCACTATAAGTATTCTCATGCAAAATATGAGGCAAATTCCCCCTTTTGGTAACCCCTTCCTGCATGTTAGTATGGTTCTCCTTTTCTTTCCCCTCCAAACCTCCATCAACTTCATTATCAGCAACAACAATAATAGTTTTGGGATGTTGGGGGATTGAGAGCATTGAGTCAATACCTGGGGTCTTCTTATCTTTCTGATTTTCATCATGTTTGCTATCATTGGTACCTGTGCATTTATTATGGGGTTCTTTGGGGATTGGGAGAGACAAGTCAATACCTGTCTCTTGTGTTCTGTGTCTCTCTTCATGTTGAGTCTTCTTTTTGTGTTGTTCTTGTACAGACTCCTGGTTATTGGATTACTCCTGTGAATCAAGATCAACATAATTATGGGAGGAAACATTTATTCCTGTCTGCAAACTTCTCTGGTTGTGATTCTGTGTAGTCTGAATGGCATGATTTGATGCAGCTCCTCTTTCCTCTTCTTGATTTGTTGTAACCTGGTTTTTATTGTTTTTTCTTTTTTGAACTTGCCATTCCTCTTGCTGCTTCTTATCCCCTGCTTGGTTGTGAGAGTGACCTGCAATAGTCTCATCCTGCTTTTGTTTTTCAGCCTCCTGAGTATCTTTTTTCTCCAAGGTTCCTTTATTTTTATTCCTTTTCTCATTTTCCATTTCTTTTTTCCTTTTATAATCTTCATCCCTTTGCTTAACAGTGCACATATGCATCATGTGTCCTTGATGCTTGCATTACATACAATAATCCGAAACACTTTCATATTGGATAGCCTGCCATCTCCCTATGGTTATATCTTCTTCATCAAATACCATCCAAACATGAGGGGGCCTCTCCTTGGTTAATTCCAATTGTACTCTTAGCTTGGCTATGCTACCCCTTGTTTATTGAATAGAGGTTGTGTCCAGATATAATACTTTTCCTATAGGAGAGAGTAGAGCAGTGACAAATTCCTTGTTATAGCAATGCCATGGTAATTCAGGCAAGGACACCCAAATAGGTACTATATGAGTTTCTTTCTCAGGTTTGAAAGTGGGTGTCCAAGTCTGGATTCTCATGAGTTGACCCTCAATAGTCATTTTCTGTTTTGTCCAAACAGTGATGCAGTCCAATTCATTGTCCAAGTCTATATAAACATGTCGCGCATTGAAATGAGCTATCTTAACACCACCTGACAGTTGAGTTTGTTGGATGAAATTCTTTCTGATCAGCTCTACCTTAGGCATGGTATTTCTAAATTTGCCAACCAAAGTATACTTGCACCTGGTATCTAATTTGACCATAAAGTCATCTTTTTTGAATATAACAGTAGGCTGCCCTTGTTTAGTGATAGTTTTAGTGGTTGCCAATTCAATAGGTACTTCATTCTTGGCTTGATTAATCCTCAACCTGGCTGCAAAAGTTTGGATAACAGTGAAGGGAGCAGGTTCAGGAACCTTGTCGTTTTTGGGATTATTTTGTTGGTTCTGACTTGGAAGCTCATGGGGCTGTAAAGGTGGCTTTATTGTTGGCTTGTTTTTCTAGAGATTGGGTCGGTTTCTTTAGAAATTGTTTGAAACCTTTGGGAAGTGATTTTGGGTGGGAGGGGGCTGTTTCACATTTCGTTGTTGGCTTCTGTTAAGCTCCTCCTGATTTTTCTTGTTCTTATTCACCTCATTGTTGTCAACGTTAGTGATATGGGCTAAACTTTTTTCATGATTCAACTGGTTAGTAACATCACCATTGTGCTTATTAAACAGCACTTTGATCACAAGATTTTAACTCAACATTATTATTTAACTGAATAGATGAAGATGTAGGAGACTTACCTGGTGATAGTGCTTCTCTTTGCTGTTGTGTAGCTTCAATTGTCCTCCCATTGGTCAGCTGGTATTGTGATGTCTTCACCTCAGGTTTGTGACCTGATTTAGTATCCTTTCCCTTCATGTTGTTTGTACCTGCATTTGATCCCCCATTGTGCTCATGGTTTATCTTCCCTCTTATTTGACTTTGATCAATCTCCACATTTTGTGCTTGTGATATTGTTGTTGGACTCATCAAAGTATAATGACCGTGTATACCAAAAGAGAAGCTTTTTGAACTTGAACCTTCTATTTGATCCTTACTACCCCGTTGTATTGATCTTTGATCCGACTTTTCCTGAATATCATTATCTGGTAGTTCGTGATCACCTCTTGATGTATCCTTGTTGAAAGGAACCATCTTTTGAGAATGATTAGAGTTTACTTGAATGTAGACTGAGTTGTGGAGTTTGTCTCAACATTCAAATGCTCCAACTTGTATTGCTCTTTCTCAGAGGACTTCGCCGGAGCTACTGTTACTTTGTCGGTGGCCTCCTTGCCGGAGATTTCGTTGTTGAAATTGCTTGAAATCTCTGTGAGATGTATACCTAGGTGAGGTGATGATTCCCCAGTGGTTGAATCCTCACAAATCTCACCTGAAGGTGATCGAAATTGAGAGAGCGATTTTGGTGATTCATTAGCGACTTTCTGAGAAATCGCCATTTGGGATCTTTTAATTGGAACGATAGTTTCCTCTGGTTTTTCGCCTGTAGTTGGGGCTGGTAATGGAGAGTCAAGATCTCCTACTCCACTTACTTGAATCAAACTTGAGTGTTCCATGGAAATAATTTTACGGGCCCAGTCCAATTCCCTTTCAGAAATCGTGATACATATCACCTCATTCAGACGCGATTTCGAGGAATTGTGGGAAGAATCTGATTGAGCGTCTTGCAGGAAAAGTTGTGTCCCTTCATGAGGTACATTTTCTCGCTGATCCAGTGTTCTATTGCCCCCCTCCGGTGGCTCGCTGGCCATTCCGGTGAGCCTGATGAATTGAGCTCCTTTGTTACCGTTAGTTACCGTTTGGCAGTCTTGGGAGCGAAATTTTTAGAGAGATAATTTAGAGAGAGAAAATATTTATGAAATAGCTTGAGGTCAGCCTTCAATATTAAGAATTTGATAAGAGAGACATACACTTTCTTTTATTTGGAAGGCATTTTATTAATCTTTACAGATTGGAAAGAAATATACAATTTAATGAGTTACTTGAGTAGATTAGTAACTAAAAATATACTACCTAAAACACCTCAGAAATTTGAAAATTTTATTTAAAAATGTAAAGTTCAGTTTTTGCACTGATGTTGTGGTTTATGAGTCATATCTACAGACTGTAGGAAGTTTTACGAGCCATAAAAGGAGAGTCATAGTCCTTGAGTGGAGTTTTGGAATTTTGAAGTCGAGTAAGTTTACCTACGAGTGGACAAAATGGGTCGTAGTTGGTTCTATGAGTCATAGATGGGTTCCATAGAAGGGGCCTAATTTTGATGCAATTTTAGACTTGAACTTGGTTTCTACAAAAGTGGTCTACGTACCATAGACCAGACGATGGGCTGTAGGATGGTTTCATGGAAAGTTGGTTGAAGTTTAGGTTCCAATAACATGATCTACGATTGACAAGTACGGGCCATAGAAAGTCCTACAGACCGTAGGTCCAACCTGTATGTCACTTTGCCAGAATTTATAAAAAGGATGTTTTGGTCTTTTCCTATTTACACAACCCCTAAACTACATCGCTTTGGACCTATAACTACCCTATAACCATTTTTACTCCTAAAAACTAAGCCTAATCTCTTCCATTCACTCAAAATCCCCAAAACTTTCTCAAGTTCTCTTCCCCAATTTTCTCTCAAGCTTCAAGGTGAAGAACTAGGCTTTCAAAAGATTCAAGGCCTCAATCTCCATTACTTTTGGGATTTGATTATCTAGGTATGTTGTAATTTACCAGTGGATTTCATTCATCCATTAGGTTCCAAAAGAATCTCAATCTCTAAATCAATTTTCACCCAATTTGATTAGGGTTTCATGTAATTTTTCATGGGTCCTATTTACTATGTATCAATTATTTGATTTTAATCTTATTATGCATGATTTGATTTAAGTACATAGTTTTCAATTGATTTTGTATGGACCCATGCTTTTTACTTGATTATTATGATGAACTTATGAAGAAAGCTTATAAATTTACGAAGTATGATTTATAAAAACTATGCATGTCTTATGATAATGATGTTTTATAAACTAGGGATGATTCTGAGATAAGTTTCAATAAATTGTGAAAGGTTTTCTCACATAATATGAAGTCATGGTTCTGAAAGGTTTTCTCACATAATATGAAGTCATGGTTCTGAAAGGTTTCTTATATATGTATGAATCATGATTTAAAGGAGCTACTCTATGATGACTTTATGATTGGACTGGTAGTTTAATTGTTCCTTTCTAAGTATGATGATGTGAATATGAATATGACTAATTCCATTGGAATTTTACTTAACAACAAGATGACTTAGAGATAGAGGCCTTACCATTAGTAGTTGTTGGGTCTCTAGAAGCAATTTTCTTGTCCCTAACAACTTGCTCCCATAGGGCAGTCTTAAATGACCTAAGGTACTAGATCCACCTAAGCTTGAAGTTTATGGTCCTTACCTTGGCAAGTAGGACATCTCTTTTCAGTGTGGGAGTAAGACATCGGATCCCATGTTATAGCTCCTGTGGACTATGTCGGTTAATGGTAAATATCCCACAAAATGAACTATGTTTCCTTCAAAGGTTTTATGAAAGCTTCTCAAATAATTTTAAGTATGCATTGGCCTTGTTTAATGACTTCTGATTCTTTAAAGGCTTTTACTCATAGTTTAGCTTGGTAATGCATATCATATTTTAAGTCCCCATATGATCATGTTTATGTTTTCATGCATTTCCCCATGCTTAGTACATTCCATGTACTAATGCATACTTGTGCCTATATTGTTTTATAATATAGAGTTCAACGCTTCTCCTCTCGGATGTGCTTTGATCAAGATTGCTCGGCTTGATCATGGATTGGTGAGTCCTCATGCTCTGAGGACCATGCCTTTGCTGTTTTAGTATTATGGTTGTCCTTTCAGTTTTAGATCTGTACGTGGTGTATGGGTTACATTCCAACCAAGCTTATGTTACTTTGGATAATGATGTTCTAACTCTATTTTATGATATGATACTAATTAGAGCAAAGGTTTTCGAAAAGATCCTAAGATGTTTGACAAGCCGGATTTAGTAGAGTCTTGTTCATAAGTGTGAAGCGCACCACATTTATGAATAGGAGGCTACAAAGAGTTTAGGAAACTTCACTTCTTTCACTACTCTAAAGTTGTGCCATAGAGTTTATCTCTATAAGGGTCCTTCTCCTAACTCTTATACGATGCTTTTCAGGATATGCCCCCCGAAGAGCTTATGTGGGTAGGAATATGGGTAACAATATGGTGCCTAAGGTTCCTTAAGTTATGGTTGACCCTTTGGACGTGCAAGTGACTCATGTTGAATTTTGAGTCACTTTCAAAGTGTTGGCTCAAGGTATGTCGGCCCAAGCTAATAGGGATGCCATTGCTCTCATGAACAAAAATGTGGGTATGATAAGGGTGAGGGAGACTTCACTAGGATTAATTCCCTGGAGTTTCATGGGTTGAAAGTTTATGAGGATCCTCAAGATTTCATTAATGAGGTGTATAAGATAGTGGATATTATAGAAGTGTCATCGATGAAAAAGGCGAAATTTGCTGCATATCAACTTAAGGGTGTTGTTCAAGTTTTGTTCAAATAATGGAAGGAAGAGAGGGTCATTGATGCAGATCCTCTTGATTGGTAGAAATTCATAGGGGCTTTTCTTAATCATTTCTTTCCTCTTGAGATGAGGGAGGCGAAGGTACTTGAGTTCATTAAACTTCGTCAAGAAAACGTAAGTGCAAAATAATATAGTTCGAATTTTACTCAATTGGCTAAGTATGCTCCATCTACGGTTGTCAATTCTAGGGCAAGGATGAGTAAGTTTGTGTCGGGTGTGTCTGAAATGGTTGTTAAGGAGTGTCGTACTACCATGTTGATCAAAGAGATGAATATCTCTCGTCTAATGATACATGCCTAACAAATTAAAGAAGAAAAGCTAAAGAAGAAGTCTAGGGAGTTCAAGAGGGCAAGGACTAGTGATTGTGATTTTTTTCATTCTAGGTCCGGTGGACTTGTTCATTCTTAATTCTAGAAAAATTTCTCTGGTCAAGGATCTTCAAATGTTCCACCTCCTAGTACAACAAATATAGGGTGTCTAACCCTAAGCCTCAAGGAAGAGGTGGAAATTGATTTTCTATTTCAGCTTGCCAAAGGTGTGGTAAGAGTCACTCGGGAAAATGCTTAGCCATTAAGGATGGTTGCTTTAGTTGTGGGAAGAATGGTCAAAAGATGAGAGATTTTTCATTGCTTGCTTCTAAGGGAAGGCATGGTAAGTAGGATCAGCCTAGTTGTTCTAATTCTGGTGATCCTCGTCAGAATAGGTTTTATGCTCTACAGACTCGACAGGATCATGAGGGTTCTTCGGATGTTGTGACCGATACGTTGAAAGTCTTTCATTTTTATGTTCGTGCTTTGCTTGATCCCGATGCTATGTTGTCATTTGTTACCCCTTATGTGGCAATGAGATTTGATGTTGCTCCAAAAATCCTTTTTAATCCCTTTCATGTCTCTACTCCCATAGGTGAATCTATTGTTGCTAGAAGAGCTTATAGAAATTGCCCTATTTTTTGTTCTCATAGAGTCACTCATGTTGATCTCATTGTCACTACCCAAGGTATCCCCTAGATGTGACATGGCGTACAAGACCCCGAAATACAAGCCACTTAGCATGCATCAGACAAGATTATAGCAATTTAAGAGTTCAAAAGACCATTCCATATCAAAAGAGTTTACAAGGCATTGAAGAAGTCTAAACATATAGTCTCAAAGCCACCTAAAACTCATAAGAATAGAAAGAACATTTTGGACGTAACCCATACAAAGATTCAATGAAAGTAAATGATATGAAAGTAAATGTGGCAACATCCTCGAACATTTGAGGACTCACCAAATCCTTCAAGGTCTCTAACATCACGAACTAGCCACAAGAAGATGGGGATGAGACGGATCCTACACTTATAAGAAAATGTAGGCAAGAGTATATGTTAGTACAAAAATGTACCAAGTATGATAATCATGCATAAAAATATTTAAACATGCAAAAAGGGACTCGTAACATGCAATGATCAAGCTAAACCATGAGAAAAGGGTTAGAAATCATAAGTTATAAATCATGATCAATGCAAGCTAAGCATCCTTAAAACATTTGAGAGATACCTTGAAAGTCACTTTAGTTCGTTATTGTAGGAAGTAACCTTAACAAATATGTAAGACCATGTGAGCTATCAACATGGAATCCGATGTCCTCCCTACACTGATAGGGCCATCCTACTTGCAAAGGTAGGACCCTTAAACTTCTAGCTTACGTGGATCCACTAGCTAATGTCTATCTAAGCCAATCATCCTATGGGGGCACATAGGTATGGGATAAGGAGATTGCTACTAGAAACCTGGTCTCTATATACGAGAGAGCTTCCATCTCAATATCCTCTCGGTGCTAAGTATAAATCCCACGGAATAGTCATAATTATTTTTCATTTTATTATCCATGGAAAGGTACAACTAGAGTTACCATTCCAAGCTAAATTCATTAGTATTGATGTTTCATCTTCCATGGACTAGTCCAAGCTTATGTTATTTATAATAGCTCCTTAAATCTTGATTCAAAGTTTTGTTGAGAAAACCTTTCAACATGTTATTAATCCTTTATGTGAGAAAAATTCTTTGACATTCATGGTTTTGAGTATTATGTGAGAAACCCTTTCACAACTTAACAACAACATCACTTATGCTTCAATCTCAAAGAAATTCATAAATCATCATAAATTTCATAATTGAACATGCATACTTTCATAAAACCCATCTTTTGATCATTCATAGTTCATCGTGAAATCATAGCTTTAGGAAACATAAGTCATGCGTACTCTCATATAGATTTCATAAAATTCATCTCTTCATAATTCAACCCATCAATAAATCCTAATTTCAAAATTGGGGGAAATCACGTGGGTTCATGGGAATTCATCTTAATTCATGAAATTCAACTCAATTCATGCTTCATAGTTCTTAAAACAATCAATTAAATCAACAACGAAAAGAACCAATGGCATAGAAGAAAACTCTAACTTCAATGGAGAATTTCTAACTTGTAAAATAGAGAATTTTAGGGACTCTATGGAGGAAAGGGCTCCATAGATTAAGATTATCATACCTTGGGGTTCAAAGCCCTTAAGCAATTTGAGGAATGTAAGCTTGATTCTTTAACCCTAACTTGACCTCTTCTTATTCTTCAAGCTTTTCTAGAGAGAATTTTTTGGGAGAGGAGAGTTTTGGGAATTATTTGGAAAAATAGATTTTAGGCTTAAAAGGTTTATGTAGGGCCTAGTTTAATGGCCAAACCGATTTAAATTAGGAATTAAACATCTAGAAAAAAGACCAAAAATCCCTTTAAAATAACTGTTGGACCCCCACCTACGGTTGGACCTACAGTCCGTAAGTCAACCTACGGACCGTCTTGTTCAACCGCAGATAGTTTAAGATATTTTCAACTTTTGGACCCCCAACGATGGGATACCATGTACGGTCTGTGGGTCTACCAACGTTGCGTACATGGCCACCGTAGGTTTGACTTTTGGCTCTAAAATTTTTACTAAGTATGGGTCTCACCTACGATACCTACCTACAGCTCGTACATAAAATGACGGGCCGTCCTAGCAAACCGTATAAAAAGTACTGATTAGGTACTTTTTCAACAATAGTGCTGAAAAAGAAAGAGGAGCACCTAGACTTGTTATAAACTATAAACCTTTGAATGCTGTTTTAAAATGGATTAGGTATCCGATACCCAACAAAAGAGATTTGTTAAAACGAACTTATAAGGCTAATATTTACAGCAAGTTTGATATGAAGTCTGGTTTTTGGCAAATTCAAATTGCTAACAAAGATAAATATAAGACTGCTTTCAATGTCCCATTTGGACAATATGAATGGAATGTTATGCCTTTCGGACTCAAGAATGCTCCTTCTGAATTCCAAAATATCATGAATAACATTTTTAATGATTATAGTTATATGTCTATTGTCTATATTGATGATGTGCTTATCTTTTCTGATGATATTGATTCGCATTTTAAGCATCTTAATACTTTCTTTAAGATTGTTAAATGTAATGGTTTGGTGGTTAGTGCTAAAAAGATTAAACTCTTTCAAACCTCTATAAGGTTCTTAGGCCATGATCTTTATCAAGGTAGTTACAAACCTATCTGTAGAGCCATTGAGTTCTCTTCCAAATTTCCTAATGAAATTATTGATAAAACCCAATTGCAGAGGTTTTTAGGAAGTTTAAATTATGTTGCTGATTTTATTCCTAAAGTCAGACAAGTTTGTGAACCTTTATATAAAAGGCTCAAGAAAAATCCTGTCCCTTGGGGAAATGATCAAACTCAGGCAGTCATAACTGTTAAGAAATTAGTTCAGAGTCTCCCTTGTCTAGGAATCCCTAATCCTAATGATTTTATGATTGTAGAAACTGATGCTTCTGACTTAGGATATGGAGGTATTCTAAAACAAAGAAGTTCTTTAGAATCTCCCGAACAATTAGTTCGTTTTACTTCAGGAATTTGGAATTCTGCTCAAAAGAATTATTCTACTGTTAAAAAAGAAATCTTGTCTATAGTGCTATGTATCACAAAATTTCAAGATGACTTAATAAACAAAGAATTTTTATTAAGAGTTGATTGTAAATCAGCTAAAGAAATTTTACAAAAGGATGTTAAAAATTTAGTGTCAAAACAAATATTTGCTAGATGGCAAGCTCTACTATCTAGCTTTGATTTTCAAATTGATTTTATAAAAGGAGAAAATAACTCTTTACCTGATTTTCTAACAAGAGAATTTTTACAGGGAAAAAATGAGGCCTTTCAAGCCTAATACTCCTTCGAAAGAAGGAAAACCTATGGCGAAACCATTCGTCTTACCTCCTTTAACACCGGCAAAAACCCCACAAAGACCGGTATTTGATAATAGATTTACTATGCTCGCGGACTATCCAAAATTGCCCGCTCCACCTCCGAATCCTACCAAATTAATACAATTAAGGCCAAATAGACCTTTAACTCCTGGAGCATCAAGTTCTAATGTCCAAACTAAAGATAATTATACAATGAAGACCCCCGAGTCGTTTGCTCAAGCTGTTAAGCCTGAATTACATACTCCAACTACTATCCCAAAGGAAGAAAAATTTGATTTTGTAACAACTCAAATGTTACCCCTATTGGCTCTAGACAGAGAGTATGAAAACCTTGAGGTTGGAACTCTTATTAAACCCTGCTACACAGATAGCAACTTTGTTGATACAGATTGTTCTTACAAGACCAGAAAGTTTTACGAAGCTATTTTGGTAGACACAGAATCCATTGAGATTGAACATAACAGGGACGAACAAAATCCTGACTTTATAAGATATTCTCGATTCACTATCAAGAGGATTTTATCTCCATTTGAATGGTATACTGATCATTTACACACTCCAGTATCTTTGTCCATGCCGCACAAGCCACAAACTTACAATTGGCATGACTACAAAGCAGCTTGGTTCAATTTTATGTATCTTAGGCCAAGACACACTTGGTTTGTTAAATACTGTCCAAAAGTAATTAAGTCGATTATTCCTAAATGGTTCTACGAATGGTGGAATATTTTTGGAGGAAATCTGCAGATATTACCACAACAATTTCACATCAGGTTCACTGAATTCCAAAGTACTACAGATATATCTACTCTCCCAGAGTATATCAAATTATGTAAGTTCTTTATTCAGAAAAGAATTTCCTATATTATTTCCTGGAATTTTACCAAGGTAGAAATAGATAAAATACGCTTCTTAGCCAAAGAAGTAATGATTAAAGGGTGGACTCCTAAGCCAACCGGAATCAAGCCCACTATCAATCTAGCAGCAGTTAATCCTGTCAAGCAAAAGACTTCAAAAGAAGAGCTCAAAGCAAAGCTCAAAAAAGCTATGGAAAATCTTGAAGATTACACTGAAACTCAGATAATGCAGCTAATCAGTGATGCCGCGTCATCTGGAAGCAGTAACGGGGACATGTGTGATCTCAAAGGAATCGCACAGTCATATGTGGACCCCGATTATGAATAGGATTATGGCTCTTGGAAAAAGCAGAGACCAAAGGTCGGAATTGCTTTATTCAAAGAGACGTCTTACTATTCCTAAAAAGGAATCCCATGTGCTTTACTTAAAGTAATGGCCCCCTTCACTGACGATGGAAAAAGAATTGTCTCTTCAATTATTGTAAAAGAGATTCCTTATTCTATAAAAGGAAGACTCTTTCAACATTAGAAGGCATGAGCTATTTTCCCAATACTGAAAACCTCTCTCTCTCTCTAAATGTTTTTAATGCTTCCGCTTGTAGCTCCTTTCATGTTCATATAAATAAAAGTTTGTAAGTTTTTACATCTCTCTTTTAATCTTTCGATATAATTTTGTCATATTTTACTAATACAACTTCGGAGGATTATCGCCGATCCGTTATTGGTATCAGAGCCATGTTGGCAGTATACGTACCTAGCATGAGCAGCTAAGTACATATACTGTCTGGGGCATGACAAAATTTATATTAATTTATGAATTGATTATTTAAGCTTTGATTAATCTATTTTAATATTTTAATATGTTCTTTGATATTTTGTTCTTAATCTTGTTTCTATAACTGGTGTGAGGTGTTCATTCTTCTCTAAGTGTGTGAGGTAACCGAATAATACCCGGTTCATACGTTGGCTAGCCGAATTGAATAGGTCGTCAAGCTAGGAGAGCGTTTAGACCTTGTATGGTGATCCCGTAGCCAAGATAACTCTAGAGAAAGAACAGATGTAAAACCAATAGAACCTCCCTTAGAAACTAAGATCTAGATCTTTAATATCTCTTTACATATTTTTATATTATTATTGATTGATCATGCTTGAATTATCTGTTTTTATTTTAATATAATTTTGTCTATAAGTCCTTAAGACAGTATCTTTTAAATATGGAAACCAATCAACATATTTTAAACAGTGTTAATCTATCTTCTCAAGCAACTAAGATTGCTAAACTAGAAAATGATCTTCAAAACTGGAATATACCAGAAGAACCTTTTAAAGCTATTTATCATTTAGGTAAATTTAATTTATTTGTTAATCACAATATTAAAACTTGTGAATCAACTGTTGCTATTAATAATTCTCTTGAAATTATTCATTTGTTGAATGCTAACGATATTAATCGTTATAAAAATAAATTCAATTATTTGCATATTGGTTTAGTGCAAGTTGCTGTTAAGCCCCTGTTCAGGAAAGGCTTAGATATTCCTATTTGTGTCCTCCTTAGAGATGACAGATTTCTTAATTTTGATGATTCGCTGTTAGGTGTTCTTCAAAGTAATCTAGCCGATGGCCCGGTTTATTTTAATTGTTATCCTAATTTTTCAATAGACATTAATGATCCTAATGTCATGGATTCTTTGACACTCAATGTCAAAACTAAAAATCTTAATAGCAAAGCCAATACTCGAGAAATAGCGATTATTTACAGAGTATATTATCGGCTTATGTCTACTACTCTAGCACCAAAGGCTCGAATTGAGAGCCAAAAGGGTGTAACCATGCTTATGGAGGCCAATCATGAGCATAGTTCAATATTCGTTCCTAGATTGATCAATTGGAATGACATTCTGTCTAACGACGAATGGCATTTTGATGCTATCACTCAACCTTTTTCCTCTCATTCAGAGAGATCTCGCATTGAAAGGGTAATTCAATACCCTGATGGTTCTATAGATCTAAAATTCCTTGAGAATTCCTTATCTAGAACTGCTTCTAGAAGAGCTTCTTGTTCGTCTGTCCCTTCAAGGATGGCTCCTCATTCACCATCTGCTCCTTCTAGGACTGCTCCTCACCCGCCTTCTTCTTCAAAAACCCCGGAGGATGAAGATGATGAAGAAAAACTTGTTCGTAGAAACAATGATAAAGGAAAAGTTACTGGTGTGGATTTTTCGGGAAATATCCCTAAGGTTTATTATCAAGAAATCCCTGGTAGTCCTACAGCCAGTGAAATGGAACCTCCTCCAAATCTAAAGGATTTTATACCTGATCATTTAAAAATGCTCAAATCTGAAAAGAATTTTATTCCTAATCCTCAGATTTTGCAAAAATCTTGGACTCATCCTGATAACCAAATCAACAGAGATTGGTATAAGAATATTTACACTCTAAAAGAAAGAGAGAATTTTGCAAACTCTTGGATGATAGATATGAAAAGAATTGGTTGCGAAATAGACTTCTTTAAGTGGTTTGAGATGACAGGAAAAATTGAAAATCAGAAGGATTCTCTTAAAGTCATCATCAACAAATGGTATACCACTTCAAACAAAGTTATTGAAGATATCACTCCCCCTCTAGAAGGAATAAATATCCCTATTCAAGGAACTATTATAAAAGCTTCCCCTTTTAAAATCCTCTCCACGGAAAAACCTTCTGTCATTGCTACTAATCTTGATATCAACAAGATTATAGAACAGAATAATTACACTAATCAAATTCTTCATGTTGTTTCTAGACAAATTGAAGATTCCAAAGAAAGAGCCTCTTTTTCAGGAAGGCCTGTCCCTCTATCTTCTACCAACAGCAGTCAGAAAATAGATCCAAATCCTATATTCAAAATCAATGAATTTTCCCGAGAAAATTATCCTAAGCTCAAAAATACCTTTGATATTTCTGACAATATTCTGGATAAAATTAATGAGAAATTAGCCAATTTCTCTATATCTGATAAAAGAGCTGCTTTCAGAACTTCTACCAGTACAAGTGGTAAAATACTTTCTACTATCAAAGATAATCTTGTCCAAAAACTCTCCAATGATAGATATCATAACCGAAAAAACTATCATAAAAGACCTTCTTTCCCAGACCTTCAATATGAAGAAAACGCTTTTCTCTCCACTTCTTCTCATGAAGGAAGCAGTATAACTGAATGGAACATCGATGGTCTAGCAGAACATCAGATCTATAATAAGCTCCACGAGATGGGGATAGCTATCACAGCTTACAAAATAAGAAATTCTTCTGATAGGGAAGCTGCTTCAATGATCGTTGCAGGATTCACTGGAATGATAAAACATTGGTGGGACAATTATGTTTCAGAAGAAACTAAGAGAACTATTTATGATACTCATGCTACTGAGATTGTTATTAAAATGGAAGGAACTAATGAAGTTCCTACTGAAGTTTTCAAAGAAGATGCTTGTGCTACTCTTCTCTACCATATAGCAAAGCATTTTATAGGAGAACCTAAGTTGTTTCAAGACAGGAGTCTCCAAATCCTCAACAATATCAGTTGTCCCTCTTTAGACGATTTTACCTGGTATAAATATAATTTTATGCAAAAGGTAATGATCAGACCTGATTGTAATCTAGACTTTTGGAAAGAAAGATTTGTTAGTGGACTTCCCCCTCTTTTTGCCGATAAGGTAAGAACAAAAATTCAAGATAGGAATGAAGGAAAAATTCCTTATGATCAAATGACTTATGGAGATCTTATTAGTGTTATAAACACTGTAGGATTAGAACTTTGTACAGACATTAAGTTGAAACATCAACTTAAAAAGCAAAAATCTTCGTCAAAAAGAGAATTAGGAAGTTTTTGTCAAGACTTCGGGTTTGTTTCTTTAACACCTCCTTTAAGAAAAATCAGGAAGGAGAACAAGGAAAATAAGAAGACTCATCGTAGTAAGTCTAGAAGAACTTCTGAAAAGGATTACAAAAAATCTTCCAAAAGAAGGAAAAACCATAAAGGATTTAAGAAATCCAAAGAGGATGTATGTTGGACTTGTGGAAAATCTGGCCATAGAGCTAGTGAATGCAGGTCTGGTAAACAGAAGAAGATCAACAGTCTTGAAATAGATGAAGTAACCAAAGAAAAGCTCTTTTCTATTCTTGAAGAACCTTTATCCGATTCTTCAAATAATTCTGCTGAATATAGCGACGAAGAAGATATCAACGTCGATTATGATTCAGATTCTAGCCATCGGGAAAAAACTGTAACTGCACAGAGGCTTTCTGTGTTTGTGAAGAAATTCCTCAAATTAGAGTCCTTAGCAATGACTCTAAAGAAGCTCTCTTCGACATTATTGAACATATTGATAATGAAGAAGCTAGGAAAAAATATCTTATAGAGCTCAAGAATCTTATTCTCAACCAAAAGGATAAGCCCAAAGCTCGTACTATGGTTGAACCTTTCAGCATGAAACAAATCATGAATAGGTTTGAAAAAAATACCGAACCTACTATTTCTGATCTTAATCATGAAGTCAAAACTCTTAAAGAGGAAATCAAAGACATTAAATTCAGACTTGGGAAAGTTGAAACTGATGTCATTGCTGATAAAATCCTCAAAGAGATTGATAAACAGAATCTTGATGAAGAAACTGAAGAAATCCCTGAAAAGGATAACTTAGATTATCCTCCTTTCAATATTGATCTTTCTGCCACACCCACTCCTAATATCGCGACTACCTCTTGTCCAGGTATCGATGTTATTACATCTGTTAGACCTCAGAGTCATCATATACCTAGTAAGAATATGGTATCAGAGCCCACCTTTTGATCATTCATAGTTCATCGTGAAATCATAGCTTTAGGAAACATAAGTCATGCGTACTCTCATATAGATTTCATAAAATTCATCTCTTCATAATTCAACCCATCAATAAATCCTAATTTCAAAATTGGGGGAAATCACGTGGGTTCATGGGAATTCATCTTAATTCATGAAATTCAACTCAATTCATGCTTCATAGTTCTTAAAACAATCAATTAAATCAACAACGAAAAGAACCAATGGCATAGAAGAAAACTCTAACTTCAATGGAGAATTTCTAACTTGTAAAATAGAGAATTTTAGGGACTCTATGGAGGAAAGGGCTCCATAGATTAAGATTATCATACCTTGGGGTTCAAAGCCCTTAAGCAATTTGAGGAATGTAAGCTTGATTCTTTAACCCTAACTTGACCTCTTCTTATTCTTCAAGCTTTTCTAGAGAGAATTTTTTGGGAGAGGAGAGTTTTGGGAATTATTTGGAAAAATAGATTTTAGGCTTAAAAGGTTTATGTAGGGCCTAGTTTAATGGCCAAACCGATTTAAATTAGGAATTAAACATCTAGAAAAAAGACCAAAAATCCCTTTAAAATAACTGTTGGACCCCCACCTACGGTTGGACCTACAGTCCGTAAGTCAACCTACGGACCGTCTTGTTCAACCGTAGATAGTTTAAGATATTTTCAACTTTTGGACCCCCAACGATGGGATACCATGTACGGTCTGTGGGTCTACCAACGTTGCGTACATGGCCACCGTAGGTTTGACTTTTGGCTCTAAAATTTTTACTAAGTATGGGTCTCACCTACGATACCTACCTACAGCTCGTACATAAAATGACGGGCCGTCCTAGCAAACCGAAAAAAAAGTACTGAAGCTTAACTTTTTAGGGAATTTGGACTTGCCAACCACGGGCCTCACCTACGGTCCGTATGTCAGACCACGAGCCGTAGGTGGCTCCGTAGGTACTGGCACCAGAATTCCAAGAAACTTCAATTTCTCTCCTTTTCGAATCCGAGGTGTTACAATATCGCCCCCTTGGGAACATTCGTCCTCGAATGAGAATTAAGACATCATAGGGAGGATTGGGACTAAACCTAATAGCCCATCATGCATGCAATCACTTAAATGCATGTATCTGAGGACGAAACATCAACTCCAGGCATAAATGAAGAATCATAAACATGGAGAAATCAATCATTTCATAAGGTCTATAGGCAACATATACTCAAATGCACAT